>CM068544.1:17699267-18224267 GCA_035048495.1 Euptelea pleiosperma | reverse complement strand
TAAAAAGTAATTACATACGGTTGTGTAGGCCAAGGAGCTACTCAACCGTATAGGGTTAGATCTGGAAGGTCAACCATACATATTGAGATATCTAATAATGTTTGATTCAACGGTCTAGATCAAGAAAAGTGACCTCATACGATTGTGAAAGAGGTCATTCTGAGCATGTCTATAGGCTTTGATATTTTCTATCGGTTGGGTATATGGGTAGATATTCTGAATCAAAGCAAGAAGAGAGCGTACTCATCCAATTAAGCCTGATCAAAAGCAATCCATCCTTGATTAACAAGATTAACCTCATATGGTTGTGTAGAACGAAATACACAACTGTATCCTATTATTTTGATCTGATCTGGCATCATGTGGCCAGAATTTGACTTGGGCATTTTCCTTGATATACGTACAATACCTGTCCAAACTAACTTCATATGTGTAGGACCTCCTACTACACAACCGTATCCCTTTATTTTCCCCATATTTGTCGTCATTTGTCCATAATCCATCATTGCCACTTTTCTCGAGATTCATGTAAAATTTGACAAAACTAACACTATAGAATCTTCTACTACACAACAGTGTCCCTTGACTTTTGATAGATTAGCTGTCATTTTTCTATAATCTATCATTGCCACTTACCTTGAGGTGTGTGTAGGATTAGCCAGATCCAATGGCATACGGTTTTGTAGAATCTCTTACAACACAACCGTATATGATTATTTTATACAGATTATTTGTGATTTTTGAGATAATTATTTTTTCCTAAAAAATGTGACTTTGTAACACGTGCAGACCCCTCCCAAGTTTCTATAAATAGAAGATCCTGAGGATAGAACAAAGAAGGAATTTTCTAAGTTTAATACGCCTACTCTGTCGAAATTCATCTTGAAATTAACTTGGTAATTCTGATAAGATTGTAATCAGTTTGAAAAGAAGATCGGAGAATCATTTTTGTCCAAGATTATTGGTCTATTGAACGACGTAAGAATGTGCATCAAAGAACAACCAAGGCAATTTCTCATTTGAAATATATTCTAATGTGCTATACTTGATGACTTGAGTGCGCATTTACCATTCTCTTGAAAGGATGTCCTGAAGCAAGAGAACAAGCCTATCCTCTATGGGTTTCCCGATTCCACTTAGGATAAGAAAATAACTAAGAATCTGGGATTTAAATGTTAGGTAATCAAAGGAATCTCCAAGACTTAAAATGAACAAGGAAGAAACATAATGCTACCCTTTTTATTACGAACTTTACATAACCACGGACTGTCTATACCCCTAATGTACATGTAAAATAGAGAACTCGTTTGATAAACATTGATTCGAGACTGTTGGACAACATTTTGCGGCATCCTCCCAACCCCTTAGTGTGACAGCCTAAGGGGGAATATTTTCTGATTAGACCAACTTCCCTTGACTCAAACACGAAAGAATTAAATAATTTGAACCATAACCCTGAATATGCACCAATAAAGAAGAACAAAGGTCAAGAAATCGAAGAGTGAGGATAGAACCAAAAAGCCCACAACAACTAGCGAAGGTGGCATTGCTGCCACATCTTGGAGGGTTGTTCATATCGAGTACAGATAAAGCAGTGATGGGGACAAAGGCAAGATAAAGAAGGGTTAGTAGATGTTATCGACTCTTCAAATCAAAGATGGGTTAAGGAAGGGAAGGGATACGTACTTGTTGCACTGATCGAAGTAAAGCAAGGTAAGGAAATGTTTGTGGATGATTCTATTGCAAAATTGCTCAAGGAGTTCACAAATGTGATGCCACCAGAATGCCCCAAACACTCCCTCTCAGATGTGCCATTAATCACGAAATAGAGCTTGTGCCAAGTGCATGACCATCGACACATTCACCTTATAGAATGGTCCCTTCAAAACTCAGGGAATTGAGGATACAACTCCCAGAATTGCTGGATGCCAATTACATCCAACCCTCCAAGGCCCCATATGGACCACTAGTGCTCTTTTAGAAGTAGGATATGGTTCGATGCAAATGTGTGTGGATTACAAGGACTTGAACAAGATGACCGTGAAGAATAAGTACCAGTCCCTTAGGTTGTGGATCTCTTTGATCAACTGATAAATGTGACATACTTCACCAAGTTGGATCTTCGTTCGGGATACTGCCAAGTCCAGATTGTTGATGAGGACGAGTCCAAGCCAGCAATGGAAGATCGATATAGTTCATTTGAGTACCTTGTAATGCCCTTTAGCTTAACCAATGCTCCTGCTACTTTCTATAATTTAATAAGTAATGTATTTCACGAGTACCTTGACCGTTTTGTGGTTGTGTATAGTCAGATTCTAGAAGAGCATGAGAAGCATCTTTATAAGGTACTGACTAAGTTGAGGGAATTCGAACTCTATGTGAAGTGGAGAAATGTGAATTTGCCAAAAGGAAATCATGTTCCTTGGACATGTGGTGAGTCTGAAACATTCGAATGGATGAACATAAAGTAAAAGCTATTGTGGAAGGGCCTACTACAAAGGTGGTAAAGTTACGCTCGTTCTTGGGGTTTGCCAACTATTACTACAAATTTATTTTGGGTTCCTCCAAGCGAATAGTTGTATTGGCTAACTTGTTGAAGAAAAAAATGAAATGGCCATGTAGTGTTCGATTAACTGAAACAAGCAGTTGCATCAGAACTAGTATTGCGGCTTCCATATTTTGATCAGCCTTTATAGGTGCATACTGATGCCTTAGATCATGCCATTGGAGGAGTTCTCATTCAGGAAGGACACCCTATTGCCTTTGAAAGCCAAAAGTTGAATGAAGCAAAATAGTGATACACTGTTCACGTGCGAGAAGGAGGTGCATTGTCTCTGGGTGTGGCGTCACTACTTCTTGGACACCAAGTTTACTGTCAGGTCCGACAATATGGCTATAACTTACTTCATGACTCATAAGAAGTTGTCACCAAAGCAGGCTCAGTGGTAGGATTTCTTGACCGAGTATGTTGTCACGTTGGAGCACGAGCTGGGTTGCTTGAATCAAGTCTTGGATGCCTTGAGAAGAAAGGTAGTAGAAGAAATTATGGCAGCCTTGACTATGTACCATTGAGATAGAATTCTTAAATGAAGGATTGGACTTGCTTGCATCTTCAACAATAGGTCACAAATGGGATCACTCAGATTTTGGGAAGAAGATGGCCTCCTTTATGCTAAGGGAGGGCAACTGTATGTTCTTAACATAAGTAGGTTATGTCGGGAACTACTGAAGGATACACACAACTCTCTTTGGGTCAGGAACCCAAACCAAGAGAGAACACATGCCTTGTTGGCCAAAAGTTACCATTGGCGAAAGATGCAAGAAGAAGTGGAGTTGTATGTGAAGACTTGTCTTCTTTACAAATAAGTCAAGACGGAAAGAAAGAAGACTATAAGATTGTTGGTACCCGTTATTAGTCTAGACTACAGGAGCGTATTCCGATTTTGAACACAATACCTTTTAAGAAATCTGATAATACACCCTATGAAATAGAAAACCTTCATATAAGTATATAATATAGTATGGGGGTGTTTGGCCAAGGTGGCCTTACATATCCCAAGAGAACTAAGGGATCTAGAACAGTAGACTATGTACTCACAGCTAGGTTATGCTCATAACAATAGTGCTTACAGGTTTCTAGTCATTAAATCAGAGGTGATAATGTTGGTGAAAACACTATAATTGAATCATGTTGAGTTCTTTGAAAACATATTTCCTAAAATAAAATCTAGTAGAACATCAGATGTAGTTTCAAAAAGTCGCACTGATCTCATAGAAGAAATTAAACCTAAAAGGAGTAAACGAGCTAGGATTTTTACTAACCTTGGTCAAAATTTTATAGACCTTAACTATTTATCCATTTTCACAGAAGGAAGTGATCCTCTAACGTATAAAGAGGCTATGTGTTCTCCTGAGGCTTCATATTGGAAGAAAACCGTTAACAGTGACTATAACTATTATGCAAAATCAAACTTGAGAATTGCCAAATTTACAAATTAGTTGTAAAACTATATGATGTAAATGAATTTTTAAGAAAAAACTTAAACTTGATGGATCTATTGATAAATATAAAGCTAGATAAGTAGCAAAAAGATTCAAACAAAAAGGACTAGATTTCTTCGACACCTATTCCCCCGTTACTAGGATAACCTCTACTAGAGTCTTGATTGCTATAATTGCACTCTACAAGTTAGAAATCCATCAGATGGATGTTAAAACTATTTTTTTGAATGGCTACTTAGAAGAGGAGATTTATATGAATCGAACAGAAAGTTTTAAAGTTAAAGGTCTAGAATACAAAGTGCGCAGACTAATTAAATCTCTATATGGACTAAAACAAGTGCCCAAACAATGACACAATAAATTTGATACAACAATGATTTCTTGTGGATTTAAAATTAATAACTCAAATAAATGTGAAATGGAGATTCTTATCTAATAGTATGTCTTTATGTAAATGATATGCTAATAATGGGAACTGATCTTAATATAATTAAATCCATTAGAAGAACGTTATCAAAGAAATTTGAAGTAAAAGACTTAGGTTTAGTAGATGTGATTCTAGGAATCGTGATACTTAAAACTTCATATGGGATAGCATTAACTCAATTTCATTATATTGAGTAATTATTAAAGAAATTTAACCAATATTATTCAAAACCAGTGAAAAAGCCCTATGACACAAATTGTTGTTTAAAAAAAAATAAAGGAGATTGTATATCTCAATTAAAGTATTTACGAATAATTGATTTTAATGTATCTTATTATGAACTATACTAAATCAAACATTTCATATACAGTTAGTAGACTGAGTAGATACACAATAAATTTAGGACATGATCACTGAAATGCACTTATTAGGGTGTTGAGATATTTGAGATTTACCTTAGATTTTGGTTTACATTATATTGGTTAATTATTCTTCTGTGCTTGAAGGTTTCAGTGATGCTAAATGGATTTCAGATTCAAATGAATCAAACTCCACCAAATGTTATATCTTTACTTTAGCAGGAGCTGTTGTTTATTAGAAATCAATAAAGCAAAAATGCATAGCTCAATCTACATTGGAATCAGAGTTCATAGCTCAGGATAAAACATGAGAAGAAGTTGAGTGGCTGAGAAACTTAATTGATATAGCTACTTGCCCAAGACCTGTACCTATTATATCATTACACTGTGATAGCCAAGCTACAATAGCCAAGGCTAGAAATAAGTCATATAATGGCAAATCTCGACATATTCGTCAGAAACATAACTCAATAAATGAAGTACTCTCTAATGGGATAATTTTTATAGACTTTGTGAGGTCTAAGGAAAATCTAACAGATCCATTTACTGAAGGTTTACCTAAAGAGATATTTAACTTTACATTGAGGGGGATGGACCAAAAGCTTAAACCAAGGCTATCATGATGGAAACCCAACCTACATGAATTGGTTCAATGTGAAAACAAGTTATGGATAGTCTAAAGTTGCATTATATTAGGAGTTATAACTCCATCCATCCCTATGGTGTAATAGTGCATCTTGCTTTTTTGGAGATGTTGAGTTATAAAACTCTTAATGAATCTCTAGCTTGATTACTGAGCGGAATATTGCAGGATATTCTTAATAGATTCACATATGTGAGTATGGAAGTATGGCCGCTTCTTATGAGAATTCAATTTGACTCTCTAGAGCACTCATGAAATTGGGAATTGCTCATAGCCGAAAAGAACACAAACGTAATAACTGAATAATGCAAGAATAATTGTTGTGTGTAGTTTATTGTATAGGTTTACACCAAAAGTTGAATAGTTCAAGACAACAAGTTCACTGTATCAGCTAGTAAATCCAATATATTTACACAAAGTAAAGGTTCAAGTCCGAAAGACACCTTTCCCTATACACGAGTTTTTTGTTGATTGTCCTCAAACTTTCTTTTATTTTCTCTTGATTTTTTATCATTTGGGGGATTGTTATGTATTTTGAGTTTTATTTGATTGAAAATCAAGTTTTGAAGATTTGTAGTTTTGTAAGTGAACCTCTTTAGTCCCACACGAGAAAAAGAGAAAAAATGTCACTTGATATATAAGTGATCATTGTCTCCTTGCTCAGTAAAAGCTTGAATGGTAGAGGTGATACGATACCACATGCGCGCGCACGCACGCCACTCTACAGGGCTAGGTTTGGGTGTAGACGGGCGCATTTGTATGCCCGCACCTACGAACATGAATGCCACTTCTATTTGGGGGCACGTTGGCCTATGTACTTTTTAGTCAAAATTTCTTTAAATTTTATTTTGACTCTTTAATTGATTTTGTAATAGTTGGATTAATAATAACTCACAGATCTCTTTTAATTCACTAGTCATTTTTTTACCGTTGAACAAAAAACGTACATGTCATTTATTTTTTGTATTTTATGTGTTCTTAATGGAGTGGAGGTGACTGTTGGCCTCCCACTCTCTATAAAAAGACACCCATTCTCTTTGTTGAGGACTGTCTATGGTTCGAGTTCGTTAGAACTCCGATACTTGTTGTGCTACTTTATTGGGGTTGTAACCATTGAATCCTCGGGGCGATCGTCTGTGACATCATGCAGCATCACTGTTCATTGTGGGGGACGGATTTTGCCTTAAGATAGTATCGAATATTAATCATGTGCCTTGGCTAATTGCTTCGGATCAATAAGATTTCCTTCTATTTCATATTTCTGATTCTAATTATTTTGTAAGGTTTCATTTATTAATTATTTTTGTTACTTGTTGCATGATCAACCACTACAGGAAAAAAGACTTTCAACGACGGTCGGAGACCGTCAGTATAGGGTCAAAATCTGTCACTATATGTTATACCGACGGCTACACCGACCGTCGCTACTCGTCGCTATAAAAAACGTCGCTAAAAGGTATTATCGACGGGCACCTCAAAAACGACCGTCGCTAAAAACACTCCTGCCATACAGTTAGGTGGGAAAATTCATGTACCAACGGTCATGCCCGTCGGTATATCAGCTTTCCACTGACGGTTTTGACCGTCGGTATATATAAATTTTATTTTTTATTTGTAAACCAGTTTTACCGACGGTCCTGGCCTTCGCTATATTGTACATATAGAGACGACATATTAACTGGCCGTCGCTAAAAATACTATTTAGCGATGACTAGACCTGCCGGTAGATCTCAATTTGTTTTAATTAGTACCTAACCTTTTAGCGATGGCTACTGACCGTCGGTATAAAAAGTCTATACTAACGATCATTATCCCTAGCCGTCGTTAGAATACATATATAGCAACGGTTGGTATTAGTGGCCGTCGTTAGAATACATATATAGCGACAGTCGGTATCCTTGGTCATTGCTATATACTTGTTATAGCGACGGTCAGTGGCCGTCGCTAAAAGGTTTTATAGTGTGAAATTTTTTTAAATTTTTTTACATAATTTGTTGTGCCTGTACCTGTAATGTGTATAATACCTGTAAAATATAATACCACATTTCCCTATTCCATTTCCATTTTATCAAAATAGAGTGTAGAGAAAATATAAAATTCAATATTTTAAATAATTAAATTTCTACAATATTAACTGTTTGAAATTTAACAATGTTATAAAAGTTTCAAAAATCAATTTGGTAGAGTAGAAGACACGATCAATCAGCATCTAGGCCCTACAAAATAAATAAAAGTAAAATAATTAATATATAAAATGTCAAGATTCAATGTAAACGAAATGAAAAATTAAAGTTAAACTTAAAAACCTTGAAATGTCTAACTGGTTATAGATTCCAAACTGGAGCTTTATTTTTTACCCCGTCTCTTCCAGGATATTTGTTTCAACACAATAAAAGTGTTGTAACAGGTTTTGGGAGATTCGGTCCTCGTTTGCCCGATTTAGGCCTCGAGGTCATCAATTTGACTTAACTTAAAACCTTTAAATGCCTAAACTTATAATTGACTATAGATTCTAAACCGAGCATTTGTTTTTTACCCTGCCTCTTCTAGCATATTTGTTTCAACACAATAAAAGTGCTGTAATAGGTTTCGGGAGATTCGGACCTCGTTTGCTCGATTTAGGAATCGAGGTCCTAAATTTGACTTAACTTAAAACCTATAACTGACTGCAAATTCCTATTCGGACATCTATTTTTAACCCCGTCTCTTCCAACATATTTATTTCAACACAATAGAAATGTTGTAATAGGTTACAGGAGATTCAGACCTCGTTTGCCCAATTTGGGCGTCGGAGTCCTAAATTTGAATTAACTTAGAACCTGTAAATGCTTAAACCTGTAACTGACTACAGATTTCAAATTGAACATCTATTTTTTACCCCGTCTCTTCCAGCAT
Source organism: Euptelea pleiosperma (assembly GCA_035048495.1). Taxonomy (NCBI): domain Eukaryota; kingdom Viridiplantae; phylum Streptophyta; class Magnoliopsida; order Ranunculales; family Eupteleaceae; genus Euptelea; species Euptelea pleiosperma. The sequence goes on along the minus strand of CM068544.1, from coordinate 18,215,941 downwards.
ATTTATTTCAACACAATAGAAGTGTTGTAACAGGTTTCGGGAGATTCGGACCTCGTTTGCCCGATTTAGGCGTCGAGGTCCTAAATTTGACTTAACTTAAAACATTTAAATGCCTAAACCTATAACTGACTACAGATTCCTAACCGAATATCTGTTTTTTACCCCGTCTCTTCCAGCATATTTATTTCAACACAATAGAAGTGTTGTAACAGGTTACGGGAGATTCAGATCTCGTTTGCTCGATTTGGGCGTCAGAGTCCTAAATTTGACTTAACTTAAAAACCTGTAAATGCCTAAAGCTAAAACTGACTACAGATTCCTAACTGGATATCTATTTTTTACCCCATCTCTTCCAGCATATTTGTTTCAACACAATAGAAGTGTTGTAACAGGTTTCGGGAGATTCGGATCTCGTTTGCCCGATTTGGGCATCAGATTCTTAAATTTGACTTAACTTAAAACCTATAAATGTCTAAATCTATAACCAACTATAGATTTCTAACCGGACATCTATTTTTTACCTCGTTTCTTTTAGCATATTGGTTTTAACATAATAGAAGTGTTGTAACACGTTTCGGGAGATTCAGATCTCGTTTGCCCAATTTGGGCGTTGGAGTCCTAAATTTGACTTAACTTAAAACCTGTAAATGCGTAAACTTATAACTGACTACAGATTTCTAACAGGACATCTGTTTGTTACCCCATCTCTTCTAGCATATTTGTTTTAATACAATAGAATTGTTGTAACAGGTTTCGGGAGATTCTGACCTCGTTTGCTCGATTTAGGCATCAAGGTCCTAAATTTGACTTAACTTAAAACCTTTAAATGCCTAAACCTAAAACTGACTACAGATTCCTAACCGGACATCTATTTTTTACCCCGTCTCTTCCAGCATATTTGTTTCAATACAATAGACGTGTTATAATAGGTTACAGAAGATTCGGACCTCGTTTGCCCGATTTAGGCGTCGAGGTCCTAAATTTGACTTAATTTAAAACCTGTAAATGCCTAAACCTATAACTGACTACAGATTCCTAACAGGACATTTATTTTTTACTCCGTCTCTTCCAGCATATTTGTCTCAACACAATAGAAGTGTTGTAACAGGTTTCGGGAGATTCGGACATCGCTTGCCAGATTTGGGCGTTGAGGTCGTAAATTTGACTAAACTTTAAACCTCATTTTGAGTACTTAAATACAACAATCATATCTCATAAATATAGATGTACTTGATCATCATTTGCGTCATCTGACCGATGCTGGTCTTGGCTCGGAGGCGGTATGTTAGCTGATTGCATGGTGTGAAAAAATTCAACCATCTGCTCTTGCACCATCCTACTCACTTGCTGCTGCATCTATTCCTGCATCTGGGATTGGGCTTGCTGATGCATCTCCTCCTATTTTTGCATCTGCTCCTGCATCTTCTGCATTTGCTCCTGCATCTGTTGGAACTCATTTTGAAGAGCCATATAATTGGAACTGGATGAGCTAGCTGATGAGCCAAAGACCAAAGTCAGCGTCGGGCCTACACCAAAGCCGCATACCCATCCATGTCGCTCTGGGGGCATCACGCTGGTATAAATCTAGTCAGGTGTAAGTACGGGAGTAGAACTCTCACCACTCTCTAACACTCGACTCTGTGAAAGCTCTCTAAATTTGGACTACATTAAAAATAAATTATTCAGTAGAAGATAATTATATTTTTATTTAAAATAGACATCTTATGTACCATGATATCAGCAGATGTAGAATCAACTAGCGACCCATCTTTTCTAAGATGGGTTCGAAAGAATAAGTCAACTCTACTCGGTGTATTACCGTCTGTCCTACTCCGAGCCTATTCTTGAAGAAAAATATATAAATTATTAAACAATAACAGGTCAAAGTAACTTAAAAAAATAAGCAGTGATATATTGAAATCATATACGCACCTCCTCATCTCTGTGACCCGCAAAACTCTTCGTGGCCTTAATATGTTTCATGGTCTGCTTACTACGGTTCGCCTTATTTTGGTTTGATATTGCTTGAAACTAAGGCCGTCTCAATACAAGTTGAGGCCTAAGGTGAAAACTCTATAGAAGGCCTTCTATATATTTAATATATTAATTTATATATAATATTAATTAAAAAATTAAACTCTCTATATTATTGGAATCATTAATCATTAAAAACTACAGAAAAAAAGTTAGATACAGAGGATTCCCGGTGCAGTCGATGCAGAGGGCTTTCGTGGCCCTACTAGATCATTTTTTGGGCCTAATGGTTGCTTGGATGTTCAGCCCACCTATTGGTAGATAAACACAATAAAATCAACTTAATTGATGATTTCTAGCCATTAGATTTACTAACCAAAAAAACATACTTGAATCTAATGGCTAAATCATGTCCTAAAAAGTACTAATGTCTATGGCTAGAGATATCAATCAGGTTTATTTGTATATCCAATAAGGGGTGGGTTAAAAATCCATGTGGTTAATGGGACCTGGGCTGGGGGCCTTCTCGCACCAAGGGGCCTTAGGCGACTGCCTTAATGGCCATAAGGTAAAGTTGGCTCTGCCTGCAACAAATTCAATGTCATGTCATAGAAAATGGTTAATGAAAATTTACTTTTAAAATACCTGAAACTCATCACTACTCCAGTATACGACTAGAGAGGCCCAATCAGCATCTGAGATGCTTATGGGTTTATTTAGTAATCGAAGCTCATCCATGTCCACGGCATCATAATATTTCTTCAAATCATTCTTCCAATCGCTGTATTTAGTTTCCATTGACTACATGACCCACGGTCTGTGGTCATTGTTGATATCAACTTGTTGCCGAAACGTTAAGCAACAATATTGTTAAAAATTACGTCATTTACTAAAAGTGAAAATGGATAATAACTAAGTCAAAATTAGTAAAAATAGTGTTAAGAAATCAAGTCATCTACCTTTACTTTTTGCCACATCCTCTCCTTCGCAAGATCAAGAATGTTAGACCATCTCTTTAACTGCAACGAAGTGTGACCAGAATGCCTAACAATCGTCCCTAATACTTGTCCAAATGAATGAGCCCCATCACCTACAGGTTGGCCTTGTTCATTCCATTCAATTTGCATTTTTTGGCCAAATGGAATGCCAAAATGACCCACTCCTCGTGTATGCCCTCTCCTCTGGAAGCTGATAAAAGCTATTTTAAAAATTAAAAAGTAAGAACAAAACAAAAACACGTCAATGAGTATACAAAATTTATAACATTAAACAATAATATTAGCAACTTATATTATACCAGCGCTACTAGGCGTCGACTGTAGGGCTGGTGATGGGGCTGGTGATGGGGCTGGCGATGGGGCTGGCACTGTCAATAGGGCTGGCACTGTCAATGGGGCTGGCGATGGGGCCGACACTGTCTATGGGGCTCTCGAACTGGACGAGGCCGCTGTAGCCTTCCTAGACACTTTATTTTGTTGAGGCATATCTAAATTCTTGCACGAATAATATTGACAAAGAATAAATCAATGTAGAAGAACTCAATTTTATTAATCAAATATATTACAAAAAGAAAATTACAACATATATGAAAAATTACAATAGATCATCCTCATCATTGATGAAAACTTGATCTACTCCATAACCTTCAACAACAACTCCGTCGACATCATCCCTAACCCAAGTGACATCATCATTGGAGTTGGGTTCCTGTTGGTACAACTCGAGCTCATTTACTTGGAAAGGCTCCTCTTCTAGGTCCTCAGTCGATACCATATCGTATGTGTCTCGTGGTTATGTCTTTAGTACAATGAGCCAATCAGCATTGTTGATGTCTTGGACATAAAAAACTTGTTATGCTTGATTTGCGAGAATAAATGGTTCATTAGTATTTAAGGTTCGTTTGACATTCACACAGTTGAACCCATACTCATCTTGTCAGAATCCCCCATGAGTCAGGACATCATACCATGACATTTAAATAACACAATCTGATTTTTACTAGGATACTGTAGTTCTAGAATATCATTTAAAATGCCATAGTATTCGACATTGCCTGTCGTTGGATTCGTGTCTCTCGCGCTTGCAAAGCTATTAGTCTCTGCAGTTATAAAAACTCTATTATTTTGAGTTTTTCTCTTTCTCTCTCTATCTTCTGTGTGAAATCTAAACCCTTTTACAATATACTCCTTAAAAGATTTCACTGTCCAAGAAGGACCCAGAGATAACATTTCGAGAGATTCATGTACTTTCTCGCCATTTAATCGCATCTGCTAGACCTAGGCATGTTTAATACATTTAAACTATATATAATTACACTTAAAATATAAAAGTATTTGTATGATATCTAAACCTTACATGTTGTTTAAACCATGAAGAAAACTCCTTAATATGTTTTAGTTCCACATCCCTAGGTCCCATACCTCTATTATTGGTATTGATTATTAGTTTGTGTTGCCTGTACAATAAATAATACGTCAATAAGTATCAATTTATATAAAATACATACCGAAAGTAGTTTGGAATGATCAGTCTTACTCAATAAATGAAACGACTTCGGGGTAGTTGTTCAGCACATAGAGATGAGCTTGTTCCCAGTCAAGGTTGCTTCGCATGTATGTTGTAGCATTCCCAATGACACGACCAATTCCTGTAAAAATGGATAACTTCCCATGTGATTCAGCATCAATAGCATCACTATTCCATTGTGGCCGGTTAAACCTCATTTCAATGTCATGCAAGTATCTCGAGCAAAATATCAATGATTCTACATACAACACATTCATTTGCGGTCTCATGCTCCTTCCAGTATAACATGCAGTCATTCAGGCATGCATCTATCTTCGTATAATGCATCCCAAGATCCCGAAGGATCTTTTTGGATTTATAATGATTCCTGAGCAACGTTTCACCAACAGGAAGTGCCTCCTTTAAGAACTCAAGCAACATGTCAAATGATTTGTTACTCCATCCGTTAAGACACTTCAAGTGTAACAACCATACAATAAAAGATAATTTTAAAAATTTTATGCAACCTGGGTACAGTTCAGTATCTGCATCCTTTAACAATTCATAAAATTTATTCGCTTTCAAATTTGGCTTAGTTGATCCAGTCACATTCAATTCATTATTCTCTTCACGATCAAAGTTCGCCAGTCCATATGCATCTTATAACATTCCTTACATATCATCACCTTCGTCGGCCTCATCACTCATATATTCATTATCATACTCCCCGTGGTACAACCAACGGTGTAATCTGATATTATCCCAATCAATACTAGGTCACAATATACTTTTAGTCGATCCTTTATGAACGCATGACAACATTTTTTACATGGACACTTGATCTTGTCTCCATACTCTGAATGAGAAAATACAAAATCTAAGAATTATTCTACTCCGTTTAGATACTCGGGCTATTTCTTGGCTTCCCAACCTAACTTTTATCCATCTGCATATCTCCTTCAAAATGTCACCACCTTCAACCGAAATTAAGCACGTTGTCACACACAACTCAAATGCACATGCATCATGCTTCTTATCTCCTCTCTAAAGGGTGGGTTGATCCTATCCCATTCAGGAATGCATAATTACACTCAATAACTAAATGATTATTTCTCTTTGAAGGAAAATTTTGACAGTATTTTCTCATAGTTCTCCAAGTACATGACTTAGACTAGGGGTAAACATGTCACATTGTCTAAATATGTACTCAGAGAATTAGAAGAATGCTCGCCGAAATTATCCTACAAATGATGTATTCCCAAACTGTCCAAAGGGACAATTCAAGAATCAACAATAGACAATTACTCCTTATCACCAAAAAGACAAAAAGTTGTTCACTTGAATTTAGTCTCAAATGAGAACCAAACGTCATAGTTTACAACTAATCTATTCCAAATAAGTGATCAAGCCACATAATTGTCACGAAGTGATTCTTGAATGGGAGATATAAGGTTTAATGCATATATATGCATGATATGTGTGTGTGTGTGTGTGTGTGTGTGTGTGTGTGTGTGTGTGTATGCACAATTCACATTTATATACAATATAAAATTAAGATAAATTAACAATTACTAACTACGAGCATAAAAAATAGAAACAAAAATGCATTCCAATATCTAGAAGGCTTACTGAAAGTGTGAATTAGGATTCATAAAAAAAGTGTGAATTATCATAACATTAATCATATTCAAAGCAATTGAAATGGGACAAACAATAACATCATTGAACATTAAACTAACAATATTACTTAGGAATAAACTCCTGGTAAAGTTTAATTTATGCATGCATTTACGTTGTTCAACCACAAAAACTCCCTTACCTAGGCTATTACAGATAAAAAACGAATATGAGAATTGGTTCAAGAGCTTCTAAAAGAAAGAAGGCCAAGTAAAAAAGAGTATATAATTTATTGGAGTTGAGAATAATAGAAATGCTAGACAAATAAAGTAATAAAGGCTTAGTACATACCCGATGAGAGATCAGAACTCAAACACTCCTTATCAACTTCAGAGCTTCTCCTCCTCTAAAATTGAAAGTAGTTTGGAGCTAAGAAATCATAACTCAATAACTTTATTTTGCAGCATGATAGTATGAGTAGAGGTCATTCACGGTGGGTCCCACTTCTTTTTACATAATTTTGGTATGTATGATCTTTTAATTTAAAGATTCTTTCGTCTCTAAGGTAGTGTTTACTAAATTAAGTTATTAGATATAAAAGCTTAAAGTGCTTAAGGTCTGTTAGCTTAATGACTTATGTCTGAATTAGGTTGTTTGGTAAAGATCTTAAGTCTTAAAATTAATTTAAGGGCATTGTTGGTATTTTGAAATATTTATTAGAATACATTCGTAAGTTTTTAAAAGAGAAAAGCTTTAAGAAAATGGCACTGTTAGTATTAAAAAAGAATCTAAGAATCTTTTTAAAGATTCATTCACTTGTTGCAATAAGTGAAGGTTGGGTCACTTTTTACTTTTTACTTTTTCTCATTGAGTTTGGTAATAAGTGCTGAAATTTAGTTGTTTACCAAACGCCACTTAATCACCAAAATCACCCCATTCAGACTTAAGGTCTGAAAAAAAGTTTTTCCAAATGCCACCTAACTTTTGTTACTGTTGCCCTTTGGGCCCACTGATCGTATGGATGTTTAGCCTATGCTGCCCATCCTTTAGTAGATATTTTACCAAAAATCAATGGGTCGGGTTCCGATGACCAACAGTTTTGACCAACACCTTGGTGCACCCTCATAGAAGATAAATCAATGGCTGATTTTTGGTGAAGATGATCTCTATGGTGAGGAGATCATCCTCACAAAAATTCAAATCATTCGGATATATATTCATAGACTGGTTTAGAAGTTAAAGAATTATGGAATGTCGATTTTTACCGTGTAACTTGAAAACCAGATTTGACAGGGTTAGAAATTTAAGAATGGGCTGATTTTTTGTTGGGGTTATCTATATAGTGAGGAGATCTTCCTCACCAAAAAGCAGCCAAGGTGTTGGTAAAAAATGTTGGTCACTGAAACCCGACCCAAAATCAATTTAATTAGAAATCTCTAGCCATTAGATTTTAGCATTTTTTTAAACTGTGATTCTAGCTATTGGACCTCAGTCCATGTAATCATTTATCCATAAAATGTGATCATTGACTCATATGGGATTTAACATAGGTGGACCTACAAACCAAACATTAGCCCGATTAGTGATTTCATGCCTTTGGATCCTTGTACCCCAAATAATAGTTTATGATGCTCAAAATCCCATGATTAAAATCAAGCTATGAAAATAACTCAATCAAACGCTTAGAAATCACTAATCAGGGCTATTTTTGGATTTGTAGGTCTGCTTAGGGATTGGCCACACACATCCTTACGGTTAAGTATCCACTAAAATCAGTCATTGATTCACCAAAAATCATCCACTACTCATTATTCACCAAAAATCAGGCATTGATTCATCTTCTATATGGGTACACCAAAATGGGTGTCAAAAATGTGTTCTCAGGTGCAATCAATCAGCCATTTAAGGCATTTACCTGATGTATGCCCATGGAAACAACTCCAATCCAACACTCATAAATCACTAATCAGGCTAATTTATAGATTGTATATCCATCTAGGGTTTTAGGCCAACCATCCATCCTGTAGATATTTCTAAGAATATGCCAAGTAGCTCATATTCAGGTCCGTCAGCCCATTCTTAAATTTCTAACCCCGTCAGCCATTGATTCATTCTTATAGACCACTGACTGTAAGGATGTTTGGCCCGACCATAGGTAGATTTACAAACCAAAAATTAGCTTGATCGGAGATTTCTAAGCATTGGATTGTAGTCATTTTCATGGGTTTTATCCTAAATATCCACCCTAAACCCTCAAAAGAGGGTTTAAAAAATAAATGGGGTTAGAGATTACAAATCAGGGTGATTTTTGGTGTATATATCCACTAAGGAGTGGTAAAAACAACCATGAGATAAGTTGGGGAAGGTGATAACAGAAAAAATAAAAAAAAACCAATAAAAACATACATGTTACCTCTTGACGAAGGACGTTCGACGGCCGAGAAGACAAACGGCGTCGACAACAACAACGGCGTACGCCATCGGGGGCGAAGAGGGCAAAGGGGGTTTCGGGTGGAGGTGAGGGCAAAGGGGGTTTTAGGAGAGAGGAGAAGGGGTTTTTGCGCCGTTCGCGAAAACCCAATTTTTTTTCTTTTTATATAATCGACCTGGCGCGAAAACCCAATTTTATTTTATTTTTTTATATAATTGACCTTATAGCGACGGCCAGTACATGACCCTCACTAAAAGTAGTATATAGCGACGGTCGCGACCGTCGGTAAATACAACTTATAGCGAGGGTCAGGCTTTAGCCATCGCTATAATACTATTTAGGAACGGATTTGCACTGGCCGTCGCTATAGATCAGTGTGTTTTTGGGCGCCAAAAGACTGTACCGACGGTTGTGTGTTTAGTCGTCGCTATATGCATATGTAGCAACGGTTTTCCCTGGCCGTCGCTAAAACGCCGTGGCTATAAGCCAAATTTTTTGTAGTGAACCTACTAGATATAATGTATATATAGGTGCGTGTACTTGAGTTGGTTAATTTCTGAGTTGTGTTATAAAAGAGTGGTTTAATAATTCCTAAATAAAATACCCAGGTGTGTTTACTGGACAAGTTGATTGGTTGATTCGGCTGTTTCCAACATGTTTCCGTAACACTAACCATGCACTATTATTTATATATGGAAAAGGTTTCTTCAAGTGGCCTCAAAAAATCCTTTAATTTTTAGATGGTCCACCATGTTTGTGCCCGGTCGAGGGCTGACCTGACCAATCCAGACTGTTCATTGGATAAAAGGGAAAATTCCTGGCATCCAACATACCGGAGCAACAATTTCCGATTTCCTTTTAGCAATTTTTAAGGTTTGATTTTAGCCGTTATATTCAAGCAAATTTTTTTTTTTGCATATTTTTTGAGTACTTAATCCAATGGCTATAAATTATCAATCAAGCAAATTTTTGGTATGTATATATCCACAAGGGGTGGGCCAAACATCAAAGGGGGTTAGTGGGTCCAAATATTATAAATAGGGACTGCTTTCTCAAGTGTGTGATACAGAGTTGGAAAAGCTTGCTACGTTGATTGAGCGTTTGAGCCTCCATGAAAATGGAAAACTCCATAATTTTAGATATAGTTAAGAAGATCAAGGAAGAGATGTTCTGATCCGTTGATCTCTCTACTCATTCGTGTCTCCATCTGCTTACGATACTGCCTGGTTGGTCCTGATACTCAACAACCTGATCATCCTATGTTTAGGGAATGCTTTGATTGGGTTCTTAACAGCCAAAACGAAGATGGATTCTGGGGAGAGGTTGAGAGTCGTAAAGAACTCACAATAGATGTGGTTGGCTGCAAATCTGGTTAGAACTCACTAATCAGGCTGATTTTTGGTTTGTTGGTCGACCTAGGGATGGGCCAAAAATTTATACGGTCAGTGGTCTCAAAGAGCGCCACATGGCACCTCATATGGACATTTATGAGCAAAACTAGAGTCTTTCCTAGGGTTGTTAATGGGTCGTGCCTAGCTTGGCTGAAGCCTTGTCTGGCCATAACACCTCTTTCAGGCCCAATGCAGACCCATTAATATATGAGGCAGGGGCCTCAAGTAGTTTTGTACAAATTTAAGCCTAGGCTGCCCATTTATCTCACTGACCTTAAAATTCATACCCAGGCCCAGTCTGTCTGGCCTATCAATGCAGCCCACGTCTGAGACCATTACGGTCAAGCCTAAAAGCCAATTGAGCTAGCCTGGCTCAATAACTTTCCTAAGTCTTACAGTTTTAACCCAAATTATCGGCCATGGGTTTCGGCGTTGATAGTGCTGAGTTGGCATTCACTTTATCAAAGCAAGACCACCATTGGATTTCACGAAATCCATGGCAGAGAGTTTGGGTGAAAATTTGAGTCCGCTGATCCCAACCCTTTTCATGCTCATAATATGTTGATGTATTCCCCTCCCAAATTGTCAAGTGGCACTCTTTCAAGTCCACTGACCCATGGATGTTTGGTCCACCGGATCTCCACGCAAAAAATCAGCTTGATTTGTGATTTTTAGCTATTAAATTTGAGCATTTTTCATGGGGTGATTCTAATTTCTAACCATTATATTCCAGCTTTAACTTTTTTTGTGGTACTCAAATCTTTAGCTAGAAAACACCAATCAAGTTATTTTTTGGCGTTTAGATACACTAAGGCCGTGTTTGATTACCAAGTGGGAAAATTGCATTTTCCTTGGGAAAACACAACTGTACGTTGTTAGATAGTCAGTATAAATGTGTATAATTTTCTCTAACAAGCCATTTAAATCTAGATAATTTTTCCCATTAAGCCCGGAATTCATTTCCCATTCAGATAAGTGAGAATTCATTTCCACCTGAAAATACACATTTACATGATTGAAATATGTGTTCTCATTTTCAATCAATCAGCCATTTAAGGCATATCCCAGATGTATTTTCTCGAAAATTTTTTCGTGCATTCAAACACGGCCTAAAGGTTGTGCCAAACATCAATGGGTCAATGCACGCAAAAGTGTGACACGTGTCATTTTGGAGAGGAAAACATGGGCACATGAAGCAATAATGAAAATAAAAAAAAATATATGTAGAGAGAGAGAGTCATTTCAGAAAAATGGGGGTCCCCTGAGCCCGACCCTATAAGCTATACCTATCACCAAACATTACGCATTTTCAGACATTTATTTATTAAAAAAAAAAGGGAATTTTTGACATACCCCCCCATGTTATCTTTGAAATTTGACATACCCCCCCACACTTTTAAAAAGCTGACATACCCCCCTATGACTTGGTCCAAGGTCAGTTGATCAAGGTTGACCCGAGTTGGCCACCATATTTTATAGTAAAATACAAAAATACCCTTTTCTTTAACATTGGAACTAGGGTTTGGACTAAAACCAAACCCGGCTGTGCTAGACGGCAAGCCAAGAGATACCAATGGATTAGTTGTCCATCGCCGGAGACCACCCACTGGAGTCTCATGCTGGTCATCCACCACTTCGGTGAAAATTAAAAAACCCATTGGGTCGTTCGAACATAGACTTGAGCTGCATCTCCCATCTAATCTCAGCTTGGAAGTGGATCTCCGAACTATTATTGTTCAAAAAAATCCAATCAATATTTGGAATGGAAATCCCCAATGCTAGTTGAGATACCAAAATAGTTTGAGATCTTAATATTTGTACTACAATGTCACTTCAATTCTGGACGTTGGTGTTTCAAAAAAGAAAAAAGAAAAAAAATTGAAACTCCAGATACTAATGGTATTTTATTTTGATTTTCTCCGCAGTGGTGGATTACCGGCGTGAGACTCCTTTGAGTTGGTATCTCTTGGCCTGCCGTTCACCATAGCCATTTGATTTGGGGGTTTGGCTTTGGTGCAAACCCTTGTTCTTAGGTTGAAGATAAGGGCATTTTTGTCTTTTAATATAAAATGTGGTGGTCAACTCGGGTCAACATTGGTCAACTGACCTTGGACCAAGTCATAAGGGGGTATGTCAGCTTTTTAAAAGTGTGGGGGGGTATGTCAAATTTCAAAGATAACATGGGGGGTATGTCAAAAATTTTAAAAGTGTGGGGGGTATATCAAAGATAACATAAGGACAAAGTAGTTGTAGGAACAGTTTGAATGAGTGGTTTTAGTGGATTCTTCATTTAAAATTTTAAAGATCCATTAACGTGGAAAACGTGATCACCTATTGCGGACACTTTTGGTGGGGGTGAGACGACTCACGATCAAAGATTTAATTAGGGTTGCGTTAATTGCATGTACACTTTTTTGTAATGACACACATATCTTAAAAAAAAAAAAAAAAAAAAAAAACTACACTAATGAGGAAGAGGAATCATCACCGCCATCCTCTTCTTTACCACTGCTCGCTGCCATTGCCATTGCCCACTGCCACCGCGTACGGCCAAAACCGAGAGAGAGAGAGAAGAAGAAGAATAAGAAGAAGAAGCCGCCCACGTCTCCCCCTCTCCCTCTCCCTCTCCTGGTTCTGGGCTGCCGATCAGAACTGAGGGAGAGGGAGAGGGAGGGAGAGAGAGAGAGAGAGAGGGAGATGTACCTGGGTGGACTTCCTCCTCTTCTTCTTCTTTCATCTGTTGGTTTTTTTTTTTTTTTTGAACCTGTGCATATTATTTGCACACACCATTTCACACAAAAGGTGTGTGCCATTATGAAAACAGTGTGTGCAAATAACACCGTCCTTCAATTATTCTAGAATAATTTATGAATTTCCCAAATTATTTCCACATTATTTAGTTTTGAACTTGAAAAATCATTTTATAATACAAAAAGATGTCAATATTTTATTTTGTTGTTTTATTTTATTTTTAAAATTGTTTTTGCCAAAATTTTTAACACATTTTTAATGACAAATCTGAATTATACTGAACACTTCCCATTCAGTATTCATGCCACCCTCGGAATTGCTAATTAGGCTGTAGACTAATGACATCCTCGGGATTCACACTGCACATATCTCAAAGACCATCTAATAATGATTTGGATTAGCGAGTAAAGATGACATACATACCATCATTTTCATCATGTCACATACTATAAAAATTGACACATCATTGTGAGGACCACCTTCATCCTTATCCGGTATTGGAGGCACACCGCTTGATTTGCGATCTCTGACGGTTAGATTTTAGCACCTAAAATTCGTTTTTCCCGGGACTGCAAAGTTTGAAGTCCCCCTCGCAAAATGTTTGACACATACCCTACCCTCTTAACTAACTAACCAGGGCTTAGAGTAAAACTTCTGTCACAACGGGTTGCCGGTCACAGCGCACAGTATGAACCACGTGGCACATTAGTAGAGGGCGCTGACCATTCCCTTGGTGGACCTGCAAACAAAAAATCAGCCTGATTAGTGATTTACAACCTTTGGATCTTTGCACCCAAATAACGCTCAGTAATTTTCAAAATCCTACGGTTAAAATCAACCCATGAAAATAACTTCAATACAACGCTTAGAAATCATTAATCAGGCTTATTTCTGGTTTGCGGGTCCACCAAGAAGTGAACCAAACATGCATGGATCTGTGGGCCCACTACATAACAGTTCTGAAGAGAAAAACAGGTGAGAAAAACAGTAACATGTCACTCTAACCGTTTCTTAAATAAATCTTTGATGACAGATCTGACGGATAGTATAAGCCATGTGGCACACTGTTAGAGACCACTGACCGTATGGATGTTCAGCCCATCACAGACCAAAGATCAGCCTGAAAATGATTTCCAACCGTTAAGATTAGAGTCTTTGTCATTTAGTTAATTTTTTTACCATAGGATTCAGCATTATTTGAAGTACTCAGATCAAAAGATTAGATATCACCAATCAGAATGATTTTTGGTCCGTAAGTCAGACCTGGAGATAGGCCAAACATCCATACAATCAGTATTCTCTAACAAGTGTACCACGTGATTCATACTGTGAAACTTTGATTGGGCGTAAGTGTGGTACTTGATTTATAGAATGGGAAAAAGTTGCAATAAGGAATACCTGACGCTTTTTGAGGAGAAAATTTTTGAAGCGGCCAAAGTTAGAAGCGGCGGCCATGCGCCAAAGGGAGTCAACCACCTGTACCTTGGTTAAGCTTTCCTAAACCGCATGTATGTTTAACAAAAATACATTTTTAAATTAAAAAAAAAAATCCTTTTATCTTTCCTTCCCGATTCCGTCTGAGTAATCAGTCATCTTCCTGTTTTTCACTAGAAACAAATCTATCTCAACAGAAATCCTTTGTTTCCTTCCCTTAAATAATCCATCTTTTCCCAAACGAAGGTCAAACGAAGGTTGCTTGTCGAAATCTCTTCGTCTGACGCTCCCAACTCTTCTCGCCAGTATAAAATGTATATGTCGAAATCAATCCACCTCTCTTTGAGGGTGCCGGAGATGTCACGTTCCTATCTCTTTTTATTTTTCGGGTTTGTTTTTTTTCTTTTTCACAACCAGCTGCAACCATTCAATTAGAAAAAAGATTTAACAAGGTATGCCTGAAACTTTTTCAAATTTGGAAGCACGATTTTGGTTACTCGCCACCGTCATCTAGGGCCCACTGACCACACGGATGTTTATCCCACACCTTGGTGGATATTCACACCACAAATCACCCTGATTGGTAATTAATTTATAACCATTGGATTTTAGCAATTTTTAAGGCGTTCTTATAGCCGTTGAATGCAACCATGCTTTTTAGTACTAAAGCCAACAGCTCAAAATCATCAAGCAAGCTGGTTTTTGATGTGAATGTCTACTAAGGGGTGGGCTAAACATCCATTCGGCCAGTGGGCCCAGATGGCACTGGTGACTACCAAAAATGCTGCTTCCACATTTGAAAAGATCTCAGGTATACCTTGTTACATCACGACCCTAGGTTTTCACGGATTTGGGTTTTGGACTTTTGGTTGCTTCTAGTTTTATGTTAAAGTCAAATATTTGACTAGAAAAAACAATCAAAGGGACTGTTTTGCTAAGAGTAAGTAACAAAATTGACCCTCTGGATGGCACTAGTTCTTTTGTTAACCTCAGTCTGCTTTGTCCTCCCAAGTCTCGGCCAAATGAATATTTGGAACTGATGCTATTGCTGGAGTGTAGGCAGATCGGTTCTTGGAGATGCAATAGGTGTTGGTGAACGTAGAGATGAGGATGAACTCCTTCCTCTATTTTGGTAGAATGAGCCTTGCAGAGGACATGGGCAAATAGGTGTTAGGTGAGACTGCCACAGCCATTCATGGGAGAAGAAGCCGATCACAGCACACAGTACGAGCCACGTGGTACACTCTTAGAGGGCGCTGACATTAAGGATGTTTGGTTAATCACTAAGTTGACCTACAAACCAAAAAAAAACCTGATCAATGATCTCTAAGCGTTGGATTGAAGTTATTTTCAAGGGTTGCTTTTAACAGTAGGAATTTGAGCATTATTGAGCGTTACTTGGGAACAAAGATCCAAAGGTGGTAAATCACTTATCAGGCTGATTTTTTGTTTGCAAGTCCACCAAGGGACTGGCCAAACATCCATACTGTCAGCGCCCTCTAAGAATGTGCCACGTGGCTCTTATTGTGTGCTGTGAAGGTTTACTCTTTAAACTTCAATGTTCATATCTGAGAGAGAGACCTTCGTTTGGGAAGGTCTCATATGAAATATCTCGAGAAGCAGCTTCGTTGGTGAAGAAATGGATTGTTTAGGGGAAGGAAGTATTTGTAGAGAAAGTTTGAGTAAAACTTTCTCCAACGAAGAAGATATATCATCAAACAAAGGATTTCGGGAAGAAATGGATTGCTTGAGGGAATGAAAGAAAGAATTAATTTCTGTTGAAATAGCTTTGTCTGTAGTGAAAAATGGTTTCCGCAAAGGGGAAGACGACTGATTCCTCCACGGAATCGAGGAGGAGAGATAAAAGGGTTTTTTTTTTTTTTTTTTAATTTACAAATGTATTTTGTTAAACATACCTGCGGTTTAAGGAAAGCTTAACCACGGTACAAGTGGTTGACTCCCATTGGCGCATGACCACCGCTTCTAACTTTCACTGCTTCAAAAATTTTCTCCTTTTTGAGGTCAGGTAGCGCCATTTTTGTTTCTCACTACTGCTCTCTTGGACCACTGAGCGCATGAATATTTAGCCCACCCATTGGTGGATATACACACCAAAAATTAAATCACCCTGATTAATATTTTTGAGTAGTAATATCTAATGGCTAGAGATAACCAATCAGGGTGATTTTTGGTGTGTACACACCAAACCATTACCCTGGAATATCAACCAACATCTTGTATTGATATTGGAAGAAATTTTGGTGTGGCTTGCGCTCTTGTTGTGGTATTGTGGGTCCCTTAAAAATACACCACGTGGCAACATTCTTCGGGCTCTCGTGGCCCTACATATTTCATTTTTTGGGCCCATGCACTAACCGCATGGATGTCTAGCCCATCTCTTGGTGGTGACATACATATAAAGTGAATTTTGTTGTGTAGGTCCACGGAAGACGAGAAAACAATTTATTGGGACTGCTTTCGTTGGCGAAGCTTTGGAACCATCGGAAATGCTGCAAAAATTTACATGGGTGGAGTGGAATATTCTATGTTTTCCCACTGCCAAGTACAAATGGTTGCACCTATGACGGCTCCACAACTCCACATACGAAAAAGGCTCCACATGAAAATTTTTCTTGTTGGTACACCAAGAAGTGGTCCAAACTTTGGTCATTAGGCCAGAAGAACCTCCAATATTGTGCTTTTTTTTAGGTAGGGTCGCGATGTAACAAGCTGTTGCTAACTCTTTTGGCGAAAGTTAGCACCATTTTTGTTACCCACTGCTGCCATCTGGGCCCACTGACTGCGCGCATGGATGTTTAGCACACCCCTTGGTAGACATTCATTAAAAAAATCAGCTTGTTTGATGATTTTTACCCGTTGATTTTATTATTAAAAAATAGTTGAATCCAATGGTTATAATTACGCCTTAAAAAGTACTAAAATTTAATGGCTAGAGACTATCAATAATTAATGATAATTTGTGGTGTGTATCATGATCTTAAAAACGGCCGTTTAAACGGTAACACCCCAAGCCCGTTTCTGTTTAAACTGCTTAAACCCTTTTTATTGGTTTTGAAAAAAACGGCCGTTAAAATCGTTTAAACAGCCGTTTATTTTTGAAAAATTTAAAACCATTTAATTCCATTAAAATCCATTTAATTTTTGTTAAAATCCGTTAAAATCTATTTTTTTTTTTAAATTTCAAATTTCAAAATTTAAATTTCAGCGCCACTTTTTCCATTTTTTTCTATTTTTTTCCATTTTTGCCCCTGACCGTTTAACCGTTAAAACGGCCTCTTTTAAACCTTGGTGTGTATATCCAGGTGGGCTAAACATCCATGCACTCAGTGGGCCCAGATAGCAGGGTTGAGTAACAAAAATAATGCTAGGTTACACCAAAACCGTGAGCTACGGCTTGTTAGCCCAAAGGC
Source organism: Euptelea pleiosperma (assembly GCA_035048495.1). NCBI lineage: Eukaryota > Viridiplantae > Streptophyta > Magnoliopsida > Ranunculales > Eupteleaceae > Euptelea > Euptelea pleiosperma. The sequence continues at coordinate 18,198,407 of CM068544.1, read as the reverse complement.
CCCAAACTAACCTGATAGGGCCTTCCACCTCAGCTAGTGACTACTCAAAACACAAGGTACACTTTTCCCGAATGGTTAAATTCATGGTCCGGAGTAAGACTTCACTGACCGTTCACACGATGACTACGGCCGATGACCACCCACAATATGAGACACATGGCAGGCTTTTAGAGGACGTTGACCATATGAATGTTTGGCCAATCTCTAGATGGGCCTACAAACCAAAAATCTGCCTGATTAGTGATTTCAAACTTTTGGATATACTTGTACCCAAATAATGGTCATTCTGCTGAAATTCTCACCATTAAAATCAACCCCATGAAAATGACTCCATTGCAACACTTAAAAATCACTAATCAGGTTGATTTTTGATTTGTAGCTCCACTTAGGCATTGGCCAAACATCCATACGGTCAGCGTTCTCTAAAAGTGTACCACGTGGTACATATTGTGGGCAGGTCATCGTGGGCCGTTTCACTCCATGGTCCCTGTCCCATGTGATCACCACTCAAATAATTATACATGTTGACTTGGAAGTCTTGATACTTATTGATTGGAGGGAAGAAAATACAAAAGGCTGCCTGAGAGATGCTCAAGGACAGAGAGAGAGAGAGAGAAAAACGAGAAACATGGCGACTCCAACCATTCATCCTGTACAAATTTCTCCTCGCGATGATGCCATAGCGCTTTACCGAGCTTTCAAGGGTAATCTCTATCTTGCTCACTATATTCTATTAAGGTGTAAGTTAGAGGAGTTTGCGTTACTCTTGTTTTAGTAATTTTAAAGTTTCGAAACTTCTTCTGAAAACCTCCCTAACTTTCCAGAACCATTTCTTTCTTACATATACAAGATAGTTTTGAAATTTTATAAAGTCCTCTACACAACTATAGTATATTCTAGATTGTTCTAGATTTTCTATACAATTTTAGATTTCTCTACAATTTTCTAACTTCTTCTAGACTATTCTAGATATCTCCTGTCTTTGTGAGAATTATTTATAATTTTTGATTTTCCAAAGTCATGACATCTAGCTATAACAAAGAAGGGAAAGGGTCTGTGTCCTTTTTATAAGAACCTGTATTGCTAAGCTACAAATCTTGGGGTTCAAAAATTAAAGTATTTTCCTCATTCAAAAGTTTCAAAAATAATCCCCTTAAAAAAACCCCCAAAAATAACAAAAAAATAGTATGTGGGTATGTGTCCAAGTTGTGGGTATGTGTCCATGGATCCAAATCTGAGGGTATTGGTACCTGGTTACATGGTTTTAAAAACAGCTTAAAACCGTTTAAACGGTAACGCCCCAAGCCCGTTTCCGTTAAAATCGTTTAATTCCGTTAAATTCCATTTTTTTCTATTTTTTTTTTCATTTTTGCCCCTGGCTGTTTCAATCCGTTTTAATGGCCGTTTAAACGGTAACGCCCCCAATCCGTTTAACCATTAAAACGGCGTCCTTTAAACCTTGTCTGGTTATATTGTTAATATTGTCAAATTTTTCTAAGATTTTTTTTTGCATTTCTAAAAATCAATTCTTGAGTTTTTGAATACCATTTTGATATAAAATGTTTGGGGTATGGCTGAGCCATATATAACATGACATGGTGCGACTTTATTGACTCAATATATATATAGGTCGGGCTCACGTGACTCGTCTTTTTTGACTTGTCTTTTCACTCATGTTCTTGGATTCGGAGAATCCAACGGTGGTTGATAGCACTGAGCTGGAATCATCTTTTGCCAGAGCAAAACCGCACCGTTGGATACATGGCCGAGGATGCGAGTGAAAGGATGTATCTTTGGAGCTCGAGCCATATAAAATTAGCTGAAAATAAAATGTTGAAATAAATTGAAGTTTGTTTGAAAAGTGTACTGCTTGACATGAATTTGGACATGTGAAGTTGGGCCCACCCAAATTTATTACAGAACCCAACCCAAGCCCGGACCAAAATCGGGTTGAGCCCGTCAGGCTCAAGTTGGGACCACCCAAGTCTCAGCCTTAATAGTATTTGATGGATAAAACTTTAATGACTGGGCCCTGTCATCAAAGAGATGACAGGGCAGCAGATCTCGGCGTATTTTGTACGGACTGGTCACTTCGGCCTCACCACAGACGTACCCAAGTGAGTATTTGAGTGCTTTTTGCCAAAAGACTCACCTGTGTACGAGTGCGGTGAGGCTGAGGCCGAGGTGGTCCAACAGTACAGAATCCAGGTGCCGTGATCTGCTGGCCTATCATCTCCTTCGATGTCAAAGTTGTACTCGTATTAGATATACATGTTGTGGGGCAGATGGGGTTTTAAATTTGAGAAAGGGCCTTTTCTACAATGATGTGATAAGGTACTGCTCTATAATAGAAAGGCACATGACCTAACCTAATGCGTGGTGATAATATGGTCCGAGGTCCATGTGGTGCTCAACTGCTGGCACATTTTAATTGGCGCTGCAGTAATATTTTATTATATTTTGAAGTATCCCAGCCCAACTACTGGCACATTTTGATTGGCGCTGCAGTAATATTTTATTATATTTTGAAGTATCCCAGGTGCACAATACCAATCAAAATGTGCCAGTAGTTGGGCCCCACATGGACCCTGGACCATATAATCACCACGTCAACCTAATGGCAGCCATAATGGGAAACAAGTTTGCTCCTCCATAGTAAGGACAAAAGTTTGTTCCACTGGCCCACTGCTTCTTTGCCCTAAAGAAAAGAAAAAAAAAACTTGATCCCGATTTCGAACATTTGATTCAAGCAAATATGTTATGATAGGCTTCATGAGCAAGATGCCAAGTCCATGATCAAAACAATACTAGAATCCAATGGCTAGAAATCACCAATCAAGCTGATTTTGCCCTGCTTGGTTCGATGCAAATTAAAGAAGATGCAATACACCCACTTACCATGATTTTGGGATTACACATGATTGCTTGGGGGCGTGCATCTGAGTTAATGCGCGTATGAAAGGACTATAATATTGCAAGTACAATGCTAACAACATATGATTCAACTCCGTCTTAACTTAAGTCCACCACTGTTAAACTAGGTCAAAGGCGTAATCATAAAAAGTTTGAAAGTATAAGGAGGTATTACTAATTAGTTTCAAATTTCAGGGAGGTGTTACTAAAGTACCCTTTAATATAAAATGTTCGGGTAGGGCTGCGCTATATATGATGGTGAAAATGAAATCATACCCAGACCCATGTCGTGTACGCTAACAGGGATACCTTGATGGGTTTTGAAAGATTCAAATGAAGAACATTATTACTTTCAAAGAAGTGCTTATAAACTATCTGCACTTGTGATGATGCTTATTCAGGATTTGGCTGCGACACTGGAACAGTTGTCAATATCCTTCCCCATCGGGATGCAACTCATCGTGCTCTAATCCAACAAGAGTACAGAACCATGTATTCTGATGAACTTACCAGACGCCTGTCTTCAGAGCTCAATGGCAATCTGAAGGTATTCAAGCATAAAATTAGTGGTCACCTTGGCAATTTCTAAAATCTAAATTTTAAATTAGTAAAAGGTTGAAATTTTTTGATCATGCATGTACTTACTAATTTATCTATTGCTTGTCTTAGGAAGCCATTTTTCTCTGGCTTCGCGATCCAGCGGGACGTGATGCAACCATAGTAAAAGAGGCATTGACTCGGGGCATAATCGATCTGCAGGCTGCTACTGAAATAATATGTTCTCGTACCCCATCCCAAATACATCAATTTACACAACTGTACCATGCAAAGTTTGGTGTTCACCTTGCAAACGATATCGAATATCAAGCAATCGGTGATCACAAAAAGGTCCTCTCTCTCTCTGTCTCTATTATATGTCCATCTGGTAGCAAAATTATATATAACTAATGTAACTATAATAGACACTTATATAGTTGCCCAAGGTCACAATCCGAGCCCAACCCGAGTTTTGGCCGGGTCAGAAATCCAGGTTGAGCTCCACCCAAGCTTGGACCGTAGTCATGTGGTCTCGTCCAAGTTGCATCCCTAGATGATGGTACAACCCCTTCTTTGCGTTCTATATCATAAAGGTTACCACAGCCTCATCCTCACTCTATTTTGCTGACTTGAGTATTCCTCATGTCTGTCAAGTTGTAAACTGCATAGTCATAAACTGTTGTTGCTAGGCTTAATTCCCGTGTTTTCTCAATTTTCTTTTCTGACATAGCGAGAATGCTAGTAATTTCCTAAAAATTTAGTCATTTTAATCATGTAGTTGTTGCTTGCATATTTAAATACAACACGCTACGAAGGATTTGAAGTTGATCGAATGATGGTAGAGAAGGATGCCAAGGCTCTCTTCAAAGCTGGAGAGAAGAAATTGGGAACCGATGAGAAGACTTTCATCCAAATCTTTAGTGAACGCAGTAGGGCACATTTGGATGCTGTTAGTTCTGCTTACCACGATATGTATCGAAACTCGCTTAAAAAGGTATATTTCCTTACAGATGTTGTCCCATCTACCCTCCTTGTTAAAGTCGATCTATATTCTTGTTGTGATTCTTATACTGATTCGATCTAATTCAGGCAGTAAAGAGTGAGACATCTGGAAATTTCGAGTATGCTCTCTTGACAATCCTAAAATGTGCTCAAAATCCTGCTAAGTACTTTGCAAAGGTATCCTTCCATATTTTTACTTGTTTGTGAAGATCTCGCATGAAAATAGGGTTTTTCTGTCGTTGAGAGAACAACCCTAGAATCAACACATTTGTATATTATCCGAGATTTTTTTCACTCAAATCCTGCAAAAATCACAGGCTTGTACAGTGGCTCGTGTCGGATGTCGATCCGCACTCGGGGTTAGTTAGCGCGACTCATGAATATGCAATGACGGATTTTTATCAAGAAAACATGGAGAGGTGAGAATGATGATCGATTTAAAATAATTATTGGCGATTTTTAGAGAGAGAAATTTTCCACAAGTAATTAAGACGAGAATAAATTGAGAATAAGACTGAAAACACAATACTGCAAAATCAATTAAACTTTATTCAATCATAGTGCTTACAAGCTATCTTGTAGAAATTACTAAAAACTTGACTATAAAGCATTAAAATTTTAGAGAGATTTAGAGATAGAAATAAGAACTAGAGAGAGAAAGTAGAGAGGGAAAGTGAGAGCAAATTAGAGAGAGGAACTAAGGGAGGAGAGAGAAAGTGGTGAAGGGAGAGAGAAAGTTACCTCTCTACTTACCGGAGAAAAGGATCGAGTTCTGGAGATCGAAGCGATTTGCTCGATGGATCAGCCACACATCATTGGCCTTACAACGCCATGGTGGAAGATGAAGAAGCACCCGGAGTTGCAGGTTCTATAGGTTGAGAACGTGTGGAGCAAGCATGGAGTAACACATTATAGGTCTGCAACATGAAGGAGAGGACGGTGCTATGGATGGGCAGCACATCGTGCTTGCCAGTGAAGGAGAGGCCAAGACACCGTTTCTGGTGCTGCTATAGTCCACAAGCAGATTGGGGTTCGGTTCAGCAAATACATGCCCTGGAGAGGATGGGGAATAGACCTGCAACCTTTCGATCTAGATGGTGTTGCAGGTCCTTCCGGTCGTGAGTTGCAGAGCAGATCTACTGGTGTTGAGGACAGTGGTGAGAGGTGGCAGAGCACGTTGATGGGTGGTGACCGTCCAAGAGAGGGATAGATGGTAAGGTGGACGGTGGTTAAGGCTGCAACACCAGAACCGTTGATGGAGATGGAGGCTGCAAATGGGTCGTGCGGTGGAAAATCTCTTCAGTTGCAGGTCAAACCGGTGATGATGGTGGTGGCGGCTCAAGGACTAGAGGCGCTGGTCTCCCACGAGCTCCTCCTCTTCTTAATCATCTTTCCTTCTATTTTTTTTCTTATTTTTTTTTTCTGGTTTTCTTCTCTTTTTGATTGTGGAACGGTGAAGAAGAGGAGGAGGGTGACGGTGGCTGGGTTTGCTTGAGGGATGGAGAGAAGGAAAGAGAAAGAACAAGGTCGCCGGTTTTAATGGTGCTCGCCGGAGTTGCAACCTGCAACTCCGGTGAGTTCTTTTTTTTTTTTTTTCTTTTTTTTTTTTTTTGGTTTTGTTCCTCCTGGAAATGGTGAAGAGAAGTGCAGGAGGTGACGGTAGGGAGAAAGGAAGGGGCTGCGGTGTTGTAGTGCGATGCCCAACGCCAACAAGAGGAGTTGGAGACGGTGGTAATGGAGGTTGCCGGAGTTGCAACCTGCAACTCCGGTGATCAAAAAAAAATATTTTTTTTTTTTTTTTTTTTTTTGGCAGCAAGCTTTGAAGCTTGAAGGGAGGCCGCTGCAGGTGGAAACAGTGGAGGGGATGAGAGATTCTAACGGCTTGGAGAGGGGGCCAGCCAAGTGATGGATGGCTTGGGCTTTCTTTTTGGTTTTTTTTTTTTTTTTTTTTTTTTTTTTTTTTGAGGACGGCTTAGCGAAGCAGACCTGCAACTCAACGTTGCAGGTCGTGGGGAAGTGGTGGAGAGGAGGCGGTGCACGTTGATGGAATGAGGAGAGTGAAGGGAGATGGAATGGAAGAAGAGGTGGACGGCTTGGTGAATGGGAGAGCTGTTGTGTAGAATGGGAGCAAGAGGCTGTCCAGCAAGAGAGAGATCGTGGGAGATGAAGAGGAGGGCAGCTTTTCAAGGAAATGAGAGGGAATCCGAGAGAGCCAAAACGGCAATGGTTGCTGCCTTTGTATAGGAACTGTGGGTTCCTAACTTAGAAACCCATGGTTTCAAAAAAATGTAAATACCTCCACATTTTTAGAAAAAATTCCTTTCTTGAAAAAAATGCTTTGATTCTAAAATCTTTTCAAAATTTTCTCCTTTCCTTCTTTAGTAGCCATTTCCTATTCATGCTAGGGATGTGGGTCCTACTGAATGGTTGGGCCATGGGTAATGGGCCCGCACTTCATCTTGGCTTAGACCCATAAGATTGAACATGAAGTGATGAGGGCCATTGGATTTATGAGATGGTGAGGGGGATGGTTGGGGGACTGACTGAGTGATTGTATGGTAGAGATGGACGTTGATGATCGAGTGATGGAAATTGGCCAAGGTAGGCCGTAGAATTAAGTGATTGAGGGAAGGGAGAGGATCGGATGATGTGGATTTGAGAGTAGAGAGAGAATGATGATTTGGAGAGAGAAATGAGAGAGGAGAGAGAAAATATTACAAAATAAAGAGAAAAAAAAATGCTAGCAGAGGGTCATGAACCCTGGTCTTTGACTTGGTCTTCTGTATGCTTTACCAACTGAGCAAGTCCTCATCATATGTTAGTTGATAAGCTTTAATCTCCTTAGTCTCTCCTTTGAGGGCTTGTCTCTCCTTCTCTCTTAATCGTCTCTCGGGCTTTTCTGACTCTCTAGCTCTCCCAGCATTTGGCATGTATCTTCTTATCCTCAGCCTGTTGGTTATTGTGCTTTGGTCCTAGACTCTGACAGTCAGTTGTGGGCCCGCATTCTCGAGAGTTGTCCCATCGGGGTTTCCTGCGACAGAAGAAGCGCGTAATGAGACTTTATCAGAACGGCTTAATATTTAGACTTCCGAAAATGTGTTTAATGCATGCAAATATACCATTTCGTCCAGAAAAGTGTGTTTTACGCAATGAGATAGACTCTTACGTAGAAAAGTGGATAATTAGAGCAGTTTTACGTAGGAGAGTGCGATACGCTAACAGGATAAGTGCTTAAAATAAGCACTTTTGAGCGAATATCACAACCCCCAACCAGCATATTGCCAATCCTTGGCAATTAGTGCGAAATAAATGAGCTTAAAAGGGCTCTGCACATGCTGCACACTTTTTCATATTAGCTCCGGGAAAACACCGTTCGTCAAATCATTGAATGGATGCAAAAATAGTTACATGCTAGCGAAGAGTTTGAAAGTTTTGGCAAGACTATAGACTGATAATCATGACCCAGAATAGTCAGATTCTGCGTGTGTGTGTGCTCAACATTCTCATCATCCGACAGTAAAGATTTCCAGATCACCTCTAAGTTTTTATGCCTCGACCTCAAATCTCACATGTTTAGCACTCAGAATAGAATCACACAAGAAGGGTTTTCTTCTTTTCTCTCAATTTATATGTGAGGAGATATATTTAATATAAAGAGGCAAAAGATCTCACATATGTTTTATTTGAAGGAAGGACATCTTTAACAGAAGAAGATCTCATGATTGGAATACCACTTCACTCAGGAACGTCAGATCAAACTCTATAGCTTCTCTTTCTCCAATCTCCACATTTTATGATCGTACTATCCTAGAATCAAGTAGGACTTTCCTGGGTTGTAATGAGGCTTAGGTCAGGTGTAGAGAGATAAAGGGATACAGGATTTCAAAGATCTTGAGAGGATATTGCCATTTTCTTGAATTTTTCCTGCGACGTAACACCATTATCTGGTTCTTTTTCCCTTTTTTTTTTTTTTTTTTTTTTTTTTTTTTTTTTTTCATATTTTTCTCTTTTTCTTGATATTTCTGAGACTGCTCAATTTTTTTTCAGCTCTTCTTCATACTTTCTTTCTATATTTTGTTTTTGGCTTGAACCACTTTCTTTTCCTTTTGATTCTTCTTCTTTACTTTTCTTTTTCACGGTACACCCACATCAGTTATTCTTTTGTCCATCTCAAAATAAGGGTAGCCAGTCATGTTTCGTAGCTGGACTGGATTTTAGGTTGATGGGTTTGCAAATAAAAGGCTTTTATAGAACGGCTCAAGGGGTTTCTAGTGAAGTATAATTCAGGTGAGTAAAAAGGCTGAATGGTTCAGAAAAATGGCCTAAATCATTTTCTAGGGTTTGCACTATCATGTATACTGTCTTGACTGGATACAGAGAAGGTTCTGTCGTAGTAATCCAATGTTGATGTCGTTCCGAGTTTTATGATCGAAGCAAAAGATAATGAGATCTCTCAACGAATTATTGCGGGCATGAAGAATAGTGAGTCATCTTGTGACTCAGGATTAATGTATACTCTCTGAAATGATTAAAGGCTCGAAAGCTTACTGGGTTAGGTCTCCACAATTCTTCTCACAGGATCTCTAGAATTTCCAAACTTAGGATGACTCTGATGTTGATAGTGTACAATTGTGCCGAATCTGATTTTTTCTGAGTTTTCAAACCTGCTGTAGTCACGCTTGAATTGACTCAACGCTAACTTTAAACAAAAATTGACATCCTCAATACTGACTTAACGGAGGTTTTCAGCTAATCAAAGTCAGGGTATTTGACACATTTTTTGAAATTCTAGAAAACTTTTGGAGAACATCGGAAATCACCCCCAAAAATGAGTTTTTTTTTTTTTTTTTTTTTTTTAAAGACATGAGTTTTGGTAAATACCCACCCCCAACCAAAATACAGCACCGTCCTCGGTGCTCATGACCGGGACATAAAATGATGAAAAATCGGTGATGATGATGCAAAGGATCAGGGAGGATGTTACCAAGTCAGCAGAAACTCGACAGTGAGTGATACCTGATGATCGGAAGAATGAATGTACCTGCATTTTCAAAGATATAACAATAATAACAAATGCATGAGACTCATGTACTCTAGGAATACCGGAATTGCCTTTCCGAAAGCGCTAAGTTTTACGTCTTCAGCCAGACATGACGGGGGTGACAGGCACCCCCAACCAAGTTGGAGCACAGGAGACTGAGTAGATCATCAGTCGACATAAGCAGGATCGATTAGATCGATCTCAAAAGTCTGAATGAACAATACGTCAAGTTCATGGAACTGTTTTAGACGCTGCCCATTGACCTGAAAAGAGGAGTGATCCTTGGAATCCTCAATAGTGATTGCCCCGAAGGGTGTGACTGCTGTGACCGTATAAGGACCGGTCCACCTAGATTTCAGTTTTCCAGGGAAGAGATGAAGACGAGAATTATAAAGAAGGACCTTCTGTCCTGGATGGAACTCTTTCCTGAGGATGCTCTTGTCATGTATCCACTTCATTTTGGCTTTGTAATTCTTGGATAAGTTGTAGGCATCATTTCTGAGTTCTTCTAACTCATTCATTTGGAGTTTTCGCTCTTCCCCTGCAGAGTCGAGGTCGAAGTTGAGCTTCTTAATGGCCCACAGAGCACGATGTTCAATCTCTACCGGTAGATGACAGGGTTTCCCAAAGACGAGACGATAGGGAGACATATTGAGTGGGGTCTTGTAGGCGGTTCTGTATGCCCATAAAGCATCAGTGAGACGAGTAGACCAGTCTTTACGTGTGGTATTGACTGTCTTCTCCAAGATCTGCTTGATCTGACGATTAGAAACCTCTACTTGACCACTAGTCTGCGGATGATAAGCTAGGGCAACCTTGTGGGTTACCCCATACTTCTTCATTAAGTTCTCGAATATCTTATTGCAGAAATGGGTGCCCCCATCACTAATGATGGCCTTAGGGGCACCGAATCGAGCGAAGATGAACTCCTTTAGGAATTTGACCACCACTTTGTGGTCATTGGTCTTGGTGGGAATGGCTTCTATCCATTTGGATACATAGTCTACCGCAAGGAGAATGTACTCAAAACCATAGGAAATGGGAAAGGGGCCCATGAAGTCGATGCCCCAAATGTCAAATATTTCATCGACTTGGATGGGAGTGAGGGGCATCATGTTCCTCTGGGAGATGCGGCCTAGATGCTGGCAATTAGGACAAGTTTTGCTGTAGATGTGGGCATCTTTAAATAATGTGGGCCAGTAGAATCCGCATTGCAGCACTTTTTCTGCAGTCTTCTTAGTGCTGAAATGACCACCACAAGGTTGGTCATGACACGAGGATAAGATATTGAGTTGGTCCGACTCAGGGACACAGAGACGAATGATCTGGTCAGGACAGTATTTATACAAATAAGGGTCATCCCAAGAGTAGTACTTAACTCTTGCTAGGAATTGGCTTTTGTCCTGTTTTGACCAGTGTGACGGCATTTCTTCGGTGACAAGGTAGTTGACAATGTCAGCATACCAAGGATTAACAGAGATGGCGAACAGTTGTTCGTCTGGAAAGGTTTCAGGGATGGGCTGGGTGTCGAAGGATGACTCTAAAGTCAGTCTAGACAAGTGATCAGCCACTACATTCTCAGTTCCTTTCTTATCCTTAATCTCGAGGTCGAATTCCTGCAGTAAGAGAATCCATCGAATTAATCGAGGCTTGGTTTCCTTTTTCGACATGAGATAACGAAGGGCTGCATGATCAGTGTACACAACCACCTTAGTGGCTAAGAGGTACTGACGAAATTTATCAAGGGCGAAGACTACCGCCAGGAGTTCTTTCTCAGTGGTGGAGTAATTCATTTGGGCAGAGTTAAGAGTTTTGCTCGCGTAGTAGATCACGTGTGACCTTTTGTCAACTCTCTGCCCTAGAACGGCGCCTAATGCGTAGTCAGAAGCATCGCACATTACCTCGAAAGGTAGAGTCCAGTCCGGGGGACGGATAATGGGCGCAGTAGTGAGCTCAGATTTGAGACGCTCAAATGCCTTGACACAGTCAGCATTAAAGTCGAAAGGACTATCTTTAGCCAGAAGATGGGACAGAGGTCGAGCGATTTGAGAGAAGTCCTTGATGAATCGCCTATAGAATCCTCCGTGTCCCAAAAAGGATCGGATGTCACGTACGGACTTAGGAATGGGCAAGGTCGAGATGATATCGATTTTAGCTTTGTCGACCTCAATGCCCTGATGGAAAATGACATGTCCCAGAACAATGCCCTTCTTCACCATGAAGTGGCATTTCTCCCAATTGAGGACAAGTCGCTTGTCCTGACAGCGTTGAAGTACCAGCCCTAGATGGTTCAGACAGTCATCAAAGGATGATCCAAAGACTGAGAAGTCGTCCATAAAGACTTCGAGGAATTTTTCCACCATGTCAGAGAATATGCTCATCATACACCTTTGAAAGGTCGCGGGTGCATTGCAGAGGCCAAAGGGCATGCGCTTGTAGGCAAAAGTGCCAAAGGGACAGGTGAAAGTTGTCTTCTCGTGATCCTCAGGGGCGATGGGTATTTGATTATACCCTGAGTAACCATCAAGGAAGCAGTAATAGGAATGACCTGCTAGTCTCTCCAACATCTGGTCTATGAAGGGTAAAGGAAAATGGTCCTTCCTAGTGTTGGTGTTGAGTCGTCGGTAATCGATGCAGACTCTCCACCCTTTCTTCAGGCGCTGGGTTACCATTTCCTTGTTCTCATTTTCCACAACTGTGAATCCTGCCTTTTTAGGGACGACATGAATAGGACTCACCCATTTGCTATCGGAGATAGGGTAAATGATACCCGCATCTAACAGTTTAAGGACCTCGTCCCGGACTACATCCTTCAAGACGGGGTTCAACCTCCTCTGGTGTTCACGAGAGGTTTTGGATTCATCCTCGAGGTAGATGTGATGTTGGCACACCGAGGGGTCTATGCCTCGAATATCATCTATAGTCCAACCTATCGCAGATTTGTGCTCGTTGAGCAGCTCAAGAAGTTTCTTACGTTCACTCTCAGACAAAGCGGAAGCAATAATGACAGGGTAGGTTTCCTTAGGACCAAGATAGGCATAGGAAAGATCTGTGGGAAGAGGCTTAAGCTCCAATTTTGGAGCAGATGGAGTAGAAATAGGTGTCACAGAAGACACGGATTGAAGAGGTTTGACTTCTGTAGGTAAAGGAAGGATGGGTTCTCTGGCCATGGTTATCAGAGGCTCGAACTCGATGAGAGGAGCGGGGATCTCTATCAGTGGAGCAGTCTCCAAAAGATCATTGAGATCAGAAATAGCTGACTCTGTTGCAAAGTCAGCTCCAAAGTGTTCTAGACACTGCTTAAGAATATCTTCGGTGGAGTCCGGGATTAGACTCTCAACGGCACACATTTCATCGGCCACATCGCGATCGGCATCTTGTTGCATTAGACGAAAGATATTGACCTCAGCTTTGAGGTTACCGAAAGCAATGGACATGTTTCCATCCCGGCACCCGATGTGTGCGTTCGCGGTGGCAAGGAATGGACGGCCTAAGATGACCGGAATGCGGTTATCCTGACACGGCTCGGTGTCTAGAATGATAAAGTCCACAGGATAATAAAAGTCAGCAACTTTTACTAGGACATCTTCAATAATTCCTCTAGGAATCTTGATGGACTGATCAGCTAATTTCAGGGTGACATTGGTAGGTTTCATATCTTTCAGTCCTAACTGCTGATATACCGAGAATGGTATGAGGTTCACGCTAGCCCCTAAATCTAGCAAGGCAGTGCAGCTAAAGTTGTCACCAATTTCACATTGGACAGTTGGGCTACCTGGATCCTTGTGTTTGATCACACTATTGCGTTGAATGAACGCTGTAGCTTTTTCGGCCAAGAAGGCAGCTTTGGGTACATGCGTACGCCGCTTAACTGTGCACAAGTCCTTGAGGAATTTGGCATAGGAAGGGATTTGCTTGATAGCAGAAAGGAATGGGATATTGATCTGGACGTCTTTAAAGACGTCTAAGATCTCTGAGAATTGCTGATCCCGCTTATCTTGGACAAGTCTGTCCGGGAAAGGAGGCTTTACTCGACAAATGGATTTGTCTTTAGCCTTCGATTTCTGCACAGGGATATCAGAAATTGGTGTAGAGGTGGAAGAAGCAGAGGTAGGATTGGTACTAGTTTCCTCTGTACGAGTGATGGGTGCTGGAGATGGCACCGGTGGTGGTTGGACTCCCATGTCCACAGTTTTTCCAGATCGTAGGGTGGTTACAGCTTGCACCTCCCCTTGACAATTCTCATTCTGGCTTTGAGATTGGGATCCGATCTCATATACTGCCCCTTTGGCATTTCCTTTAGGGTTGGCAATGGGTTGGCTAGGAAAAATGCCTTTAGCTTTCTCAGCTTCCAAGTTGCCTAAGCGTTGCTCTAGACGAAGCATGGATTGCTGTTGCTGTTGCTCTAGGCGTTGCATAGATTGTTGTTGCTGAGTAATGAGTTGAGCTAGAAGGTCCTCTATACCAGATTTGGGGACCGACTATTGGGGAACAGCTAAAGGGAGCTGAGGCACCAATTCGCGACTCGAGCTCATCGGGGCATTATAGTTATAGGCGGAAGAATCGGTTGGGACAATCTGTTGGTTCTGAAAGTTCTGGGGAACTCTTTGCTGATTCTGAAATGTGCTCTGTTGTCCAGAGTATTGACCCTGTTGGAATTGCAGGTTCTGAGTAGATGGGTACTGATTCTGCTGGTACTGACCCTGATTGAATTGCCTATTGGGTTGATTGAACCCAGGAGGATACATGCCCTGAGGTTGACGTGGAGGTTGAGCTTGTGGTTGAGTAGACTGAGGTCTCCAAGAGAAGTTAGGGTGGTTTCTCGTGTCCGGATGATAAGATTGACTATACGAGTTCTGAGTGGGTGGTTTGTATGTGCTGAAAGCACAAACTTCTTCCTGAAGAGGATTAGACCATCCTTCATTCAAAGGACAATGCTCAGTAGTATGGGAGGGTTGCAGACAGAGGGTGCAGGATTCCATAGGGCTCTCGTGTCCCACATGCATGACTGGGGTAGATTGTTGAGTAGGCTTTTGTACAGACACAGCCAGTGCCGAGACTGACTTGCTCAACTCTTGAATGACAGATCGAAGCTCAGTATCAGCTGTAGCATCATGTCCCTTGGTTGTCCTTTGGACCGAAGTGGTTCGACTAAACTCTGAGTCAGTCGTCCAATGTTGAGAGTTTTCTCCTAACTCTCCCAAGAATTTGTATGCATCGGTCGGAGTTTGGTGCAGGAATTTTCCTTGGCACATTGACTCTACCATGGTCCGGGACTCATCAGTAAGTCCCTTATAGAAGACGTGGACAAGATTGCCCTTGTCGATGCTATGGTGGGGACACTTAGTCAGGTAGTCTTGGAATCTATCCCACGCTTCAAAAAATTTCTCATCGGACTTTTGTCGAAAGTCCTGGATGAGTTGCTTCATTTGGTTGGTCCGAGTCATGGGGTAGAATTTAGACATGAATTTGCCCACCAACTCTTTCCAACTGCTGATTGAATCAGCGGGTAAGGAGTAGAGCCAATCTGAGGCTCGGTCTTTGAGCGAGAATGGGAAAACTCGCAGACGGACATTGTCATCATCGAGGTTCTGATTCTTGAAAAGTAGGATGACATGTTGGAATTCCCTAATATGGGAATATGGGTCTTCTCTTGGGAGACCACGAAAGGTTGGCAGCATTTGGATAGTCTGCGGCCTGATCTCAAATTGTACCGCCGTAGTAGGTGGGAGAACAATGCAAGTGGGCGGATTGGCAGAGATAGGGGCGAACGTCTCGATAAGAGGTCGTTCGACTGCCATGACTACAAAGGTAGTAGTACTGGGGGAGGCGGGTGGTGAAAGAGATGGGGATGAATTTAGTGGAGGATCCACTGTAGGTACGTGATTCTCAGATCGAACCAAGCGTTTGTTCGGACGATTCCAAACGGGCATACGCGAATGAGGCAAGCTCTATACTTGGCAAAAAGTTGCCAGAGAGGAACACTATCCTAAATGATGCACACCAAGCACAGATAATCCTATTCTAAGCAATCAGGATATATTTTAGGAATTATCTTTGTTAGTTTTGGGGCTAGAGTAGATTATGACAGTGGGCGGACCACTGGTTTATCTTTTAACCGCCGGACTAACTGTTTTGCACTCAGAGGTTCTCACCAGGCTACACTCTTCAAAGCGAATCCTTTAGTACTAACTCTAGTTAACAACAAGGCAATCCGAAGCCTAGACAGACGTGCGGCACAATGGCTGACTTAAGTACGTCCCAGACTAACCGGATTGGTCAAGTGTATAAGAAGAGTGTTCCCTCGGGTTAAGCTAGGGTTGATGCGTGTTCCTAGTCCACACGTAACTAACCGCCGAATAGTCCAAGATGCCACGTCGAGCTCAGTGTACTTGAGTAGCAGGGACTTATGGGTGTGTTAGACAACAGGGACCCGCGCTCGTGGTCTTTTTTCGATTGGATGTTAAGCGGGTTCGCTTTGTATGGATTTTTCCTCGAACACCGGGCTAATTGGCTCTACTTCTTGATTCTTTTTATTATAGATGGATCCTGGGGATCAATTTCAGCTGGAGTGATGAGGTGGGTGATGAAATCCCACCAGTTTCAATTTTGGAGCTGGGTTTGCTCTCTTAGAGTTGATTGATTAACGGCCACGCCACGCAAGTCGAATAAGTTGTTGCTAAAAAACAAATAGACAAGCGGCAATGATGCACCCAATATGCTCTGTATCGCACTCAAGGCGAGGATAGAGACTTACCTCCCGTGGGCCACGCCACGGGGTCGCCTCCGTGGGTTAGAGAGGGGTATCCTAATGGGCTTGGGCCCGACTCCACCTCTTTGAGCTTTTGCTCTCTACCCACACTGGATCGTGTTCCTGCAGAAAAGTTAGATCACACGGTCTAGGTAGTCGGGATTCTATTTGGAAGATCTTTGCCTTTTTAGGGTTCACAGAACAAGCACTGGATTTAGGCAAGTTTTTGAATTAATTTCCAAGTTCGAGATGGGTTAAAATTTAGGAATTCCCAGATTGGAAAATACCTAGATTGGAAAGTTTCCCGAACTGTGGAGATCTTCCAAGAAAGATTTGATTGCGAGATCCCTTATAATTTTTGGAAATTTCCCAAAATTGAAATTCTGCTAGATTTGGGGTGTTTCCTTTTGCAGACTTTTCCAAATTCGGAAGATTTCTAAAGATAGAAATTCTTCTAAAGAGGAAACTTCTAAGAGGGGAAACCCTAATTTAGCAAAGTTTCAAGATTTTAGAATCTTTCTAAAAATCGCAAATCCTTGATTGGTGATTTCTAAAAATCTGCAGAATATGAAACCCTAATTTTTTTTGAATTTTGAATTTATTATTTTTTTGGTATTTTCCACTTAATCTAGGGTTTCTAAAAAACCCTAGAACAAGATCTAGCAGTTATATGGAAAGCAGTAAAATTCCTAAATTATTACAACTTTGCACTCGGCCTTCCGAGGCATTAAAAATAGTAATTTAAAAACTGCTAAAAATCAACAAAAACAAAAAATAGAAAGTTTCCCGAAAAGGTCGGGCTGGCCAAATTGAGCAGCTTTTCGCTTCAGCAACTTTCCAATTCCGTCTTTACGTCCTTTCTCGCACTCCCGAACACCCGAGCGGCAGCGGCGCCATTTGAAAATAGGGTTTTTCTGTCGTTGAGAGAACAACCCTAGAATCAACACATTTGTATATTATCCGAGATTTTTTTCACTCAAATCCTGCAAAAATCACAGGCTTGTACAGTGGCTCGTGTCGGATGTCGATCCGCACTCGGGGTTAGTTAGCGCGACTCATGAATATGCAATGACGGATTTTTATCAAGAAAACATGGAGAGGTGAGAATGATGATCGATTTAAAATAATTATTGGCGATTTTTAGAGAGAGAAATTTTCCACAAGTAATTAAGACGAGAATAAATTGAGAATAAGACTGAAAACACAATACTGCAAAATCAATTAAACTTTATTCAATCATAGTGCTTACAAGCTATCTTGTAGAAATTACTAAAAACTTGACTATAAAGCATTAAAATTTTAGAGAGATTTAGAGATAGAAATAAGAACTAGAGAGAGAAAGTAGAGAGGGAAAGTGAGAGCAAATTAGAGAGAGGAACTAAGGGAGGAGAGAGAAAGTGGTGAAGGGAGAGAGAAAGTTACCTCTCTACTTACCGGAGAAAAGGATCGAGTTCTGGAGATCGAAGCGATTTGCTCGATGGATCAGCCACACATCATTGGCCTTACAACGCCATGGTGGAAGATGAAGAAGCACCCGGAGTTGCAGGTTCTATAGGTTGAGAACGTGTGGAGCAAGCATGGAGTAACACATTATAGGTCTGCAACATGAAGGAGAGGACGGTGCTATGGATGGGCAGCACATCGTGCTTGCCAGTGAAGGAGAGGCCAAGACACCGTTTCTGGTGCTGCTATAGTCCACAAGCAGATTGGGGTTCGGTTCAGCAAATACATGCCCTGGAGAGGATGGGGAATAGACCTGCAACCTTTCGATCTAGATGGTGTTGCAGGTCCTTCCGGTCGTGAGTTGCAGAGCAGATCTACTGGTGTTGAGGACAGTGGTGAGAGGTGGCAGAGCACGTTGATGGGTGGTGACCGTCCAAGAGAGGGATAGATGGTAAGGTGGACGGTGGTTAAGGCTGCAACACCAGAACCGTTGATGGAGATGGAGGCTGCAAATGGGTCGTGCGGTGGAAAATCTCTTCAGTTGCAGGTCAAACCGGTGATGATGGTGGTGGCGGCTCAAGGACTAGAGGCGCTGGTCTCCCACGAGCTCCTCCTCTTCTTAATCATCTTTCCTTCTATTTTTTTTCTTATTTTTTTTTTCTGGTTTTCTTCTCTTTTTGATTGTGGAACGGTGAAGAAGAGGAGGAGGGTGACGGTGGCTGGGTTTGCTTGAGGGATGGAGAGAAGGAAAGAGAAAGAACAAGGTCGCCGGTTTTAATGGTGCTCGCCGGAGTTGCAACCTGCAACTCCGGTGAGTTCTTTTTTTTTTTTTTCTTTTTTTTTTTTTTTGGTTTTGTTCCTCCTGGAAATGGTGAAGAGAAGTGCAGGAGGTGACGGTAGGGAGAAAGGAAGGGGCTGCGGTGTTGTAGTGCGATGCCCAACGCCAACAAGAGGAGTTGGAGACGGTGGTAATGGAGGTTGCCGGAGTTGCAACCTGCAACTCCGGTGATCAAAAAAAAATATTTTTTTTTTTTTTTTTTTTTTTGGCAGCAAGCTTTGAAGCTTGAAGGGAGGCCGCTGCAGGTGGAAACAGTGGAGGGGATGAGAGATTCTAACGGCTTGGAGAGGGGGCCAGCCAAGTGATGGATGGCTTGGGCTTTCTTTTTGGTTTTTTTTTTTTTTTTTTTTTTTTTTTTTTTGAGGACGGCTTAGCGAAGCAGACCTGCAACTCAACGTTGCAGGTCGTGGGGAAGTGGTGGAGAGGAGGCGGTGCACGTTGATGGAATGAGGAGAGTGAAGGGAGATGGAATGGAAGAAGAGGTGGACGGCTTGGTGAATGGGAGAGCTGTTGTGTAGAATGGGAGCAAGAGGCTGTCCAGCAAGAGAGAGATCGTGGGAGATGAAGAGGAGGGCAGCTTTTCAAGGAAATGAGAGGGAATCCGAGAGAGCCAAAACGGCAATGGTTGCTGCCTTTGTATAGGAACTGTGGGTTCCTAACTTAGAAACCCATGGTTTCAAAAAAATGTAAATACCTCCACATTTTTAGAAAAAATTCCTTTCTTGAAAAAAATGCTTCGATTCTAAAATCTTTTCAAAATTTTCTCCTTTCCTTCTTTAGTAGCCATTTCCTATTCATGCTAGGGATGTGGGTCCTACTGAATGGTTGGGCCATGGGTAATGGGCCCGCACTTCATCTTGGCTTAGACCCATAAGATTGAACATGAAGTGATGAGGGCCATTGGATTTATGAGATGGTGAGGGGGATGGTTGGGGGACTGACTGAGTGATTGTATGGTAGAGATGGACGTTGATGATCGAGTGATGGAAATTGGCCAAGGTAGGCCGTAGAATTAAGTGATTGAGGGAAGGGAGAGGATCGGATGATGTGGATTTGAGAGTAGAGAGAGAATGATGATTTGGAGAGAGAAATGAGAGAGGAGAGAGAAAATATTACAAAATAAAGAGAAAAAAAAATGCTAGCAGAGGGTCATGAACCCTGGTCTTTGACTTGGTCTTCTGTATGCTTTACCAACTGAGCAAGTCCTCATCATATGTTAGTTGATAAGCTTTAATCTCCTTAGTCTTTCCTTTGAGGGCTTGTCTCTCCTTCTCTCTTAATCGTCTCTCGGGCTTTTCTGACTCTCTAGCTCTCCCAGCATTTGGCATGTATCTTCTTATCCTCAGCCTGTTGGTTATTGTGCTTTGGTCCTAGACTCTGACAGTCAGTTGTGGGCCCGCATTCTCGAGAGTTGTCCCATCGGGGTTTCCTGCGACAGAAGAAGCGCGTAATGAGACTTTATCAGAACGGCTTAATATTTAGACTTCCGAAAATGTGTTTAATGCATGCAAATATACCATTTCGTCCAGAAAAGTGTGTTTTACGCAATGAGATAGACTCTTACGTAGAAAAGTGGATAATTAGAGCAGTTTTACGTAGGAGAGTGCGATACGCTAACAGGATAAGTGCTTAAAATAAGCACTTTTGAGCGAATATCATCGCACGTCGAAGGTTGTGCGAAGAAGACCTTTTGATACTTTAAGAACTTTGTAGGTGTTGTACAAGGCAATGAAAGGCTTCGGAACCAATGACACTACACTTATAAGGGTAGTTGTGATAAGAGCTGAAATTGATATGCAGTATATAAAGGTTGAATACCAGAAGAAATACAAAAAAGCATTGGGCGATGCAATTCACTCAGAGACGTCAGGCAATTACAGGACCTTTCTTCTTTATCTTGTGGGTCCGAACCATTAGCCATATATAGGTGGGTGTTGATGATGTTGGAGAACATATGTATGTTTATTACTTGTATTGTAATCGACAACTCCGTTTGGCCTTAAGTTTCTTCCTTGAATGCTTGTATGACTATTTGTGTAATGAAGCTGCATTATGTTTGATGGTTACAATGTTCCTTGGCATACTTCTTTTTATATCATGGGCTTGTTATGCATACGAATCTTTATTAATTTGGAAGCCTATCAAATGCATAAAACGCTCAAATTCATATTGGTGAAAAAATCTACAATATGAAAGAGCTTAGAAAGCAAACAAATTAAATCAAGTGATCTAAACTAAAACATTATGAATTCCTCTTTACCCTTTCTACTAAAATAATATGAAAGAGGTCCTTTGCTTGAACTGTTGTTGGTTGCATTATTATTTGATAGGCACCAAAGTGGAACTAAAATTTGGACTTGGGGGAGCTTAGAATGAACATTGTAAATTATAGCCTTTTAAAACTCCCTCTCTTTTTAGTTAGTTCCATTTATATTTTATCTTCTATGGGGGTTTTGGTTATGAGCGTATAACTCTATCCTTGATCAAAGCTACCCATTTTTTGAATTGTAGAGATTATGAGGTTGTGAATTACGTTTATTCATGTAAAGAATATTTTTATATTCTAGTTTTGGTAAAGATTCCGTGTGACATAAAACAATAATGTAACCGTTTCTACGAGCACCAGTGTAGTGTTGAAGATGTCGTGATACGCATATTTCGCCGACTTCGTGAAGACTAAACGACAGAGACAATAAAGAAAAGACGGTTGACGACATAAGTCATCTGAATAACTATCCATTTGTCGGTTATAGATCGTATACGTTCGTCTAGGAAGGTAAGTGACTTAGTGGCCATAGAAATATGTTTAAAATGAATAAAATATAATGGTCAAACCTAGTGAGTGGACAAACTCGAGTCTAAGTCAAGATTATTGATTTCTAGGAGAGTCCAATCGATTGGACTTTTTAGGCCAATCGATTATACAAAGGCTAATCGATTGGAGACCTCTGTGAAATCGATTGGACTCTACGAGAACTTATTTGAATCCCAATCTATTGGAGACCTCTATGAAATCGATTGGACTCTACGAGATAGAAACTTATACAAGTTCGATCGATTGGATACTTAGTACAATCGATTGGATTTACGAAGAAAAAACTCATCCGTACAAGACCAATCGATTGGACCCAGAGTACAATTGATTGGACTTCATGCGAATTGAGTCTTTTCAGATATGAAATTCTAGTTTCTACTTCATTACTTATTAATAGACTCAGGGCTACGAATTCTATAAATATAATAACTCCTCTCTGGACTTAGAAAACACACATTGGAATATAGAGAAGAAAGTTATATTTATCAAGAGTGTCTATTTAAAAAGTAAAAAATCTTTAGTTCTCATTAATATCCTGTGAGCTTTTTCTCTTCTTGATAAAGCCAAAAGCTTGATCCTTTACTCAGCTTAGGTCTTCTATATATAAACTTGACCTAGAAGCCTGAGAGTGCAAGTGCGTCTCAACACTATTTGAACGACATATGGTACATGGAGTACTGAATCCTTCACCTTCAGCAAAGGCTGGAGAGTTGAGAATTAAGTCGGAGTGGCGGATCAAATGTAGGTTTTGGGAGTACTAAATTGAACAAGCGGACAAGGCTTCTTAGCTTGGAGGACGCGCGTGGATTTGTAGCATTGATTCAAAGGACGTAGACATATTGGCAGTAGGCCTTGGCTAAGGTTGGAAGCTGCATTTGCAACTGTGTTGTGTAGGTAACCTTTGTTTCTTTAACTTTCTAGTTAGTGATACTTTCTGTCTAGACGTGGTCCCGTGGCTAAGATTTTCACAAAAAAACTCTCTATCTTGTGAATGTTTGATTGTTGTTCCGCTAATTGTATTGATTAGATCAAACGACGAAAAAATAATATACTATGGAGATATATTTGATTTTAGTCGGTTTGTGATAATCCTTTTATCAATCAACTAAGGTATGCGAGTTTATCACCTTACCTTGACTAGTAAACTTGTGATATGTTAGATTAATTTTTGAATACCTAATCACCCCCTCTTCTAGGTATTCTTACGTAAAAGAGAACTGATCGAGTTTTTATTCTTACTTGTATTATAACCGACAACTCCGTTTGGCCTTAAGTTTATTCCTTGAATGCCTGTATGACTATTTGTGTAGTGAAGCTGCATTATGTTGGATGGTTACAATGTTCTTTGGCATACTTCTTTTTATATCATGGGCTTGTTATGCATATGAATCTTTATTTGGAAGCCTATCAAATACGTAGAAGGCTCAAAGTCATATTGGTGAAAAAATCTACAATATGAAAGTGCTTAGAAAACAAACAAAACCAAGTGATCTAAACTAAAGCATTCTGAATTCCTCTTTACCCTTTCTACTAAAACAATATGAAAGAGGTCATTTGCTTGAACTGTTGTTGGTTTGCATTATTATTGATAGGCACCAAAGTGGAACTAAAATTTGGACTTGGGGGAGCTTAGAATGAACATTGTAAGTTATAGCCTTCTAAAACTCCCCCTCTTTTTAGTTAGTTCCATTTATATTTTATCTTTTAAGGGGTTTTGGTTATGAGCGTATAACTCTATCCTTGATCAAAGCTACCCATTTTTTGAATTGTAGAGATTACGAGGTTGTGAATTACGTTTATCCAGCATGCACTTTTTTGTATCTTGTCTATCTTTAGAGTGGTTAAAGATATTGTTCTTATAAAGCTGTTTTTCAATATTTTGGTAAGAGTTTATCCATTACACAAGAACCTTGCATCCAAACAAGATCTTAAGTTCAAGAATTTTTGTCACACCCCAATTATCGACTTCAACTGGAGATTTTGAGCATCATGTGAGTATTCAGATCCAAAGGTTTGAGATCACTAAACATGTGGGCGTGCTGGAAATCATGGACTATGCAGGGTATACTCTGACCTAGGTTTTGTTTTTTCTTTAGAATAGAGGCATTTAATGAGAGAAGGTTTTTTCTTTGATTGTAGAGAGGCTTTTAATTGTGTCACAAGGGTGGCAACCCTAGTTGTTGCTTTATAATAGTATAGATAGATGAGGCCTTTAATTGCGACAAACATGGTGGCAAAAACCTGTTCTCGCTTTATAATAGTATAGATAGATAAGCACAATGAAAGTTGGTTGTAATGTAATGAGCGTACCGTTAGTGATGTTAAAAGATAAACAAGTCTTTAATTTTGTGGAGGTACACTCCAAACCACTATCCTAGACTATCAACCAACAGCTTGTAGTGATATTGGAAGAAATTTTGGTGAGGCTCGCTCTCGTTGTGGTATTGTGGGTCGCGTAGAAATTCACCACGTGGAAACACTCTTCGGGCCCTCGTGGCCCCAGATTGTTCATTTTTTTTGGGCCTACTAATTGCATGGATGTTTAATTATCTCCTTGGTGAGGATATACATATAAAAAAATCAGTCTTAATGGTTTTCTCTAGCCATAGATATTAGCACTTTCTTAAGATTATGGATTCAAGTATGCTTTTTGCATTTATTTTTGGGTATTTAATCCAATGGCTAAAAATTATCAATCAAGCTGATTTTTGGTATATATATCCACCAAAGAGAGCCCTTTGCATCGACTTGATCACTATATAGCGCGCGCCAAATATGTCTTGCTCACCCCTTGGTGGACTGTGGATCTATCCGCCAGATGTGAGCTTGATTTCTGATGTCCATCCAATGGCTAGATATTCCAAATCTATTTGGTGTGTATATAGGTCCACGAAAGACTAGAAAATAATTTATTGGGACTGCTTTTGCAGGCGAAGCTTCGATACCATCAAAGTGAATTTTGGTGTGTAGGTGGGCTGTTCTTTAATGCAGACTTCTGTATCAAAATTTTGATGCAGAAGTCCCTCAAATTAATTGCAACCTAGTAGACCCGTTCGGGCCCACTTGCCCCTTGAATATCTGGCCCACACTATGATAGACAGAAAAATAAAAAATCAGCATGATTGGTGATTTCTAGCCGTAAGATTTGAGCACTTTTTCATCATTGGCTTTTATGAAAAGGCGTATTAGTTCGAAGCCCATGATGAAAAAGTGCTCAAGTCCAATGCTTAGGAATCACTAATCACGCTGATTTTTGGTGTGTACGTCTATGTGGGCCAGATATTCAGCCGGAGCGAGTCTACTACATTGCAATTTGAGGGACTTCTGCATCATAATTTTGATACAGAAGTCTGCATCAAGACGTGGAGCAAACATCCAGGGAGCCAGTGGGCCCAAAAGAGTCTAAGTCCGTATCATAGGTTTTTCCGTGCGGGGCCCACGAAAGACTAGAAAATAATTTAGGGTAATTTTAGTCGCACCCCACAAAATGTGAGGGCACCCGAAACCCTTAGATTTTTACTATATTTTTTTATTATAAAAATACCCTTTTGAAATTTTTTTTACGCACCCTCTTTTCAACTATTTTCTCTGCAAAAGTTTTAGTTGAATCCAGTCACAACCCACAATAAGAGTCACGTGGCACACTCTTAGTGGATGCTGACCGTATGGATGTTTGGCTTGTCCCTCGGTGGACCTACAAACCAAAATCGGCCTGATTAGTAAATTCAAAGTGTTAGATTGAAGTCATTTTCCTGGGTTGATTTTAACCGTAGTAATCTGAGCATTATTTGGGTGCAAAGATCCAAAGGTTGTAAATTACTAATCAAGCTGATTTTTGGTTTGCAGGTCCACGGAGGGACTGGCCAAACATCCATACGGTCAGTGTCCACTAAGTGTGTACCACGTGGCTCCTATTGTGGGTTGTGACTGGCTTCGGTCAAATCCGTTGCGACAAGAAGTTTTACTCGTTACACTTGTGCTGAAATGGGGGAAGGGTGCCCGCACAGAGTTGGAAATCTAAGTGGGGTGCTCTGAGCAGGTCGGCTGTCCTCACATTTTGTGGGGTGCGACTAAAATTACCCAATAATTTATTGGGATAGCTTTTTCAGGCGAAGCTTTGGTACCATCGGAGATATATGCTGCCATATATGTGCTGCCATATATATGTTGGCTTTTCTTCCCTCTAACGAAAGACTTGATACTTATTGGTTAGAGGGAAGAAAAAAATATATGCTATTTTCCCATTCAAATACCCATTACCAGGTGCCTGAGAGATACATCAGGGACAGAGAAAGGGAGGGAGAGAGAGTGAGAAAACGAGAAACATGGCAACTCCAACCATTCCTCCTGTACAACCTTCTCCTCTTGACGATGCCAAACAGCTTTACAGAGCTTTCAAGGGTACCGTAATCTCTATCTTGCTCACTATATTTTATTATTGTTTAAGTTAGAGGAGTTTGTGTTACTCTTGTTTTAGAGAAGTTCTCACTTTTCATCACCAACCCTAAGAAATTTCTATTTTTACTATGATCCTTTCATCATTTTTATTGTTGTGTTGTTCTTCTTTTAGTTTTGAGATTTCGAGCTTAAAGTCATGGAGTTGACAAAAATCTCTGGATCACACGCACCTGTGCGGTACTCATGCGCAATACCTCTCTATCATCCCGAGTACATAGTAAAAGAAAACTCTAAGGAGAACAAGAGAGTACAAGAGTAGTTCTTGCATTACTCTCTCAAAAATGCCTTACAACTCTCGCTCATTCTAGCTTGTCTTACAAATGAGAGACCTCGAGCCTTGCCTTAGATAATTAACTCATGTGTCAAACATCTAGGATTTATGAAGTTTCTAACCTTCTTCTAAAAAGCTCCCTAGTTGTCCAAAACCATCTCTTTCTTACATATACAAGATAGTTTTGAAATTTTGTAAAGTCCTCTACCCAACTCTACATTATTCTAGATCTCTCTATATAATTTTAGATTTCTCTAGAATTTTTTTAACTTTTTCTAGTTTTAAGAGGATATGTAATTTATTTTCAAGTTCATGACATTTGGCTATAACAAAGAAGGGAATGGGCGTCTCCTTATTAAGAACCTCTATTGCTAAGCTACAAATCTTGGTTAGTTGGATTCATTGGATTAGTTGAGTGGCCTAGTAAGAGGAGTGAGGGAGACTCCTACTAGGAGAGAGAGAGAGAGAGAGAGAGAGAGAGAGAGAGAGAGAGAGAGAGAGAGAGAGAGAGAGAGAGAGAGAGAGAGAGAGAGAGAGAGAGAGAGAGAGTAGGGCTGCAACTTGGGGAGCTCGACCTGAGCCCGATGGGTTGAACGCGACATTAGGGTTGGGTTGGGTTAGCCCTTTCAGAACTTGGGTTGGACTTGGGCCAGATTTTTGGTAACCCGAACAAACGGGTTGAGCTAGGGTTGAGGCTCGGACCAACCCGACCCAAACCGAACTTGAAATACATACTACATATATGTATTAGTACACCAACAAACATCCACACTACATTTTAGCAAATGTAACAACCCATGGATGTTTGTCCTTAACAAACTACAACCCTTGCATGTGAGATTACAAAATGTCCTTGGACCTACATTTTGGCATTTTATGTGATCGGTTGATATTAAAAATATCGTGTTTTCTTTAACGATTGTTTTTGGTTAACTTTTAATAATTTTATCATTCATTTTAAGTTAAGGAACTTTTCCCTTATTATGAAAATATCATATTTTCTTTCATGAGGTGTTGGAAATGAAGCTATTATTTAGTGGTCAGCATAACGGTTATTATATTGACCAATATTTATTTCAATATGAAATATTTTTAAGCAATCTTACCAACCAATAAAAGAAAATAAGAAATTGACCAACCCGATAGGGTCAGAAAATCTAGGCCCAACCTTGTGTTGGGTTGGGTTAGGGTTCATAGCTAGCCTTTAAGGTTGGGTTGGGCTAGGTAACCCAACCCAACCCGCCCGAGTTGCATCCCTAGGAGAGAGAACATCCTCACCAAAAATCAGCTCTTGATTCATCTTCCATGTGCGTACGCCAAAAATGTTGTAAAAACTATTGTATGAAATTGTTGTCTCCCGATCTCGACCCATATATATTCGAATTTGGTCAGGTTGCCAAAGGCTTCTTGAGTCCAGTCCCAACTCAAATTTTGATCGGGTTCTAATACTCAGGCCCAAGCCTAAGTACTACTGAACCCAACCCAAGCCCGAACCAAAATTGGGTTAAACCCATTAGGCTCAAGTTGGGCACATCCAAGTTGCAGCCTTAATAATCTCGATATACATGTTCAACGTGGACTGTATGGGGCTGATGGGTTTTTAAATTTGAGAAAATGCATTTTTCTACAATGGTGTGATAAGCATAGGGTTGATAGCTAAGCGTCGTACTGCTCTATGTGATGTTACAATAGAAAGACATAGACAGCGAATGGCAGCCGTAGATTTCGGTACCAAGTGTACCTCTAGCACAGACATCTATGATTGTAATTCACGGTCATCTAATTTCCTGTCATGAAAGTTTTGCTCAACCTAATGGCATCCATAATGGGAAATAAGTTTGCTTCTCCTCCGTAGAGGACAAACGTTTGGTCCACTAAGGACCCATTTTCAAACCGCAACATGGTATCCTCTTTAAGGCCCACTGGCCCATGGATGTCAGGCCCACGGCTTGTTTTCCCTACATACAAAACATAACTTCATCCCCGATTTCTAACCATTTAATTCAAGCAATATTTTATTATAGTCATCATGAACAAGCCCTTGTTTAGATGCCAAGCCCATCATGAAAACAATACTAGAATCCAATGACTAGAAATCACCAATCAAGCTGACTTTTGATATGTATGATGATGGATACCTAGGATTAAATTGGAGAAAATTTGATAGTGAGGCTCGCTCTCATTCCTGCGTTGCTTGACCAAGGGTGTCCCGTAAATCAAGGCTGATTTCTGACGGGTAGGTCCACCAACGACGGTGCAAACATTTAGGGTGTCAGTGGGTGTTTGAAGAAGAAAATAGTTTGACGAACGGTCCTTGCATCCAAAGACTAATGCAAGGACTCTGATAAAAAGTCGCTACCAATACATTTGTTTGTCGAAAAACTTATAAACTATCTGCACTTGTGATGATGCTTATTTAGGATTTGGCTGCGACACCGAAGCAGTTGTCAATATCCTTGCCCATCGGGATGCAACTCATCTTGCTCTAATCCAACAAGAGTACGGAAGCATGTATTCTGAAGAACTTACCACACGCTTGTCTTCAGAGCTTCAATTTAGTGGCAATGTGAAGGTATTCAAGCATGCTTCAGTTTAGTGGTTACCTTGGCAATGTCTACAAATCAAAATTCTAAACTACTGAGAAGGTTGAACTTTTTTGTTCATGTACTTATTAATTTATCTATTGCTTCTCTTAGAGAGCCATTTTGCTTTGGCTTCAAGATCCAGCGGGACGTGATGCAACCATATTGAGAGAGGCATTAAGTGGGGACAAAGTGAATCTGCAAGCTGCGACTGAAGTAATATGTTCTCATACCCCATCCGAAATACATCAATTTACACAACTATACCATGCAAAGTTTGGTGTTCACCTTGCACACGATATCGAATATCAAGCAATGGGCGACCACAAAAAGGTCTTCCTCTTTCTCTATTATATGTCATCGTCACCAAAAATCAGGAATTTTTAAAACTTCTAACCCTATCAAATAAGGACCTAAATTTAAGGGTGAAAATGGATGGTCCAAAAATTTTCAATTTGTAATCCACTTTTCACAAGGTTACAAATGTTGGAATGGGTTGATTTTTTTTTTTTTTTTTTGAGGTTAATATCCATGCGGAGAAGAATATCATCACAAAAAATTAACAGTTAACTCAGGGGACACAAAATTTGACAATAAAAAAATTGGCATGGGCCAATATATAAATTCAAAGTTTTAGAATGGGACGATTTTTTTCCGAGGATGGTCTTTATGGTGAGGAGATCATCGGTCTCTATGGTGAGGAGATCATCCTCACAAAAATTCAAATCTTTCTGATATTGGTAGCTTGGTTAAAAAATTGAAGAATTATGGACTGTCTAATTTTTACCGTTCCTTGAAAACCACAATTGAAGGGTTTGGAAATTTCAGAATGGGCTGATTTTTGTATGGGTGATCTATATGGTGAGCAGGTCATCCTCACCAAAAATCGGCCATTTATTCATCTTCCATGTGGGTATGACAAAAATTGTTGTCCAATTTTATGTCGAAATTTTTGTCCCTGGATCTTGACCCTATATATATATATATATACACACACACGTTCAAGTTGAGTCTAGTTGCCCAAGGTCGCAGCCCGAGCCCAACCTGAGTTTGGTTGGGGTTAGAAATCCGCCAGGCTGAGCTAGACCTAAGCTTCATAAATGCCAGCCCAAGTGTATCCCGTGGTCAGGTTGGACCAGTCCAAGTTGCATCCCTAAATGATGGTGCAACCCCTTCTTTTATTTTGCTAACTTGAATATTTTTCATGTCTATCTTTTTCTAATGCTTTTATATAAATTGTAAACTGCTACTCATAAACTGTACTTAGGCTTAATTCATGTGTTTTCTAAATTTTAGTCATTTTTATGTAAAATCAATCATGCAGTTACTGCTTGCATATTTAAATACAACACGTTGCGAAGGATTGGAAGTTGATCAAATGATGGTAGATAAGGATGCCAAGGCTCTCTTCAAAGCTGCAGAAAAGAAATTGGGAACCCATGAGACGACTTTCATCCAAATCTTTAGTGAACGCAGTAGGGCGCATTTGGCTGCTGTTAGATCTGCTTACCAAGATATGTATGGAAACTCACTTGAAAAGGTATATTTCCTTAGAGTTGTCCCGTCCATCCCTCCTTGTAAAATTCGATCTATATTCTTGTTGTGATTCTTATACATATTCGATCTATTGCAGGTAGTAAAGAGTGAGACATCTGGAAATTTTGAGTATGCTCTATTGACAATCCTAAAATGTGCTCAAAATCCTGCTAAGTACTTTGCAAAGGTATTCTCCCATATTTTTACTTGTTTGTGAAGATCTCGTGGTGCGAAAAAGGCCTTTTGACATTTTAAAAACTTTGCAGGTATTGTACAAGGCAATGAAAGGCTTCGGAACCAATGACACTACACTTATAAGGGTAGTTGTGACAAGAGCTGAAATTGATATGCAGTATATAAAGATTGAGTACCAGAAGAAGTACAAAAAATCATTGAGTGATGCAATTCACTCGGAGACGTCAGGCCATTACAGGACCTTTCTTCTTTATCTTGTGGGTACTAGCCAGATATAGGTGGGAGTTGATGTTGGAGATCATCTGTACGTTTATTACTTGTATTGCAATCCGCAACTCCGTTTGCAGTTAAGTTCTTCCTTGAATGCTTGTATGACTGTTTGTGTAATGAAGCTGGATTATGTTTGATGGTTACAATGTTCCTTGGCTTACTTATTTTTATATCATAGGCTTGTAATGCATATGAATCTTTATTCAGAAGCCTATCAAATTGGTGAAATAATCTACGATACTAAAGAGCTTAGAAAACAAACAAACCCAGGTGATTTAAACTGAAACAATCTGAATTCCTCTTTGACTTTTCTGCTCGTGTATTTCCCAACAACCCATCCATAGATTGGCACCTTTAGTGAGGTCCTTCGCTAAAACCGTTACTGGTTTTGCATTATTATTTCATAGGGACCAAAAAGGAACTAAAATTTGGACTTGGGGGAGCTTAGAAGCAACATGGTAAGTTAAAGGCTTTTAAAACTCCCCAGTCTTTTTAGTTTCTTTTATTTTTTCTCTTCTAGAGGTTTTTGGTCACAGGCATATAAATTTATCCTAGATCAAAGCTACCCATTATTTGACTTGTAGAGATTATGGGGTTGTTAATTACTATTATCCAGCATGAAACTTTTTGTGTCTTGTCTATCTTTAAAGTAGATAATTACTATTATATATCCAACCGACTCTCCTCTGACCTGCTGGTCCCACGCTGCACGAAAGTCCTCCTTTGG
Organism: Euptelea pleiosperma; assembly: GCA_035048495.1. Taxonomy (NCBI): domain Eukaryota; kingdom Viridiplantae; phylum Streptophyta; class Magnoliopsida; order Ranunculales; family Eupteleaceae; genus Euptelea; species Euptelea pleiosperma. The sequence continues at coordinate 18,167,028 of CM068544.1, read as the reverse complement.
TGATGGAGGATAGACCAAGTACTGAGTCCTCATAAAAGCTGACATCCTCTATTGCTGTGCCCCTAACTGATGTACATCTGAAGTAACAAATCCTTGAAGACCACCCATCTCCCAGGCCAGAGAGATGATCTAGTCTGAGATGGAACATGAAAACGTGGGAGAATGGTAGTGGGGTCGGGATCCGTTGACAGATATAAAATGACAGGTCAAATGACAGGGACAAAATATAAGCCACGTGACACACTGTTACAGGACTATTACCGTACGGATGTTTGTCCTGTCCCATGGTGGACCTACAAACCAAAAATCAGCCTGATTAGTGATTTATAATTGTTGCATCTTTGTACCTCAAATACTGCTCAAATTCCCACAGTTGAGATCAGTCCATGAAAATAAGTCCAACCCAAAGCCTATAAATCACTAATCAGGCTGATTTTTGGTTTGTAGGTCCACCATGGGATAGGACAAACATCCATACGGTTAGCATCCTGTAACATTGTGCCACTTGGCTTATATTGTGTCCCTGTCATTTTATCTGTCATTTTAGATCTGTCAACGGAGCCCGACCCATGGTAGTGATTAGGTAACCATAAGGAAGTGCCCTAGTGGCTACGGGAGAGTTGATGGCATCTAACGTCTGTTGGAACATGATGTAGGGTATGTCAAGGGGTACAAATGTCTCAAGGTAGTGCATGATATGAAGAGCAATAGAGCTGATGTCATCACGATGACCTGATTTGTGAATCAAGTTGTATGATAGGATGAGATAAAGAACTAGGTAGAGGAGTTTCAGTAGGATGGCCTTAGATTTCATCATCTTGATGGTCCAAGGGAAAGACTCACTAAATAGATCATCAAGGATCTGGGCTTTGTCCTCCACAGGAAGAACAAGTGGGTATGTACTTGCATCATTGGGTCGATCGATCCCAATGACAGAAGATATCAAATCGGGGGTGATAGTCAAGACTACACCCCTCACCATGGTATTGAACTTAGGAGGGTCATAAGTGCTGGCATGAATGTTATAATAAAAATAACAGACAAGAACGGGATAGGTGATACTGTTAAATTCAAGAAGGGGAGTCCATCATACCTCTTCGAATGTTTTGCGGATCTTGACGAGTATATCGTGATCATAGATTATGTGCGCTCTAATGTGACTGCTCGATTTATCCCCTTGTGATGGTATTGAACCCTTATCTGTTAGTTCATGAATAAGGGGTATTGTTCCCCCTCATTTTCTTCTGCCAAGTGTCACCCTCACTTTCCTCTTGAAGCCATGAAGAAGGTGAAAAGAAGGCTAGATTTTTTGAAAAGGGGTTAAGGGTTTGGGGTTTGATATCGAGAAATCAAGAGTTAAAGAAGTTTCGAAGGGTTTAAAGGGATGGGGGAGAGCTAGGTAGAGGATTAGAGAGAGTAAAATGAGAGGGGAGTGAGGATTTGAGGATTTATAACCAAAATGTCTGTTCGGGTTCGACTCGTTTGACCTCAAGAAAGTTTGACTTTCTTGACCAGCCGGTTGCTTGGTGAATCCAAACCGGTGCACCTGTTTCAAAAATGTATAAATGTCTCTTTAGTCCTGTTGCTCGATCAATCCAAACCGGTTGCCCATCTTTCAAGACAAATATTCCCACAATACATAGATGAAGTCTAATTTTTCAAACGATTTTAAACAAATAGAGTGTTAAAACAATTATCCTAACATCTAATGGTCTAGCAATAACCAATTTTTAAGTTTGATGAATTTTTAGAAAATAGATTTCAAAGTTTTTACAGTTATCCAAAAGAAGATTGTAAAAGAATTAGAGATGTAAAGTTTAAAGTAGGATTTTAAAAAGATATCTTAGAAGTAATCGAATAAATCGAAATTGTCATCAGTTTCCTTCAAACCCTTAGTGGTGAATTCTATCACTACAAGAAAACAGGGTAATAGCGGCAGCCACGACTGCCGATAAAAGTTACGAAAACTGCTGGTAAAGCCTTTAGCGACAGCCACATCTGCGGCCACAGCCCGCCAGTAATTCTGCCATCGCTAAAGCTTTTCATGGAAGCCACCCCCAAAATTAGCCGCCGCTAAAATTCCCTCATAATTTAAGGACAAGTCGCGGACTATAACATTGTTACTGACGGTTATATTTCTTTTAGCTGCGGTGATTGAACGTTGCTCAAATTAAGTATTAGCAGCGGTGTTAGTTCGGCCGCCGCTAATACTTATTTTTAGCGGCGGTCAGCAACCGCGGCTAAAAGTAAATATTAGCGGCGGTTTTATTCTGGCCGCTGCTAATACTTAGTTTTAATGGCGGTCTTTCATTGTAAATTTGATTTTTCGAGGCGCTCAATGACCGATGCTAATATAAGTAATAGCGGTGGCTAAGGAAAAAACACTACTAAATCTATGTTATAGCACCGCTAAAAGTGCGACTTATTTTCGCTGAGAGTTTTAGCGGCGGCTCATGACCGACGCTAAAATTTTTTTTTTCTCACTTCTGAACAATGACCTGTAACCTGTATCAATTTTATTAGTGCCAACTAAATCTACTAAATAAATATATAATAAAGTATTTATTAAAACATAAAAATTATTACAATATCCATAGTTCAGAAACATCTATAAAAGGAAAAGAAAACAAAAGAAACATGATCCATAGTAGGTCAATCATCATGCTGGGTCGTACAAAATGAAAAATAGTAAACTAATTAGAATAAGAAATGCTAAATTGTTTAAAACTCGAGTTAATTAAATATTTGAAATCCCTAAAAAACATACAACTAACTATATATGTTGCACTTCAAACCTATAACTGACTACAGTCTCCACACCGGATCTCAGAATTTGACCCCATCTCTTCTGATACATTTGTTTCAACACGTTTGAAGTGTTAGAAGAGGTTTTGAGATATTCAGACCTCGTTTACCTGATTGGGGCGCCGAGGTCTCGAAATGGATTTCATTCTTAAGTCTAAAATGCTTAAACCTACAACTGACAACAATTTTCCAGCCGAACCTTGAAATTTGATCCCGTCTCTTCCAACACATTTGTTTAAACACATTTGAAGTGTTGGAAGAGGTTTCGGGATATTTGGATCTCCTTTGCCCGATTTGGTGGGACGTGATGCAACCATAATAAAAGAGGCATCGACTCAAGGCATAATCGATCTGCAGGCTGCTACTGAAATAATATGTTCTTGTACCCCTTCCGAAATACATCAATTTACACAACTATACCATTCAAAGTTTGGTGTTCACATTGCAAACGATGTCGAATATCAAGCAATCGATGATCACAAAAAGGTCCTCTCTTTCTCTTTGTCTCTATTATATGTCCATCTGGAAGCAAAATTATATATAACAAATGTAACTATAATAGACACTTATATAGTTGCCCAGCAAGGACACAATCCGAGCCCAACCAGAGTTTTTGGCCGGGGTCAAAAATCCAGGTTGAGCTCCACCCAAGCTTGGACCGTAGTCATGTGGTCTCGTCCAAGTTGCATCCCTAAATGATGGTACAACCCCTTCTTTGCGTTCTATCATAAAGGTAACCACAGCCTTCTCACTCTATTTTGCTGACTTGAGTATTCCTCATGTCTGTCAAGTTGTAAACTGCATAGTCATAAACTGTTGTTGCTAGGCTTAATTCCCGTGTTTTCTCAATTTTCTTTTCTGACATAGCGAGAATGCTAGTAATTTCCTAAAAATTTAGTCATTTTAATCATGTAGTTGTTGCTTGCATATTTAAATACAACACGCTACGAAGGATTTGAAGTTGATCGAATGATGGTAGAGAAGGATGCCAAGGCTCTCTTCAAAGCTGGAGAGAAGAAATTGGGAACTGAAGAGAAGACTTTCATCCAAATCTTTAGTGAACGCAGTAGGGCACATTTGGATGCTGTTAGTTCTGCTTACCACGATATGTATGGAAACTCGCTTAAAAAGGTATATTTCCTTACAGATGTTGTCCCATCTACCCTCCTTGTTAAAGTCGATCTATATTCTTGTTGTGATTCTTATACTGATTCGATCTATTTCAGGCAGTAAAGAGTGAGACATTTGGAAATTTCGAGTATGCTCTCTTGACAATCCTAAAATGTGCTCAAAATCCTGCTAAGTACTTTCCAAAGGTATCCTTCCACATTTTTACTTGTTTGTGAAGATCTCGCACATCGAAGGTTGTGCGAAGAAGACCTTTTGATACTTTAAGAACTTTGCAGGTGTTGTACAAGGCAATGAAAGGCTTTGGAACCAATGACACTACACTTATAAGGGTAGTTGTGACAAGAGCTGAAATTGATATGCAGTGTATAAAGGTTGAATACCAGAAGAAATACAAAAAAGCATTGGGCGATGCAATTCACTCAGAGACGTCAGGCAATTACAGGACCTTTCTTCTTTATCTTGTGGGTCCGAACCATTAGCCATATATAGGTGGGTGTTGATGATGTTGGAGAACATATGTATGTTTATTACTTGTATAGTAATCGACAACTCCGTTTGGCCTTAAGTTTCTTCCTTGAATGCTTGTATGACTATTTGTGTAATGAAGCTGCATTATGTTTGATGGTTACAATGTTCCTTGGCATACTTCTTTTTATATCATAGGCTTGTTATGCATACGAATCTTTATTAATTTGGAAGCCTATCAAATGCGTAAAAGGCTCAAATTCATATTGGTGAAAAAATCTACAATATGAAAGAGCTTAGAAAGCAAACAAATTAAACTAAGTGATCTAAACTAAAACATTATGAATTCCTCTTTACCCTTTCTACTAAAACAATATGAAAGAGGTCCTTTGCTTGAACTGTTGTTGGTTTGCATTATTATTTGATAGGCACCAAAGTGGAACTAAAATTTGGACTTGGGGGAGCTTAGAATGAACATTGTAAATTATAGCCTTTTAAAACTCCCTCTCTTTTTAGTTGGTTCCATTTATATTTTATCTTCTATGGGGGTTTTGGTTATGAGCGTATAACTCTATCCTTGATCAAAGCTACCCATTTTTTGAATTGTAGAGATTATGAGGTTGTGAATTACGTTTATCCATGTAAAGAATATTTTTATATTCTAGTTTTGGTAAAGATTCCGTGTGACATAAACAATAATGTAACCGTTTCTACGAGCACCAGTGTAGTGTTGAAGATGTCGTGGTACGCATACTTCGCCGACTTCGTGAAGACTAAACGACAGAGACAACAAAGACCAGACGGTTGACGACATAAGTCATCTGAATAACTGCCCATTTGTTGGTTATAGATCATGTACGTTCGCCTAGGAAGGTAAGTGACTTAGTAACCAGAGTTTTTGGCCGGGGTCAAAAATCCAGGTTGAGCTCCACCCAAGCTTGGACCGTAGTAATGTGGTCTCGTCCAAGTTGCATCCCAAAATGATGGTACAACCCCTTCTTTGCGTTCTATCATAAAGGTTACCACAACCTTCTCACTCTATTTTGCTGACTTGAGTATTCCTCATGTCTGTCAAGTTGTAAATTGCATAGTCATAAACTGTTGCTAGGCTTAATTCCTGTGTTCTCTCATTTCCTTTCTGACATAGCGAGAATGCTAGTAATTTCCTAAAAAGTTAGTCATTTTTATGTAAAATCAATTATGTAGTTGTTGCTTGCATATTTAAATACAACACGCTACGAAGGATTGGAAGTAGAGAAGGATGCCAAGGCTCTCTTCAAAGCCGGAGAGAAGAAATTGGGAACCGATGAGAAGACTTTCATCCAAATCTTTAGTGAACGCAGTAGGGCACATTTGGATGCTGTTAGTTCTACTTACCACGATATGTATGGAAACTCGCTGAAAAAGGTATATTTCCTTACAGATGTCCCATCTACCCCTCTTGTTAAAGTCGATCTATATTCTTGTTGTGAATCTTATACTGATTCGACCTATTTTGGGCAGTAAAGAGTGAGACATCGGAAATTTCGAGTATGCTCTCTTGACAATCCTAAAATGTGCTCAAAATCGTGCTAAGTACTTTGCAAAGGTATCCTTCCATATTTTTACTTGTTTGTGAAGATCTCGCACGTCAAAGGTGGTGCGAAGAAGGCCTTTTGATACTTTAAAAACTTTGCAGGTGTTGTACAAGGCAATGAAAGGCTTTGGAACCAATGACACTACACTTATAAGGGTAGTTGTGACAAGGGCTGAAATTGATATGCAGTATATAAAGGTTGAATACCAGAAGAACTACAAAAAAGCATTGGGTGATGCAATTCACTCAGAGACGTCATGCAATTACAGGACCTTTCTTCTTTATATTGTTGGTCCCAACCGTTAGCCATATATAGATGGGTGTTGATGATGTTGGAGAACATATGTATGTTTATTACTTATATTGTAATCGACAATTCCGTTTGCCCTTAAGTTTCTTCCTTGAATGCTTGTATGACTATTTGTTTAATGAAGCTGCATTATGTTTGATGGTTACAATGTTCCTTGGCATACTTCTTTTTATATCATGGGCTTGTTAATTATGCATACGAATCTTTATTTGGAAGCCTATCAAATGCGTAAAAGACTCAGTCATATTGGTGAAAAAATCTACAATATGAAAGAGCTTACTGCTCCTAATAAGATGTTTTTCAATATTTTGGTAAGAGTTTGTCCATTACCCAAGAACCTTGCATCCAAACAAGATCTTAAGTTCAAGAATTTGTGTCACACCCCAATTATCGACTTTAACTGAAGATTTTGAGCATCATATGAGTATTCAGATCCAAAGGTTTGAGAGCACTAAACATTTGGCCGTGCTGGATATCACGGACTGTGCAGGGCATACTCTGACCTAGATTTTGTCTTTTCTTTAGAATAGAGGCATTTAATGAGGGAAGATTTTTCCTTTGAATGTAGAGAGGCTTTAATTGTCACATGGGTGGCAACTGCTGTATAATAATATAGATAGATGAGGCCTTTAATTGTGACAAACATGGTGGCAAAAACCGGTTCTTGCTTTATAATAGTATAGATAGATAAGCACAATGAAAGTTGGTTGTAATGTAATGAGCGTACTGTTTGTGATGTTAAACGATAAACGAGTCTTTAAATTTGTGGAGGTACACTCCAAACCACTATCAACCAACAGCTTGTAGTGATATTGGAAGAAATTTTGGTGAGGATTGCTCTCGTTGTGCTATTCACCACATGGAAACACTCTTCGGGCCCTCGTGTCCCTAGACGGTTCATTTTTTTTTGGGCCTACTAACCTCATGGATGTTTAATCCTCCCCTTGGTGAGGATATACATATGAAAAAATCAGTCTGATTGGTTTTCTCTAGCCATAGATATTAGCACTTTCTTAAGATTATGGATTCAAGTATGTTTTTTGAATGTTTTTTGGGTATTTAATCCAATGGCTAAAAATTATCAATCAAGCTGATTTTTGGTATATATATCCACCAAAGAGAGCCCTTTGCATCCACTTGATCACTATATAGCGCGCGCCAAATATGTCTTGCTCACCTCTTGGTGGACTGTGGATCTATCCGCCAAATATAAGCTCGATTGCTGATGTCTGTCCATTGGCTAGATATTCCAAATCTATTTGGTGTGTATATAGGTCCACGAAAGACTAGAAAATAATTTATTGGGACAGCTTTCGTAACCGAAGCTTTGGTACCATCAAAGTGAATTTTGGTGTGTAGGTGGTTGTTCTTTGATGCAGATCAACTTCTGAATCAAAATTTTAGACCCGTTTGGGCCACTTGCCCCTTGAATATCTTGCCCACACTATGATAGACGTACACACCAAAAATCAGCATGATTGGTGATTTCTAGCCATAAGATTTCAGCACTTTTTCATCATTTGCTTTATGAAAAGACCTATTAGTTCGAAGCCCATGATGAAAAAGTGCTCAAGTCCAATGGCTAGGAATCACTAATCACGCTGATTTTTGGTCAGTACGTCTATGTGGGCCAGATATTCAAGGGCCAAGTGGGCCTGAACAAGTCTACTAACTTGCAATTTGAGGGACTTCTGTATCAAAATTTTGATACAGAAGTCTGCATCAAGACGTGTACCAAGCATCCAGGGAGCCAGTGGGCCCAAAAGAGTCCACTACGTCGCATATTGAGGAACTTCTGCATCAAAAATTTGATACAGAAGTCCGTATCACAGGTTTTTCCATGTGGAGCCCACGAAAGACTAGAAAATAATTTATTGGGATAGGCTTTTGCAGGCGAAGCTTTGGTACCGTCGGAGATGCTGCCATATATATATGTACAGGTTGACTTGGAAGACTTGATACTTATTGGTTGGAGGGAAGAAAAAAAAAAGCTATTTTCCAATTCAAATACCCATTACCAGGTGCCTGAGAGATACAACAGGAACAGAGAGAGGGAGGGAGAGTGAAAAATCGAGAAACATGGCAACTCCAACCATTCCTCCTGTACAACCTTCTCCTCTTGACGATGCCAAACAGCTTTACCGAGCTTTCAAGGGTACGGTAATCTCTATCTTGCTCACTATATTTTATTATTGTTTAAGTTAGAGGAGTTTGTGTTACTCTTGTTTTAGAGAAGTTCTCACTTTTCATCACCAACCCTAAGAAATTTCTATTTTTACTATGCTTTCATCATTTATATTGTTGTGTTCTCGTCGTCGTCTTTTAGTTTTGAGATTTCGAGCTTAAAGTCATGGAGTTGGCAAAAATCTTTGCATCACACGCACCTGCGCGGTACTCATGCAATACCTCTGTATTATCCCCAGTAAACCTATTCACCACCAAAACATATATAAAGATAGTAAAAGAAAACTCTAAGGCGAACACGTACGTGAGTACAAGAGTAGTTCTTGCATTACTCTCTCAAAAATGCCTTACAACTCTCGCTCATTCTAGCTTGTCTTACAAATGAGAGACCTCGAGCCTTGCCTTAGATTAACTCATGTGTCAAACATCTATGAATTATGAAGTTTCTAAACTTCTTCTAAAAACCTCCCTAGTTGTCCAAAACCATCTCTTTCTTACGTATACAAGATAGTTTTGAAATTTTATAAAGTACTCTACCCAACGCTAGATTATTCTAGATTTCTCTATATAATTTTAGATTTCTCTAGAATTTTTTAACTTTTTTCTAGTTTAAGAGGATATGTAATTTATTTTCAAGTTCATGACATTTCGCTATAACAAAGAAGGGAATGGGCCTGTCTCCTTATTAAGAACCTCTATTGCTAAGCTACAAATCTTGGTTAGTTGGATTCATTGGATTAGTTGAGTGGTCTAGTAAGAGGAGTGAGGGAGGAGCCTACTAGTAGAGAGAGAGAGAGAGGAGTGAGAGGGAGAGATGGAGAAAGAAGGTGAGGAGAGAGAGAATGAGAGACAAGAGAGAGATGGAGGGGAGAGAGTCGGGCTGCAACTTGGGAGGTTCGGGTTGAACCCGACGTTAGGGTTGGGTTGGGCTAGCCCTTTCTGAACTTGGGTTGGGCTCGGGCCAGATTTTCAGTAACCCGATCAAATTGGGTGGAGCTAGGGTTCAGGCTCGGACCAACCCAACCCAAACAGAACCCGACATACATAGTAGTACACCAACAAACATCCACACTACATTTTAGCAAATGTAGCAACTCATTGATGTTTGTCCTTCGCAAACTACAACCTTTGTGCGAGATTACAAAATGTCATTGAACCTACATTTTGGCATTTTATGTGATCAGTACTTGATATTGAAATATCGTGTTTTCTTTAACGATTGTTTTTTGTTATTTTTTAGTAACTTTATCATGCATTTTAAGTTAAGGAACTTTTTCCTTATTATGAGAATATCATATTTTCTTTCATGAGGTGTTAGAAATGAAGCTATTATTTAGTGGTCAGCATAACGGTTATTATATTGACCAGTAATTTATTTTAATTAATATGTATGAAAAAAAATTTAGCAATCTTACCAACCAATAAAAAAAAATAAGAAATTGGCCAACCCGATAAGGTTGGAAAATCTAGGCCCGACCTTGGGTTGGTTTGGGTTAGGGTTCATAGCTAGCCTTTAAGGTTGGGTTGGGCTAGGGTTGACCCCTAACCAGACCCAACCCGCCCAAGTTGCATCCCTAGGAGAGAGAACATCCTCACCAAAAATCAGCTATTGATTCATCTTCCATGTCGGTAGGCCAAAAATGTTATAAAAACTATTGTATGAAATTGTTGTCCCCCGAATATATATATATATTCGAATTGGGTCGGTTGCCAAAGGCTTCATGACCCCAGTCCCAACTCAAGTTTTGATGGTCCAAGCCTAAGTACTACTGAACCCAACCCAAGCTCGAACCAAAATTGGGAACCCATTAGGCTCAAGTTGGGCCCATCCAAGTTGCAGCCTTAATAATCTTGATATACATGTTCAACGTGGACTGTATTGGGCTGATGGGGTATTTAAATTTGAGAAAATGCATTTTCTACAATGATGTGCTAAGCATAGGGTTGATAGATAAGCGTCGTACTGCTCTATGTGATGTTACAGAAAGACAGAGACAGCGAATGACAGCCGTAGATTTCGGTACCAAGTGTACCTCTAGCATAGACATCTACGAACTGTCATTCACTGTCATCTAATACTAAACGGTCCTTGCATCCAAATACAAATGCAAGGACTCTCAAACGTCGCTACCAAAACATTTGTTTGTCGAAGTACTTATAAACTATATGCACTTGTGATGATGCTTATTTAGGATTTGGCTGCGACACCAGAGCAGTTGTCAATATCCTTGCCCATCGGGATGCAACTCATCTTGCTCTAATCCAACAAGAGTACGGAAGCATGTATTCTGAAGAACTTACCACACGCTTGTCTTCAGAGCTTCAATTTAGTGGCAATGTGAAGGTATTCAAGCATGCTTCAGTTTAGTGGTTACCTTGGCAATGTCTACAAATCGAAATTCTAAACTAGTGAGAAGGATGAACTTTTTTGTTCATGTACTTACTAATTTATCTATTGCTTCTCTTAGAGAGCCATTTTGCTTTGGCTTCACGATTCAGCGGGACGTGATGCAACCTTATTGAGAGAGGCGTTAAGTGGGGATAAAGTCAATCTGCAAGCTGCGACTGAAGTAATATGTTCTCGTACCCCATCCGAAATACATCAATTTACACAACTATACCATGCAAACTTTGGTGTTCACCTGGCACACGATGTCGAATATCAAGCAATCGGCGATCACAAAAAGGTCTTCTTCTTTCTCTATTATATGTCCATTTTGGTAACAAAATTATATATATATATATATGATATATATATATATATGAGAGAGAGAGAGAGATTGGGATAGAATGACTCATGCTATTCTAAATAATGGACTTGGGGCACACATGCAGATGAGTTAAGAATTGATTTTTGGTGAGAATGAACTCCTCACCATGTAGATCATCCTCACCAAAAATCAGGAATTTTTAAAACTTCTAACCCTATCAAATATGGACCTAAATTTAACGGTGAAAATGGATGGTCCAAAAATTTTCCATTTGTAATCCACTTTCACAAGGTTACAAATGTTAGAATGGGCTGATTTTTTTTTTTTTTTTTTTTAAGGTTATTATCCATGTTGAGAAGAATATCATTACAAAAAATTAACAGTTAACTCAGGGGACACAAAATTTGACAATAAAAAAATTAGCGTGGGCCAATATATAAATTAAAAGTTTTAGAATGGGACGATTTTTGCCGAGGATGGTCTCTATGGTGAGGAGATCATCCTCACAAAAATTCAAATCTTTCCGATATTGGTAGCTTGGTTAAAAAATTGAAGAATTATGGACTGTCTAATTTTTACCGTTAACTTGAAAACCACAATTAATGGTTTTAGAAATTTCAGAATGGGCTGATTTTTGTATGGGTAATCTATATGGTGAGGAGGTCATCCTCACCAAAAATCAGCCATCTATTCATCTTCCATGTGGGTATGACAAAAATTGTTGTCAAATTTTATGTCGAAATTTTTGTCCCTGGATCCCGACCCTATATATCGGGGGACAACAATTTCATACAACATTTTTGACAACAAAAATTGGCACAGGCCAATGTATAAATTAGAAGTCTTGGAATGGGGTGATTTTTGGTGAGGATGGTCTGTATAGTGAGGAGATCATCTTCACAAAAATTCAAATCAATCCGATATTCGTAGATCCGTTTACAAGTTGAAGAATTATGGACCGTTTATTTTTATTGTTAACTTGAAAACCACATTTGATGGGGTTAGAAATTTTAGAATGTGCTGATTTTTTGTATGGGTGATATATATGATGAGGAGATCATCCTCACCAAAAATCAGCTATTGATTCAACTTCCATGTGGGTATGCCAAAATTGTTGTCCCCCGATCCTGAGTTTGGTTGGGGTTAGAAATCCGCCAGGTTGAGCTAAACCTAAGCTTCATAAATGCCAGCCCAAGCATATCCCATGGTCAGGTTGGACCAGTCCAAGTTGCATCCCTAAATGATGGTGCAACCCCTTCTTTTATTTTGCTGATTTGAGTATTTTTCATGTCTATCATTTTCTAATGCTTCTATATAAATTGTAAATTGCATACTCATAAACTGTACTTAGGCTTAATTCATGTGTTTTCTAAATTTTATTTTCTGACATAGGAAGAATGATAGCTAATTTCCTGCAAATTTAGTCATTTTTATGTAAAATCAATCATGCAGTTACTGCTTGCATATTTAAATACAACACGTTGCGAAGGATTGGAAGTTGATCAAATGATGGTAGATAAGGATGCCAAGGCTCTCTTCAAAGCTGCAGAAAAGAAATTGGGAACCCATGAGACGACTTTCATCCAAATCTTTAGTGAACGCAGTAGGGCACATTTGGCTGCTGTTAGATCTGCTTACCACGATATGTATGGAAATTCACTTGAAAAGGTATATTTCCTTGAGTTGTCCCATCCATCCCTCCTTGTAAAATTCGATCTATATTCTCGTTGTGATTATTGCAGGTAGTAAAGAGTGAGACATCTGGAAATTTCGAGTATGCTCTATTGACAATCCTAAAATGTGCTCAAAATCCTGCTAAGTACTTTGCAAAGGTATCCTCCCATATTTTTACTTGTTTGTGAAGATCTCGCACCTCGAAGGTGGTATGAAAAATGCATTTTGACACTTTAAAAAACTTTGCAGGTGTTGTACAAGGCAATGAAAGGATTTGGAACCAATGACACTACACTTATAAGGGTAGTTGTGACAAGAGCTGAAATTGATATGCAATATATAAAGATTGAATACCAGAAGAAATACAAAAAAGCACTGCGTGATGCAATTCACTCAGAGACGTCAGGCCATTACAGAACCTTTCTTCTTTATCTTGTGGGTACTAGCCAGATATAGGTGGGTGTTGATGTTGGAGAACATCTGTATGTTTATTACTTGTATTGCAATCCACAACTCCGTTTGCAGTTAAGTTTCTTCCTTGAATGCTTGTATGACTGTTTGTGTAATAAAGCTGGATTATGTGTGATGGTTACAATGTTCATTGGCATATTTCTTCCTTGAATGATTGTATGGCTTTTGTGTAATGAAGCTCCGTTATATTTGATGGTTGCATTGTTCCTTGGCATACCTCTTTTTATATCATGGGCTTGTTATGCATATGAATCTTTATTCGGAAGCCTATCAAATTGGTGAAATAATGGACAATATGAAAGAACTTAGAAAACAAACAAACCCAAGTGATTTAAACTGAAACAATCTGAATTCCTCTTTGCCTTTTCTGCTCATGTATTTCCCAACAACCCATCCATAGAAGGCACCTCTAGTGAGGTCCTTTGCTAAAACTGTTACTGGTTTTGCATTATTATTTCATAGGGACCAAATAGGAACTAAAATTTGGACTTGGGGGAGCTTAGAATAAACATTGTAAGTTACAGCCTTTTTAAACTCCCCCTCTTTTTAGTTTCTTTTATTTTTTCTCTTCTAGAAGTTTTTGGTTATAGGCATATAACTTTATCCTAGATCAAAGCTATCATCAAGGATCTGGGCTTTGTCCTCCAGAGGAAGAATAAGTGGGTATGTACTGGCATCATTGGGTCGATCAATCCCAATGACTGAAGATATCAAATCGGGGGTGATGGTCAAGACTACACCCCTCACCATGGTATTGAACTTAGGAGGGTCGTAAGTGCTGGCATGAATGTTATAATAAAAATAACAGACAAGAACGGGAAATGTGATAATGTTAAATTCAAGAAGGGGAGTCCATCATACCTCTTCGAATGTTTTGCGGATCTTGACGAGTATATCGTGATCATAGATGATGTTGCGCTCTAATCTGACCGCTCGATTTATCCCCTTGTGATGGTATTGAACCCTTATCTGTTCGTTCATGAATAAGGGGTATTGTTCCCCCTCATTTTCTTCTGCCAAGTGTCACCCTCACTTTCCTCTTGAAGCCATGAAGAAAGTGAAAAGAAGGCTAGATTTTTTGAAAAGCAGTTAAAGGTTTGGGGTTTGATCTCGAGAAATCAAGAGTTAAAGAAGTTTCCAAGGGTTTAAAGGGATGGAGGAGAGCTAGGTAGAGGACTAGAGAGAGTAAAATGAGAGGGGAGTGAGGATTTGAGGACTTATAACCCAAAATGTCTATTCGGGTTCCGGAGCTGTGATTTTGCAGAGCGCGTCGACCGGTCTGACCTCAAGAAAGTTTGACTTTCTTGACCAGCCGGTTGCTTGGTGAATCCAGACCGGTGCACCGTCTCAAAAATGTATAAATGTCTCTTTAGTCCTGTCACTCGATCAATCCAAACCGGTTGCCGATCTTTCAAGACAAATATTCCCACAATACATAGGTCAAGTCTAATTTTTCAAAGGGTTTTAAACAAATAGAGTGTTAAAACAATTATCCTAACATCTAATGGTCTAGCAATAACCAATTTTTAAGTTTGATGAATTTTTAGAAAATAGATTTTAAGGTCATTATAGTTATCGAAAAGAAGATTGTAGAAGAATTAGAGATGTAAAGTTTTAACGTGGGATTTTAAAAAGATATCTCAGAAGTAATCGAATAAATTGAAATTGTCATCAGCTTCCTTCAAATCCTTAATGGTGAATTCTATCACTACAGGAAAACAGGGTAATAGCGGCGGCCGATAAAAGTTATGAAAACCACCGGTAAAGCCTTTAGCAACGGCCACATCGGCAGCAACAGCCTGCCACTAATTTCGCCGTTGCTAAAGCTTTTAGTGGCGGCCACCCCCAAAATTAGCCGCCACTAAAATTCCCTCATAATTGACAAACAAGTCGCGGACTATAACATTGTTACTGGCGGTTATATTTCTTTTAGCCGCGGTGACTGACCGTCTCGCAAACTAAGTATTAGTGGCAGTGTTAGTTCGGCCACCGCTAATACTTATTTTTAGCGGCGGTCAACAACCACGGCTAAAAGTAAATATTAGCGGCGGTTTTATTCTAGCCGCATCTAATACTTAGTTTTAGTGGCGGTCTTTCATTATAAATTTGACTTTTAGAGGTGCTCAGTGACCGATGCTAATATAAGTAATAGCAGCGGCAAGGGAAAAAACACTGCTAAATCTATGTTATAGCGCTGCTAAAAGTGCAACTTATTTTTGCCGAGAGTTTTAGCGGCGGCTCATGATTGTCGCTAAAAGTTTTTTTCTCACCTCTAAGCAATGACCTATAACTTGTATCAACTTTATTAGTGCCAACTAAATCTACTAAACAAATATATAATAAAATATTTATTAAAACATAAAAATTATTACAACCGGACCTCAGAATTTGACCCCATCTCTTCCGACACATTTGTTTCAACACGTTTGAAGTGTTAGAAGAGGTTTCGAGATATTCAGACCTCGTTTACCTAATTTGGGGGCCGAGATCTCGAAATGGACTTCATTCTTAAGTCTAAAATGCCTAAACCTACAACTGACAACAATTTTCCAACCGAACCTTGGAATTTGACCCCATCTCTTCCAACACATTTGTTTGAACACATTTGAAGTGTTGGAAGAGGTTTCGGGATATTTGGATCTCCTTTGCCCGATTTGGGCATCAAGGTCACGAAGTAAACTTTAGTGCTAAGTCTAAAATGCCTAAACCTACAACTGACTACAACTTTCCAACCGGAACTCAGAATTTGACTATGTCTCTTCCAACACATTTGTTTCAACATGTTTGAAGTGTTGGACGAGGTTTCGGGAGATTCGGATCTCGTTTGCCCAATGTGGACGTCGAGGTCTCGAAACGGACTTCACTCTTAAGTTTAAAATGCTTAAACCTACAAATGACTACAACTTTCCAATTGGACTTCAGAATTTGACTCCGTCTCTTTGAACACATTTGTTTCAACACGTTTGAAGTGTTGGAAGAGGTTTCAGGAGATTCAGATCTTGTTTGTCCGATTTGGGCAACAAGGTCATGAAATGCACTTTAGTGCCAAGTCATTAATGTCTAAACCTACAATTGACTACAACTTTCCAACCGAAACTCAGAATTTGACTCTGTCTCTTCCAACACATTTTTTTCAACACGTTTGAAGTGTTGGAAGAGGTTTTAGGAGATTCGGATCTCGTTCGCCTGATTTGGCTATCGAAGTCTCGAAATGGACTTCACTCTTAAGTCTAAAATGCCTTTTTTTTTGCTAAATGATAAGTATATTGAAGAGAAAAAAGAAGAAGGCTGTACAAAGCACGCAAAGGCAGAGAACTCTCTCTTACGGCATCCCAACTAGGTTGGCACCTCGAAGAAAAAATTCTTCAAACCTAAGGCAAAGACAAAAAGAAAAGAGGAATCACTCAAATCTGTAATACTTGAAGTGTTGGACGAGGTTTCGGGAGATTCAAATCTCGTTTGCCCAATTTGGACGTCGAGGTCTCGAAATGGACTTCATTCTTAAGTCTAAAATGCCTAAACCTACAAATGACAATAGCTTTCTAACCAAACCTCAGAATTTGACTCCGTCTCTTCCAACACATTTTTTCAACACGTTTGAAGTGTTGGAAGAGGTTTCAGGAGATTCGGATCTCATATGCTCGATTTGGGTGTCGAGGTCACAAAATGGACTAATTTTGAAATGTTTAAACCTAGAACTGACTACAACTTTCCAACCGAAACTCAGAATTTGACTGTCTCTTCCAACACATTTGTTTCAACACGTTTGAAGTGTTGTAAGAGGTTTCGGGAGATTCAGATCTCGTTTGCCCGATTTGGGCGGCGAGGTCTCGAAATGGACTTCACTCGTAAGTCTAAAATGACTAAACCTACAATTGACTACAACTTTTCAACCGGACCTCAGAATTTGACTACGTCTCTTCCAACACATTTGAAGTGTTGGAAGATGTTTCAGGAGATTCGGATCTCCTTTGCCCGATTTGGGCGTCAAGGTCACAAAATGGACTTTAGTGCAAAGTCTGAAATGCCTAAACCTACAACTGACTACAACTTTCCAACCGGAACTCAGAATTTGACTCTGTCTCTTTCAATACATTTGTTTCAACACGTTTAAAGTGTTAGAAGAGGTTTCGGGAGATTTATATCTCGTTTGCCCGATTTAGACGTCGAGGTCTCGACATGGACTTCACTCTTAAGTCTAAAATGCCTAAACCTACAAATGGCTACAACTTTCCAATCGGACCTCAAAATTTGACTCTGTCTCTTCCAACACATTTGTTTCAACATATTTAAAGTGTTGGAAGAGATTTCAGGAGATTCATATCTCATTTGCCTGATTGGGGCATCAAGGTCACAAAATAGACTTTAGTGCTAAGTCTGAAATGTCTAAACCTACAACTGACTACAACTGTCCAACTGGAACTCAGAATTTGGCTCTATCTCTTCCAATACATTTGTTTCAACATGTTTGAAGTGTTGGAGGAGGTTTCTGGAGATTAAGATTTTGTTTGCCCAATTTGGGCGTCGAGGCCTCAAAATGGACTTCACTCTAAAGTCTAAAATGCCTAAACTTACAAATGACTATACAACTTTCCAATCGGACCTCAGAATTTGACTCCATCTCTTCTAACACATTTGTTTCAATGTTAGAAGAGGTTTCGGGAGATTCAGATCTCGTTTGCCCGATTTGGGCGTCCAGGTCACGAAATGGACTTTAGTGCTAAGTCAGAAATGTCTAAACCTACAATTGACTACAACTTTCCAACCGGAACTCAAAATTTGACCGTTTCTTCCTACACATTTGTTTCAACACGTTTGAAGTGTTGGAAGAGGTTTCGGGAGATTCGAATCTCGTTTGCCCGATTGGGTGTCGAGGTCCCGAAATGGATTTCACTCTTAAGTCTAAAATGCCTAAACCTATAACTGACTAAAACCGAAATGCTTAAAGTTTTCCAACAAATTAAGCTAGTATTTAAAATTGGACATACCTCATTGTCATACTCTAGGTCATCCACCAGGTCCTCATCGTCAGGATGATGCTCATTTTTGGCTGGGAGGATGTGACAGGGTCCCCATGGAACGAAACATGTCCGCAAACTGCTACTGCATCTGCATCGTTATATCTCTCCGCAGCTGCTCATCTCCCTCCACCTGGTGATGGTCCCTCATCAACAACTACTGCTGCACCGATTGAAGCCCTTGTTGCATAAGAGTCAACTCCTCCTGATGACAAGCCTCATGCTTTGACATCTGTGTTTGCAATTGTGTCAGGTCATTTTGAAGGATGACGTAGTTGCTCCTCTGATTGGAGGAAGCACTAGGGGTACCAAATAAAGTAGGAGTAGGGCCTAGGCCGTAGCCGCGTACACGACCATGCCTCTCTGGACCCATCACAGTCGTGTAGATGGCATCGACGTCGAGAGTAGAGGACTCTCCAGTATGTGACAACTCCATAAATTTGGATTGCAATAAAATAAATTAATTACTAGACGACTAACTATATATTATTATGTATAATAAGCATCTTCCATACCATTATTTCAGCCAACCCCTCATCAACAGGTGACCCATCTTTACGTGTATGGGTCAGTCTAAATAACTCTAATCTACTCAGTGGAGTACCATTGTTACTCCGAGTCTATCCTTGCAAAAAATAGATAAATTGTTAATAGTTATAAGTCATTGTTAATTTCAAGTCAATGGTAGTGAGCTTACCGCATCGTCCCTATAACGGGCAAAGTCTTCGTTCCCCAGCATGATTTATTCTTTTTTTTTGCAGTTCGCTTTGTTTCTTACCGATACCGCCTGCATAAATGAATTGTTTTTTTGAATAATATCTTCACATATAGGAAATGGTTAACTAACTAATAATGTTTTTCATACCTTGAACTTCTCACTACTCCAGTAGTCGACAAGCCAGATCCAATCCTCCTCTGTGACGCCATCAGGTTTATTGTTGAGTCGATCCTGACATGTCTCATTGGCATCATAATTCCTTTTCATATCACCTCGCCATTCTCTGAATCTCTTGCCCAGTGAAATAGGGGTTTTTTCGGTCGTAGGACGAAAATCCCGGTTTCAACACATTTGTAAAATTCGAGTTTTTGTCCTACAAAGTATAACAATTCTTACACAGTGAAAATGTATAGGATGTCGATCCACACTCGGAGTTAGTCGGGTTAGCACAATGAGACCCATAAAATAACGAAAAATGATACAGAAATTGATGGAGGGGTGAGAGTGGTAGAAGATTCGACATTTAAAACATCCCTTATGAGTTTAAGAGATCGACTATTTGCAAATAAAAGATAGAAAATCAGAAAATCACTATGAATTAAATTACATTTATTTATTCTGAAAATGAGATCTATTACAATGCTTATTTAAAGAAATAATGCAACTAGAAATAAAAGAAATTAAAAAACTACATACTTAGAGAGAGAAACTATTTTTAGAGAGAGAAAGTGAGTAAATTAGAGAGAGAAAGTACTAGAGAGGGAAAAGTAGAATTTTAGAGAGATTTCTAGAGAGAGAAAGTAACCTAGACAAAGAAGCATAGGTTTTAGAGAGAGAAAAGGTGTGAGGTAGAGAGTGAAGATATGCCAGACTTACCAACTTACCGAAAGTTCATGGCTATTGGTTCTCAAAAGATATCCAATGGCCATGAATACTGTGAAGGATTGAAGGAGGTGGCTTGGAGATGAGATGAGGTGGCTTGCAATAGATCGTGGATAAGATTTCAAGGTCAAGAAAACCTTGGAGATGAGATGGCAATGCTTTGCTGGTTTGGAACTTGCAACTTCGGTGTCAATGGAATTGTAAGTCGAGGTGTAGTGCAAGGAGGTAGCAACTCCGATTGATGGCGAGTGTACACCAGCAAGGTTGCAGGCCATGATGGCCAGCAAAGAGATCGATGCTATGATAGCAAGGGTGGTTGACTAGAGAGAAGGACCAGCAACTTGGCTAGCGGCAAGGGAGGAGCTGGTGAGGGAGTCCAGTGGGAGAAGACCAGAGTTGCAAGTGGATGAAGACGTTGCAAGTGGTCACACCAATCGGCCAAGGAGATGGAAACACTGCTGGTTGCAGATCTGCAACTTTTCCATTGCTATGAAATTAGTATTGCAGGGGCATCTGATCAGTGATCATGTAGCAAGGTGCTATGGCGGTGTGCAGCAGCAAGGGGCCGTTCCAATAGAGGAGCTCCGGCGATGGCTTGTAAGGAGGAGCGGTTACCACCTGTTGTAGGTAGTGTGGAAAGGAGGCAAGTGGAGGCACTGAGAGGAGCACGACTAGGAAATCTTACGGCCGAAAAAGATGGTGGAGTGGTTTGAAGGGGTGAGCGCCAGACAAAGAAGATGACGATGATATGTTGCAGCAACGGTGGTACCAGGTTGCATACTTGCAACTTTAGAGGTTGCAGGACTTGAGTAGCGGCTATAGGAGAGAAAGAGAGATGGTGGAGGCTGATTTACTGCAACAACGGGCACACCTATGCATGGATAACAAGAGGTAGCAGAGATCGTGGAAGGGAGATCTTCACCTGTAGGAGTTGCAAGTTTAATGGTGAGAGAGCTTGAGAGAGAGGGTAAGTTGAGAGGATGATAGGTAGAGAGAAAGGAGGGTTAGGATTAGAATTGTGAGAGAGAGAGAGAGCAGAGAAGTGAGAGAGAAGTTGGAAGTGGGAGTTGCGAACGGCCAAGACAAGCTGTTGTTGAGCTTGGTGAAGACGCCGTTAGCATGTGGAGGAGAAAGCTTGATGTTCGGGCTGTTTGTAGCGTGGAGAAGGGAGGAAAAGGAAGAGAAGGGAGGTGAGACTCCCCCAAACCCTATGCTCCCTAGGGTTTTTGGGGAGCAAAGGGGTGAGTGAGGAGAAGGGTTAGGCGTGAATGGGCGAGAGAGCTACGTGGTGTGGGAAGAGAGATTATAAAGGGGTAGGGTTAGTAAAGGTTAGGACGTGTTTGGGAGCCAAACGAGAAAATGCATTTTTCTTGGGAAAACATTATTTGTACATTCAAACACGCCCTTAGGGTTTTGAATTGGGGTTAAGTGATGAGGACCCTACGATGAAAGTGAGGTGATCACTAGGCCGTTGGATGATGAGATAGGGTGCTCAATCGATCGATTGATTAGATGTTATGGATGAATAATTGATATTCGCTCAAAAGTGCTTATTTTAAGCAATTATCCTTTTAGTGTTATCTCACTCTCCTACATAAAACTGCTCTATTTATCCACTTTTCTATGTAAGAGTCTCTTCTATTGCGTAAAACATACTTTTCTAGACGAAATGGTATATTTGCATGTATTAAACACATTTTCGAAAGTTTAGATATAAAGTCGTTCTGATTAAGTCTCATTACGAGCTTCCTCTGTCGTAAAAAACCCCCATTGGATGATTCTCGAGACTTGCGGCCTCGCATCGATCATGAAAGCCCATTATCAAAGCTTAAAGAGCCCACAAGCTATGACTAGAATTTTTTTTATTTATTTTTTTATGAATACATGAGCTTTGGTAAATAATAATCAGATGCTCATATGGTAGATCGGATGGCTGATCTGATGATTTGTTGGCGATCAGACGGTAGAAATGGATGGTGATGATTGGATGGATCATCGGACGGTGGAACTCGGCCAAGGTAAGTCGTATGATAGAGTGATTTGGAAAGGGGAGAGGATCAGATGGTTGATCTTGAGATGAGAGAGAGAATGAGGGTTTAGAGAGAGGAGAGAGAAAATATTACAAAATAAAGAGAAAAATACAAACAGAGGGTCTTGAACCTTGGTCTTTGACATGGTCTTCTGCATATTTCACCAACCGAGCAAGTTTTTATCTTGTGTTAGTTAATTAAGTTTTAATCTCCTTAGTCTCCTCTCAGGGTGCTTGGCTCTCCTTCTCTCTCGATCTTCTCTCTAGCTTTTCCGACTCACTAGCTCTCCCATCATTTGGCATGTATCTTCTTATATCAGTCTACTAGCTCTTTAAGCTTTGGTCGATGACTCTGGAGGTTGATAGTGGGCCTACCAGTCTCGAGAACCGTCTGATTGGGTTTTCTGCAATAACGAAAAGCGCGTAAAGACACTTAATTAGAACGACTTTATATCTAGACTTCTGAAAATATTTTTAATCCATGCAAATATACCATTTCGTCAAGAAAAGTGTGTTCTACACAAAAGAAGAGACTCTTACGTAGAAAAGTGGATAAATAGTGAAGTTTTACATAGGAGAGTGTGATAACGCTAAAAGGATAATGGCTTAAAATAAGTACTTTTGAGCGAATATCACCCAGTAACTGCAAGGTATAGCTCTTTCGGTCATCTTCCATCTCAAATTTATTCTGCAAGTTTGTAAGAAACATGAGTTATGTACAAGAAAATAATGTATATGAATTTAAAAAAAACATGAGTTATGTACACATTTACCTTCACTTCTTGCCACATTAGTTCCTTGCTGTGGGGAGGAATCTGGACCCATGTCTCTACTTGTAATTGGGCATGCCCAAAAGTACGAACAATTAATCACCCCCAATAGGCAGATGCCGTCTTGCCTATTGGTTGATTTGTTTTATTCCAACATAACTGTAATTTTGCCTCATAGCCTGTATGTCCAACTCGGGTGTAGCCTTGCATGGGCCCCCTCCTCCTAACGCTACTCGAAGTTGTTTAAAGAATATAAAATAAGAATAAAATAAAAACACGTTAACGAGGTTTACAACATAATAAAAATACGTTAACTTATCATACCAGTGCTGCCAGTGGACTGCTGAATAGATAGCATAGTGTCCCCCTACGGCTGCTCTGTCGAAGGGGAGGGGGCATTTGCCTCCTACTATTGGGCTGGTGAAGTGGAAGGGGCATTTGCCCCTTGCTGCAATGCTCTACCCAACTTTCGATGTTGACTAGACATATCAATATTCCTGCATGAATCATGAATTATATAATGCATAAAGAAGATGAATAAATAAATGGAGACACGAGAGATCCAAGTTGATGCATAAAATAAAAAGAGATCCCAATACTCAAATTTATTAATTAAATTAACTATTACAAAAGGTAACATTGCAACAATTGAGATTCTTCTCTCTATACTAAATACAATCATCTCCATCATCAATAAAGGATTGATCTATTGCGTAACCTTCAATAGCTCTATCGTCGATATCATTCCTAGTCCAAGTGAGAACCTCATCATTAGTGTCGATTGAATCTATGTGCAACCCAGACTCATTTTCTTGGAAAGGCTCATCTTCTAGCTCATTTGTCGACTCCATATCGTATGTGTCCTGTGGTTGTCTTTATTGCTACTCACCATCGATCATTGGTGGTGTCTTGGATATAAAAAATCTGTTGTGCCTGATTTGCAAGAATAAATGGTTCGTTTGTAGTTGAGGTTCGTCTGACATTAACACAATTGAACCCATACTCATCTTGCTTGAATCCTCCACCATTCATGACATCATACCAATGACATTTGAATAACACGACAGTATTCTGACCGGGATACTGTAACTCCAGAACATCATTTAAGATGTCATAGTATCTGACATTGCCTACCATCAGGTTCATATCGGTCACGCTAACAAAGCTATTCGTCTCGGCATTTACGAAAACTCTACTACTTTGAGTTTTCCTTCGTATCTCCCGATCGTGTGTGTGAAATCGAAAGCCATTTACAAGGTATCCCTTAAATGATCTCACTATCCAAGCTGGACCCAAAGATAATAATTCAAGAGATTTATTTACTTGTTCACCATTACATCGCATTTGCATCACCTATTTAGATTGAAAAATGAAATTAATACATTTTAAACTATATACAATTACAGTCAAAGAGTAAAAGCATTTGTTACATTTATATATCTAAACCTTACCTATTTTTTAAACCATTGAGCAAACTCCTTATTATCTTTTTGCTCCAAATCCCTAGGAAGGATACGGTTATTAGTCTCTTCGATTATTTCCTTGTGCTTCTTGTACAATAAAGAAAGCATTAAGTATAAATGTATATGAATAACATATTGAAAGTAGATTTGGAAAAATTAATATTACTCAATAAACGGAGCGACTTAGGAGCTGTTGATGAGCACGTAGAGACGAGCTTGTTCAAAGTTAGTGATGTTTAGCATGTATGACGTAGTCATTCCTACAGCACGACCAGTTTTTACAAAAATGGATACTTTCCCACGAGATTCAGCATCAACAACATCATTATTCCATTCTAGTCGGTTGAACCTTGTCTCCACCCCATGCAAGTATCTCGAACAAAATGTCAAGGATTCTTCACAGATATACCCTTCCGCAATTGAACCCTCAGGATAGTTCTTATTTCGAACATATATCTTCAACCTGTGCAAGTAACTCTCTATTGGATACATCCATCGTATTGCATTAGTCCAGCCAACTTTTACTAGCTAGATGAATGGAAAAATGCACCATAACATAAAAAAAAGCCAGCGGAAAGATCATTTCTAACTTGCAAAGTGTTACAGCAATCCACGATTCAAATTGCTCGAGTTCCCCCACCTTTAACACATTTGAATATAATTGTCTGAAGAACGTGGACAACTAAATTAAAGCTGAACAAACATTCTTAGGTAAGATATCACGTATTGCAAGCGGTAGAAATTATTACATAAGAACATGACAATCGTGACTCTTGAGCCCTGAAATCTTGCACTATTTGACCTGAACACATCGTGAGAAGTTTGAGGAATAATTATCTAGAACCTTGACATCCTTTAAAACTTCACAAAACTTCTTTTTTTCAAGCAAAGACATCATGTGACATGCTGGGGGTATTAAATATTTTCTTTCATCTGATTTCGGATGAAGTTCTTTCTTTATACGCATTCTCTGCATATCTAGATGAGCCTTCAAGTTGTCGTTTGAGCCCTCTATGTCCAACAGTATCCCGATGACATTATCACACATATTCTTCTCAATGTGCATAACATCTAAATTGTGCCGCAACAAGAGATCTTTCCAGTACGGCAATTCAAAGAAAATGCTCATCTTCTTCCAATTCTTTAATAAATTACAGTCATCCCTCTTTCTCTTCTTTCGGTGATATCTACCTTGCCAAATGTAATCTACTCGTAATCACTTAATTGATGAAGCACATCTCTTCCGGTCAATGGTTTGGGCGCATTCTTCAATTCTAGTTTGCCATAAAAAGACCTCTTGTTCTGTCGATATTTATGATCCTGTGGTAGGAATCGACGATGTCCCAAGTAGCATTCTTTTGCCCTTCTACCAATCTAACCGAACATGTCTCCGTATGGCAAGAGGGACAAGCATGTTTCCCTTTAGTACTCCATCCTGATAAGTTCGCTAATACAGGAAAGTCATTAATAATTCATATCACTCTTACACGGCACTATGAAAATTCTCCTTTAAAGAGGCGTCGTATGCCTTAAATCCATCTGTCCATAATTCCTTCAACTCCTCTATCAATGGCTGCAAGTACACATCAATGTCATTCCCAGGAGCTCTGGGACCAGGAATAAGCAACGTCAACATGAAAGACGTTTGCTTTATACACATCCATGGCGACAAATTGTAGAGAATAAGAACTACATGCTATGTGCTGTGCGGAGTGCTCGTATAACTAACGGGGGTGAAGCCATCACTCCCTACCCCCAGTTGAACATTTCTCGGTACAGAACCAAACGATGTATATTGCATGTCCAAAGTTTCCCACGACTTAGAGTCTGCTGGATGTCTCAACACACCATCTTCCGTACGACCCTCGGCATGCCATCTCATTTGCTCGGCTATTTTTGAACACATAAACAACTTCTAAAGCTTGGGTTTCAACATGAAAATATCACAAAATCTTTGTAGGTATTTTCGTATCCTCTGTAGACGAAGTGGAAGCCTCTTCAATAGACTGATGTGTAATCGATTTCCATATGGATGCACCACATATGACACATTTATTTGCATTCTCATGCTCCTTCCAATACAACATGCAGTCATTCGGGCAAGCATCTATATTTGTGTAATGCAGGCCAAGATCTCGAAAGATCTTTTTTGATTCATAATAATTCTTTGACAACTTTTCACCAAGTGTGGGAAGAGCTAGAGAATCGAAAAAGCCTGAGAGATGATTAAGAGAGAAGGAGAGCCAAGCCCCCAAGAAGAGACTAAGGAGAATAAAGCTCAATCAACTAACACAAGATGAAGACTTGACCAGTTGGTAAAACTTGCAGAAGACCAAGTCAAAGACCAGGGTTCAAGACCCTCTACTAGTATTTTCTCTTTATTTTTGTAATAATTTCTCTCTCCTCTCTCATGTCACAAGCACATCATCATACAACCTACCTTGGCCGATCTCCACAATCTGATCACCAGTAGATCATCCACCCTATCATCTGATTCCCCCGTCCAATCATCAACCCCATCATCACACCCACTCACCACATGATCTAGTTAATGAACGGTTGAACCATGAGGATGATGTTACCACAAATCAAATGAAGTAGAGCACGGAATACGGTGCACACACACATGTGATCACATTCAAATGGTATGAGGTGGCATTGGACTTCTGTGAGAAAATAGACTTACTAAAAATTTCAAAATCTTTCTTTAGATTGTGAAAACTTAAAAGGGAATTTCAAAAAAATATTCATGGCATTATTTCAAATCGCAACTCTTTTAGGGAAAACAAAAATTAATGAGATTAATAGGAGGAGAAAGTTTCTAAACCGTGGGTCTCTCACATAGAAACCCTCGGTTCCCTTTATAAAGAGGAGCACATTTTCTAAATAGGCCATCCCTATTTTGCATTCAAAAACTCTCCCTCTCAATCCTTCGACGTTTTTGGAAAACCCTAAGCTATCTCCTCCATCTTCGCTCTCAAAAACCCAAAAACCGTCTCCAGCCCCTCAAAGAAAAAAAAATAGAAAAAGAGAAAAGAGAAGAAGATGGAAAGAGAAGAGAAGTCATGAGCTTCTCTTCCTTGGTTTGGTGTGCGAAATAAGGTTTTTTCGGTCGTTGGCATGGATAGCCCTTAAATTAACATTAATTTTACGGTTCTTTAATCCTACAAAAGATTTATTTCTTGATCTTACACGGTAAGTCGGATGTCGAATTCGCATTCGGGTTAGAGAAGTAACACTTAAGAAAGCAAGCAAGGATATGATGAAAATGGTGGAGAGATGAGAATGGTGGAAAACGATTTTTAAAATATTTTTTATAGTAGGGGAATTACCTACAACATTAATAAAAGAAACTAAATATGTAATAACAGAAAATAAAATATCAAAATTAACTTTATTTATTAAAAGTAATTGTAACTTACAATGCTTGAATTAAAAATGTTTAAAGAAATAAAGCAAATAAAAATTTAACTAGAAAACAATAAAAGAAGAGATTAGAGAGAAAGAGATATAGAATGAGAAGAGAATAACAAACCATGGTTCTTGGAGTTATGTTGAGAAGAAGATGATGGAGCCGTTCGATGGAGAAGGGAAGGCAGAAATGCCTTATTTTAATTTTTTTTTTACCTTTTTTTTTTCTTTTGTGCTAGGGGAGAAGGTAAGAAAGATATGAGAATTAGAGGGGGGACCTAAGGGAATAAGCCATGAGTGGCCTTTTATAGGGAGAGAGTGCCATTTGTGGGTTAATGCCCATCCATCTTTTTAAAAAATTTTTTTCTAAAAATTATCTTTAGAATTTTAAAATCACCTTTTATTGCTTTTTGGAAAGTTTCTTTAGAGACAATTCCTTTTTTGTAAGAAATTTTCTTTTTCTTCAAAGTTTTGGACTTTTCTTGTAAAGAAAATATTTTTAACATGTTTCAAGCTTGTGAGTTTCCAAAACCACATGTCAACTCTCTTATGTAAAAGTAAACATTCTTTTTATTAAAGAAAATTTCTTTTAAAATCAAAACGATTATATATTTTCAAAATCTTTTTAAATCTGAGAGAAAATTTGTATGTTTGAAAAATCAACATTTCTAATGCATTTATGATCTAGACCATCCATGTTGGTGGGCCCTTGATGGATGCACCACCCATGCATGCTAAAATCACCTTCTATTGGACAACTATTTATCTTGTATATAGATCGTGTGGCGATCTCATGGTGAATGGGGTGATGATGGGAATTTAGTGGTTGATCAGATGGATGATCGAATAATAAAGATGCTGGTGAGATGGGTGGTGATGATCGGCCAAGGTGGGCCGTGGGATAAAGTGATGGTGATGGGAGAGAGGATCGGATGGTTGAGATTGAAAGCAGAGAGGGTTTAGAGAGGGAAGAGAGAAAATAGAGATAAATGAGAGAAAAATGCTAACAAGGCCTTGAACCCTGGTGTCTGACTTGGTCTTTTGTAAGCTTCACCAACTGAACAAGCCTTCATCTTGTGTTAATTGTTTAGGCTTTAAATCCTTTGCCTCTTGCTCCTCCATTAGCGGTTCTCCTAGGAGCACCACCTCTTGCAACACCGCCCCTCTTCCTTGCTAGTCAGTAGACCACTGTGCACCTTAGCAAACCCATTGGTAAGTTTTGATCTATCACTCTCCCACGTCCTTCATCTCTCTCAAGGTGAGCATCGTGTGCAGCTCTTCTCTCTTCCACTATCTAACCATCCACCCATACCAATCCAACATATTCACTACCTTTCCATGGCTCATCTCACCTACTACCCAACTTCACTCCATCTCTTTTTCATTATCTATTTTTCTAGTTTTCTAAAATCTTAGATTTTATTGCTTTCAATTCAGGTTGAGTATTTTAGAATAAATTTCGATTATTGCAAGGATTGTTTCATGATGAATACAGTTCAAGTCAATTTATGCATGAAGCTGTGATCGTGTTAATGTCTTTATTGTTTCTTCAAGCTATTAGTAAAATATCATCATCCCAAACAAAAAAATTCTTGTTTTAAAAATTGACTTCTCACCACTCTCTCTTCCACCATTATTTCGGCCTATATTCTGTTATTTTACATCCCTTATTGTGTTGCCCTAACACCGAGTGCAGATCGACATCCGACTTTCCACTGTGCATCATATGTTAATTTTGCAGAGAACAAGTGTTGATTTTTGCAGAAAGAAAAGAAGAATCGGATAAAAGTATAAATTTGGTTGAAATTAGGGTTTCCAACCAACGACAGAGAGAAACTCATGTTTCAACCAGTGCAGCCTAAAAAAACTATATTGAACTTCAAGGATCATTCATGCGACATGTGAAATATGATAGAACCTTCATCTTGGGCAAGATAACTGAACTCTACAATATGAGACAAATTTCACATGAACACATGTTGACAAGTACCATCCAAAATTTACCACCAAGAAACAACCTTCAAAGAAGAGAAAGATTTTGTAACTCGACTAGAATTTATGGAACCACATGCATTCCTAAGAAATAAATAACCAGAAGCTCTTAACAAAAACCCTAACTTAGTTATTGATAAAAAAAAAAACCAAGTGAAACATGTCATTGTACAAGCATAAAAGAGTCCAACAAGTTGTTAATTCTGGAGTTAAAAGAAGTACAAGAGTGAAATAACAACTTCTATTGCATTAATTATAGTGAGTAGAATAAAAGAAATTCAGCTACTTTAGTATTAGAAGAAAGGAACAGATAGCCTAAGAACCGCAACCATCACTTTTACTGAATTATATGGAAAAGCAAATTAACATTCTTAAATCTGAATGTTTTCAAAAATCTAAGATCCAAGGGTGCATGATAAGGCTGCCCTAGAAAATTATGCCATAATTACCACCCATCTTTAGTTGACATTGAATAACAATGAAATAGGCAAAAGCAAAACGACTTAGAAATGATTAAACATCCCGAAACTCATGATGGATGAAGAGGTTGCCTTCTTTACGATCATGAATGACCAGTTTTCCATTTGAAAGATCCTATAAGTAAGAGAGTAAGAGCTTAACATTAGGTTGGAATGAAAGTTTACACGCTGAGGAAGTCTGCCATAACATTTCACTACACCAAAATAGCACACAACCAGGATTGACCTTGCCATAACCTTGAGGGGGGGCACCAAAACATGCAACTTCACCAATCTAATGTAAAAAAGTAACACTAGTCCCTCAACTTTAACTAAGTTCCATCAAGTTGTTGAATTTAATTATCTCATTAGTTATTCGAAGTTGTGGAATAATGAAGGGCCAATATGGGTGTTAGAAACAAACTCAGAAAATAACTTTTCATCTCTTCTTCTTCTTTTTTTCCATGAACTACAATTTGTGAGGCATGTAGAACTAAATTTCTAAAGAAAGTAAGAGGATCACATCTATGGTTTACATAGATGGAGCATGTATTTACATAAGGTTGATCATCTAAGAGATTGAACTAATGCAAAATCTTCAAGAAGAACAACAGACTCAAACATTCGATCGGTGGCTTTTAGTGCTAATAATACACCACCCTCATCTTTGTAATGCAGCCCAAGATAGTTCCAAACATATGGGTTCATTTTGTCTAGCAGTAAGTGGGCTTACTGCCTTGTTTTCTTAACACAAACACATCAAGAACAGGGACTCAGCCCCCATGCCATGACTAAGATCCAACATGCTGCCATGTGGACCAATGGTGGGTCCACATGGGCCAGCCAGCAACCCAAAACCTTCAGCTCACACTGCTACTCCAGAAACATGGTGAAATCTAAAATTTCCAAAGCAAATAACAAAACCAATCATCTAAACCCCTAACTTTTGATTATCTTCTGAGTTAATTATAGATAGTGCTTTCAAACACCCCAAATAATGGTCAATAATGCTCAAATTCCACGGTTAAAAATTAACTCATGAAACGACTACAATCCAACACTTAAAAATCAATAATCAAGCTAAATTTTGGTCTGTATGTCCATCTAGGGTTGGACAAAACAAAACATCCATACTGTCAGAAATATCTTAGAATATGCCACGTGGCTCATATTGTGGTTAGTCAGTAACTTTGGTCAGCAAAGTCTAGACCTTGTTTTGGATCCGTTGGTAGGATCAAGGTGACAGAGGCATGAATCTTGAGTTTAATTGGGCATAGAGAAATAAGTAATTAAGCCACCAAATACTAAATCTTACTCTATTTGTCTTCTTTCAAATCTGTTTTCCTAGCAAAATACAAGATTTTCTCTATTTTTTTAAAAAATTTTTTAATGACATTTTAGTATATGTATTGTTCTTGATTAAGCTAAAATACAACATAGAAGGTGAACAAATGAGATTTTAATTATGAAAAATTCCATAAACAAAAATTAATTTTAATGTATTTACAAAAACAAAAAGAACTTTTTGAAATTTACAAAAAAAGTAACTAAACATTCTTTCAAAGAACATTTTCTCAAAGTCAAACCTGACACTGACAAACGTTCTTTTAAAGACCATCTGTCAAGAGAAAACGTAACGTTTGTCAGTGTCAGATATTTTTGCCTGACATATGAATTTTGTTTCTGCGAAATGTTCTTTAAAAGAACGTACAACCCTGTGAAATTTTTAAAGGTTGTAAATCAATCATAGGAAAATTGAGCATTATTGAGTGTTATTTGGGTGCAAAGATCCAAAGGTTGTAAACCACTAATCAAGCCGATGTTTTGTTTGCAGGTCCTCCGAGGGACTGGTAAAACATCCATACCGTCAGCACCCTCTAATGGTGTTCCACGTGGTGAAGCAACAAAGGAAAACAACAAAAAAAATGTTGGACTCCAGGGATCCCCATTTTTTACCTCTAGTTTTTGACACCCATTTTGGCGTACCCACGTAGAAGATGAATCAATGACTGGTTTTTGGCAAGGATGATCTCTATGGTGAGGAGATCATCCTCACAAAAATTCAAATCATTCTAATATTCATAGACTAGTTTAGAATATGAAGAATTATGAACCGTCAATTTTTACCGTGTAACTTGAAAACCACATTTGATGGGGTTAGAAATTTTAGAATGGGCTGATTTTTTGTTGGGGTGATCTATATGGTGAGGAGATCATTTTCACCAAAAATCGGCCATTGATTCATCTTCCGTGTGGGTAAGCCAAAATGGGGGTACTTGGAGTCCGACCCAAAAAATAAGAAAAAAGATGAAACGCTCTTTCAAAGAGTGTCTATCAGCCATCTGTCATCACACGGACCAACTACTGACAGACGCTCTTTAAAAGAGCGTTTAGTTACTTTTTTGGTAAATTTTTAAAAGTTGTTTTTGTTTTTGTAAATAAATTAAAGTTAATTTTTGTTTAAGTAATTTTCCGTTTAATTATTTGATTTTAGAAAATATGAAGTTTATTCATGGATTTAGTTGATTTCAGAAAGAAAAAAAAAAAAAAGAAATTGGGGTCTCTATGAACATGGGTTGCTTATTTATAAAATGGGATTTGGGAGTTTTCTCTCAAACCCATGATCTCTTTTTCACTCAACTGATTTCCAAAACCAACAAAATCAAGAACAAATCTTCACTTTTCTATATTAAAATACAAGAAGAGAGGTGCATCAACAACACCATGCATCAACAACCACTAGTCCACCCTAAAAAAGTATGGTCTTGCTATAGTAAATGGTGTGTAAAACCAATATTAATTAAGGGGGTGCTTGGATGTAGTCCCTTGTTACAGAACCTTTAACAGTCTATTTGTTAAAAGAGGCAATATGGTCGACATTTGTTTTTGTTATAAATGGTGGGGGTAATTAAGCAATATGATCCACTTCTTTGGTTCTATACTTGCATTTCACATGCAAAAAAGAGAAGGGTCTCCTCCCTTCTAATACATAAAGAACCCCCTCCTAACCCCCAAACCCACATGCTAAAAACCCCAATAGCAAATGACCAAATGCTATTGCAAATGCCCAAACCTAGAATCTTTCGATTCTCTTTCTGAGTTCCAAAACTCATTTGCAACACCCAAACCCAAACCCAAATGCTAAAAATAAAGTTCCGAAACTCACTTTCAATCATCGAAAACGGGTAAGATTTGGGTCAGGGGCAAAGGTCGAGAGCTTGGGATTCGATACCAAGAGATATAATAGAGGGTGGTAGGTTATCCCCTGTTTAGGGTTCAGAGAAACCTTGGATGGCATTCCTAAACCCAAAAAAAAATTGAAAAAAACTGAAATAAACTAAAAAAAACTTACCGGACGGCGAGGCACGGCACGACGATGAAGCGGCGGGGCAACGTCAGGCGAACGGTAAACTGACGGATGGCAAGGGAAGTTGACGGAGGAGGAGGAGAGGAGAGGAGAAGGTTTCAGCATATAAGAAGAATAGAAAACAAAATAAATCAAAATTTCTTTTTTATACTCTACCTTTTACCGGCGGTCATATACTGATCGCCACTATAGTGGTTATTAGTGGTGGTCACGTATCTGACCGCCGCTAATAGCACACCTATAGTGGCAATTTTTAATGTCAATGCCGGAAAAAGGTATATTAGCAGCAGTTTATTAATCGACCACAGGTAAAAGTCACGGCTATAAGTGATTTTTTTGCTTCCATTTTTTCTACAAGCCATTAGCGGCGGTTTAACCACTGTCCACTACTAAAACCATCTATAGTGGCGGTGTTTTACCGACCGCCGCTAAAAATCAATTTTCTTGTAGTGTATGGGAATGATAGGCTTCCTTTTGGAAGTGGCTTCATCATCAGGTTGAGGAGGAGGAGAGATTATTAAGGGGAGACCAAACTGGACTCAGGAGTCTCACTCCGTTGAGCAGAGAGCCATTCTTTGCTCACATTGGTGAGAATGCGATTCTCTGAAGGAGGGGGAGCAGTCTCCCGAGTACTTTGAGACCGAATGAATTCTCCTCTCTCAGGAAAATCAAGAGTTACGATCCAATGGTCGAACTCCTCTAGGGTTAACCAAACTTCTTCGAGGGGATCCTCCAATCCACCCTCAAAAGAACTCACAGAGCCAGACATCCGAATTCATGATGATTTTTAAAACAATAAAAATGCAACTAGCAAATAAATAGACTATAGTAAATCATTTTAAAATTTTTTACAAGGAGTGTTCCGGTTACCAAAATTTTGAAGGAGTATTTCGGTTACTGAAACTAGGGTTTTTCTGTGTCGTCGGATCGGAAACCTTAATTCCAATGCTTGGAAGAAAATAAAAAAAACTAATAAATAAAGCTAACTAAAAAGCACTAACTATAGAGAGGAATGTAGAGAGAGAAGATGAGAGGTATAGAGAGAAAGTGAGAAATAGAGAGAAAGATAGAGAAACATGAGAGAGAAATTGCTTGACTTACCAAGAAAAAGAGAGTTTAGAGAGATAAAACTAGGTGGAGAGATTTAGAGAGAGAAGGAGGAAGAACGGTTAGATAGAGAAAGAAGA
This sequence comes from Euptelea pleiosperma, assembly GCA_035048495.1. Classification (NCBI taxonomy): domain Eukaryota; kingdom Viridiplantae; phylum Streptophyta; class Magnoliopsida; order Ranunculales; family Eupteleaceae; genus Euptelea; species Euptelea pleiosperma. The sequence continues at coordinate 18,132,406 of CM068544.1, read as the reverse complement.
GAATAGGGATGTGAGATTCCTTATAGTGGTGTGGTGATGGTTCTTGCAAAGAGGAAAGCAACATCCCTCCTAGTTGCAGGTGGCAATGGTGGTGTGCGTGGTGAAGAGAGGGTGGACCAACAGGGGATAAAGACTGCAACTTCCTCTTTTTCTTCTTCTTCGGCTTCAATGGAGACCCGCTAGTTGTAGATGGTGGCGGCTTGGAGATGCAAGAGGAGAATCGGCGGGTAGAAATAAATGATATAACGGCCTGCAACTTCTTGTAGCTGGCCATGGAGATGATGTATGCGTGGATCGGTTTAGCAGCCCGACCAGTGGCTATCATGGGTTGGTAATAGGAAGGGTAACTGGTCTTTGGGGGGAGGGAAGGGTTCTGAGGAGGAGAAGACAGGCGGCAAGGGAGAAGAGAAGACTTGCGGCAAGGTTGGGCTATGCGTGATCTAGCCATGTGGAAGACGTGGTGGAGATGAAGAAGAAGAAGAAGAAGAGGAAAATGGATGAGAATGTCCAGGGGAAGAGAGACGAACTGAAGGGCGGTGTGGAGTTGTTGCAGGCTACAACTGCGATGCGGGTTTGCCATAGAGATTGAGGAGAAGTTGCAGGTGCTTGGGCGGTGGCTGGAGAGGACATCGATGAAGGTTGAAGTCGTGGAGGAGCAAGACGGTGTGTGGCTTCAAGGAGGAGCAGTAACGGTTTGAAGAGGAGAAGAAGACCACCACGATATCATTCTTCCTTCTTTCTTCTTCCCTTTTTTTTCTTCCCGGAAGAGAATGAGAGAGATTGGGGATTGGAGAGAAGAGAATGAGAGAGATGGGTTCAACGGCTAGGGGTTAGAACGTGAGATAGATAATGAGGAAAGAGATGGGAAGAGAGAAGAAGTCGGCTTGCTTTTTTTAGAGATTAGGGTTTGTTTTCTTTTTAAAACGTGGGAGAGGGGACTTGGGGGAACCACTAGCTACATGGTGGAGTTGCCGCCCCAATGGGAATCGTCCATGAAATATTTTCATTTGTGCAGCAACTTTGCTGCCACCTCAGCCCTATTTCTCAATGTCAATCCCTGCTACCAAGAGATCTCTCACGTTTTTGCCCACTAGTTTGTAATGATCACCACTTGCCATATCGGCCCACTATTTTTCAATTTCTATTGATCTTCAATAACTTTCTAAAGAAGAGATTTCTCTCCAAAAGATCATAACCATCCATTTGTAAAAATTGTGAATTCCAAAAATGACATCTATCTTCTCCAAAACTTTTGGAAATATTCTTTTGAAATAATTTTCCTCAAAAATTGTTATTTTGAAATCTAATTTGAAAAGGTATTTTTTGTTTAGAAAAATATTTAAAAAGAATCTTCCCATTTTGGAAAATACGCAAAAGTCAACACCATCTCACCGTTCACGATATTTCCACATCCTCATTTTGCCACTGTTGGATTGAAGTCGAGGGTTGGAAGGGTGGAGAGCCATAAGATCGAGGGTTAAGGGGAATCGACATTTGCCAATGTAATGACCCATTTTCGTGATTATTAATTATTTAGTTAATAATTAAATTATGTGATTGTTTGAGGTGCATTAATTAATAATTATTTGTTACATTTAATTAGGTGGGTTTTTAGAGCTTTTTGGACTTGTTTATAATCCAGTTGTTATATATGGGCCTTATGGCCATTTTTAGCCCATTGGTACTTATTTTAGAATTTCTTGAAAGTTGAGATAAATAGACCTTTTAAAATTACGAAAATCACTTTTTTATTCTAAAAAATTAGAAACCCTATTTCCTTCCTTCCTCTTCTCTTTTTGAATCAAGATTTTATTATTGGGGTTCTTTGTTGAAGATCAAGACTAGAAGATCGTGTCTTCATCTTGTTCTTTAATTTTTTTTCGTTCTTGAAGCGTTACGAGGCGAGTAGAACTTCTTTAAATATTTTCTTGATTTGTTTGTTTTGATAATATGTGATTTTAATTGATTAATTGTGTTTGAGAATTTTACTTGTTAGATTTAAATTAATAGTATGAGCATCATGCTTAATCTCTAATTTTGTTATTAAGAAAACATGTAGAAACTTGTGATAAATCTATGAAAATGAAGCTTAAATTTTTTTTAAAATTATAGAAGAGTGGTTTCTTGTAGAAATTTTATCTCATTCGTTTCTTAACCTTTTTGAGCTCTATGTTGTTTTTTAAATTGTGTATTTTGAAATGTAGAATACAGTAGTATTTTTTTTAGAATTTAATAAGAATCACAGGAGTTTCAAAATTTAAAATTTTATTTTACTCGTTTATTAAAATTGTAATTTTTGTCAGAATTTTATCTCCTTCGTTTCCTAATATTTTTGAGCTCCATTTTTTTTAAATAACGTGTTTCGAAGAGTAGAATAACATGGTATTTTTATAGAATTTAATAGGAATCATAGAATTCTTAAAATTCAAAATATCAATTCATATTAATTAATTTTTAGATAATTTTAATTCAATGTTAGATTCTAGAGTTCTAAAAAGAAATAAGTTAATGTTTATTTAAGAAATCATTATTTTGAGAATGAATCATAGAGTTAGGATTATTTTAATGTTATATTATAATAATTAAAATAATCTTGGTGATTATATGAATATATTAAAGTTATTGAATTATCATTGCGAATAATCAATAATTATTGGAATTATTATTCGTTGATGTCTATTGCTGATTATTAGGTACTCATGTAGAGTTTTGAATTATTATTAATCAATTATTTTCATGTGTCATATATTAATACTATTAGTATGTATTCAACTGATATTTTATGGGAAAATATTATGGCATGATATTTGTGGTTGGTTACGCATACCTGCATTCTAGAATTATCCGAAGTGTTGATTGGTGCATGAGCACCTCGGATATGTTCTTAGGTAGTCATGTATGATCATAAATGGTAGGAGTATTTATAGTGTTGATCGAGGTACAGACACTTAGATATATCCTTGGGAACGATTCGTTTAATCCTAAATTGAGGGCGCCTCGAGTGACGATTCGTTCAAGCTCCAAGTCACCCCTCAAGTGTAGATACCCACTGTTAGTCATGTGCAATATTTTGAAAGTTAGGCTATGAGCCAGTACATGCCAATCCATGTGTCTATCATCATCACATTGGTTAATTAAATTATTTATTCTTATTCATGTTCGGAGATTTAATTATATATTGGTATGAGATGATTGTTGTGGATGTCATTTGTTGATCTCCTTAGCGTGTATCTTTCGTAGATCCGTTCTTTGATATTTCATACATCTCTTATGCCATGTTCATATATTAGTTATATTTAGAAAAATATTGTTCATGTTGTTATGAACACCTACACACATGCACCAGGAGGGTTTAATGTAGTTGTTACTTGCGAGTCAATTGGACTAACCCTTCGTCTCTTTTCAAGTCAACACAGATGGTAGGATTACACGCAGGATCTTTTAGATGCGATTGGATTTTTAGAAAGTAGTTTTTTTTACACTGAGAGAATTTATGTGAGGACTGGGTTGTATTATTTTAAGCCATTTGGTTACTTTTTTTAGGTTTTGAATTAATTTGGATATTTAGTTTCTTTCATTTAATTCTTTAGATGGCTCGTATTTAATCAGCTTGCACTAAATATTTATGGTGTATGTTGGGGATTCGTTCCCAATCACACCTCAGGATCTGTGTTGGTATTAGATATGCTGGACCTAGGTCGCGGGGCGTGACAGATTGGTATCAGAGCTCTAGGTTATGAACCTTTGGGGAGATTGTGAGTTTAACCTAGGATTTAGGGGACATCTAGAACACTAGTCGGTACACTTAGAGATGAATAGGACACTTAATTGCATTGTGCTTTATTTTCTCTATTGTTTATTGTTGGTTGATATTCGCTCAAAAGTGCTTATTTTAAGCAATTATCCTTTTAGCGTTATTGCATTCTCCTACGTAAAATACTCTATTTACCTACTTTTCTACGTAAGAGTCTCTTGTGTTGCGTAGAACACACTTTTCTAGACGAAATGGTATATTTGCATGCATTAAACATATTTTCGGAAGTCTAGACATGTAGTCATTCTGATAGAGTCTCATTACGCGCTTCTTCTGTCACAAGAAACCCCGATGGGACAATTCTCGAGACTTGCGAGCCCACATCGATCAGGAAAGCCCATTATGAAAGCTTAAAGAGCCCACATGCTATGACTAGAAGATATTGGCCAAATATGAACTGAATAAGAGGACCAAAAAGCCGACCCAAAGAACGGAGAGCAGGAAAGCCAATGACCAAGAGACGGACCAAAGCATTTAAAGCCACATGAGTCAGCAAAGAATGATAGTCTACTCTACTAGAGAAGCGTGAGGATGGTCACTGTGAAGACCAGGGTTCCAGACCCTCTGCCAATACTTTTATCTCTATTTTTTGATATTTTCTCTCTCATCTCTCCTTATTCTCTCTCTCTCTTCATCTCTTGGTCCTCGAATCTACTGACCTAACCCCAGAACTCCTGTCCATCGGCTCTATCTCATCTCCCTTAGCTTTTTGACCGTTGGATCTTCAAACGGACCGTTGGATCTCTCTAGATCCGTTGATCTACCAATCTGGGTCCCAATCAAGTCACCATCCATCCGATCGCCATCAGACTGTCTGTCACATCATCTTGTGAGATGATGGACATCATCAATCCATGTGGGCCAGTAGCCGGACCCATCATCATCGACCCACTGTCCGATCAGTTAGTGGACCCCGTGAATTTCCAAATAATTTTAATTAATTTTTAAAAAATGGGGGGTCCACTAAATGGGGACATTCCCCAAGGAAAAGTAGACTTTTACTTAAAAATATATATATATATATATATATATATATATATATATATATATATATTTTTTTTAAAAATACCCTATTTCCATTAAAGGAAATAGGGAGCTTTATAAGAGGAGGGAGAAGGGTTCGTTTGAAACCTAATCCCCCTCCAATCTCTTCCATTCTCTCCCCCAAGACCTCTTGTCCCTTTTCCCCCTCTCTTTAGGCCGTTTTTCCCCCACTTCTCCTCGACCTTCTTCATCTTCTTCACCAAGTTGTTATCGGAGTTGCAGGCTGCAACTCCGGCCGATCAAGAGTCACCCACCTGCACCTCCGCCTGCTGCAGACCTCTGTACGTCCTCGTCTTCAAGCCACCATCACTCCTCTCTTGCTGCTCCATCACCCCATCCACGAGTTGCAACCTGCAACGCCCCTCCTTGACCACCTTCTCCATGCTGCAACACCACTCCACCACTGTCTTCTCCTTCCTCCTTACAACGCCTCACCCACTTCACGCCTGCCTGCTTGACAGTAGCTGTCCCAACGCTGCAACCACCGTCTCTACTCTCCACAATCTCTCCACCTTCTCCTCCTAAACCGCCCATCTTCCCTTGGGATAGACGGTGGCTGTTCTTCCAACAGCCACCATCGTTTCATCCCCTTCTCTCTCCCAAAAACAAAGGAAAAAAAAATAAGAAAACTGAAGAGAAGGAGAAGAAAGAAGGGAGGAAAGCACCTCCTCTTGCTACCTTTTTGCAGCACCACTACTACGGTTCAGACCTGCAACTCACTAGTTGCTAGTTTGGCCGAAAACTCCCTGCTCCACCACCGTTTGGACCTGCAGCTCCACCTCAAACCTGTTGAAAGCTGTTCCTCCCATCGCCTCCATTGTTGGTGTGCAAGTGCAACACTTGCAGGCCGTACGTCCCTCTCCATTGGTTGCATCCAGCAACCTCTTCCCCAAGAGAGAATGACTGCTACAAGCCAGTGCTTCACCATGCTCAACTCTGATTGTACCACTGCCAGGCACCATCATCCTTTCCTCTCTTGAATGGTTGAGAAAAGTCTGCCCAAACAAACCACTGCTCTTCTTGATGGGATCTCCATTAACGTGGCTGCAACCATCACTATAGTAGCATGATAGGATGCCATTTCTCTCCACACCGCCATGTCTAATCCCTAGAGTGATGGCCGAACCATGGCTTCACCATCTCTATCATTCGCACTCCGAGCATCACCCTCGTCTCTGGCCAATCATCCAAGGTAAGTTCTCCAATGGTGAGTGCTCTTTTCTCTCTCTCTCTAGCAACTTTCTCTCTCTAGGTTCTAGACTCTCTATAAAGTATCTCTCTCCTAGCTTCTCTCTCTATCACTCTTTTTATTCACTTTCTAGTTAGGTCATTTTATTGCTCATTTTGATACAAACTTTGTAATGATTTTTGAATTTATGAATGAATTAGTTAAAGTTATTTGCATCTTTTGTTTCTTACTTTTGTTAATGTTGTTATTCATAGTTTGAGATAATTCTCCAAAAATGATGTTTCAAAATTACTTTCAACCACCATTCCCACCCTTCCATCCTTTTATTTTTAGCAATTTCTAAGAAAAATTTGTCATTTCATGTTCTAATTTGCACAAACTAACCCTGAGTGCGGATCGACATCTGACACGAATCCCTATACAAAAGCTCATATTTTGCAGGATTAAAAATTCGGATCAAATTACAAATGTGTTGAAGTTAGGGTTTCCGTAAACAACGACGCGAAAAAATCCTACTTTCATTGGTGCTGTGACTAATCTTCTCTTGTTCTTGACTTAAGGTCATGGCCAATGGAAGAGGAAAGCCTACAGCTGTCACCGCACCAGTACAGAGAGATCATCCTGACCTAGCTGGAGTTTATTAGGCTCTGGGAGAGACTGTCAAGCTACTAGAGCAGACTGTGCAGTGAGATAGAGCTAGAAAGGAAGTTGCGGTAGGGGGACGGACTCGAATGTCTGGTTTGATTCAAGAGTTCATACTCTTGAAACCGCCTACCTTCATGGGTACTTCAGATCCTATGGAAGCCGACAGATGGCTTATGGATCTAGAGAAGACCTTTAAGGTGTTAGATTGTCATGACATGCAAAAGAGACACATTGTAGTATATATGTTATCTGGAGAGGAAGAGCATTGGTGGCGTCAGGTCACTAGGAAGGAGAATGCAACAGAGATGTCTTGGGATACTTTTCAGCGAAAGTTTACTAAGAAGTATTTCCCTGAGACAATGCGAGATCAGAAGGCCGCAGAGTTCATTGGCTTGTTTCAGAGAGCTTTGACTGTTAGTCAATACGAGGCTAGATTTGCGAAGCTTTCTAGGTTTGCGCCATACATGGTAACAGAGGAGATTCATTGGGCTTGTAAGTTTGAACAGGGTCTTACTCCGTCTATTCAGAAGATGGTAGTGGGGCACAGATTGAAGACATATGCCAAGGTTCTTGATCGCGCATTGGTTATCGAGTAGGATAATCTTATCCTTTAGAGATCTAGCTAGGTTGCAACGAACGGAGCAGAAAGGGAAGGCTAAAACTTTTCCTCAGCAAGGCGAAGATCAAAGGCAACAATGGAAGCGACAGAGGACTACTGCCACGACAGGCCATCCGACAGCTATGGTACCAGCGCAGGCAGTACATGCAGAGCCCAAGAACTTCGCGGGGCAATGCTACTGTAAGGAAAGAGGGCATTTGGCTAGGAATTGTCTTAAGCCTCAGGTGGAGCAACAACACCCACAATAGGGTAGGGCCTTTCCTGTGATGCAAGGTGATGTAGGAGTAGTTGGAGCAGTGGTGCAAGGTACATTAATTGTTTACCATTCTCCTGCTAGTGTTTTGTTTGACTCTAGAGCTACCCATTTGTTTGTATCATCTACTTTTGTGATTTTTTTGGGAATAGAGTTAGAGCGTTTGAATTGTGGTTTGTCTGTGGTCACACCTTTGGGGAGATCGGTAACCCTTGACTGGATATGTCGTGAATGTCCAGTCAGGATAGGAGAGTTTGTTTTGCTAGCAAACTTAATTGTTTAGAGATGCGAGAGTTTGACATCATCTTAGGCATGGACTGGCTGGCGGCTTACCATGCCAGGTTAGACCGTTTTGATAGGACAGTTACATTCTCTATTCTGGGGTAGTCTTTTGATTGTTTCGTGTGTTCCAAGAAGGATACTTTCGTAGAAAGTTTTTTTGCCCATGTGGAAGTTGAAGAGCTAGGGGCTAGACTGGAGCAGTTACTTGTAGTCTCTGGTTTCGTTGATGTGTTCCAAAAGATACCGAGTTTACCTCCAAGGAGGGTAGTAGAGTTCGGTATTGATGTTGTGCCTGGCACATCATCGATATCGAAGGCACCTTATAGAATGGCACCAACTGAGATGAAAGAACTGAAGAGTCAAATTCAGGAGCTCCAGGACTAGGGATTCATACGACTGAGTACTTCATCCTGGGGTTTGTTATCAGATACGTAGAAATACGTATGTAGTTCTATAAATACCTCTTATGAGGGGTATACTTGTCTTTTTTTATGTAACCCTTTCTATAAATAAGATTTATGGGGTCATTGTGAATTAATCACAATAGACATTCTTTCTTTCTCTTTCTTCTCTACTCTCTATTCTCTCTTCTCCAAACCTAACCCTAACCCTAATTCCTCAAATTCAACTTGGTATCAGAGCCATCCGCTGCCGAGGCTTGCCGGAACACACTTGGGGACAAAATAGGGACAATCTGACGTCTGCAGACATCATCTGACCATACGGCTGACGTCATCAGCCATATAAACACAAAAATCGAGGTTGGCTGAAAACCTCATCACTTGATAGAGGATTTTTTTCCCTGTTTTTCTACAATTTTTTTGGAATTTTTTGGATCCATTTGGGGTAGTTTCTGATCATTCTCTTGAGTTTTTTCGAAAACATCAGTTTGTGAACTAGTCGATTTTTGGGGACCTAAATATCTTTTTTAGGGGGATTTCTTGCTTCGATCTAGTCCCCCCCCAACCTAACCAACATGTGCATACCCTATTTGAAGGGTTTCATCTCCATTCGAGGGCTGTAGGAGGACTTTTCCCCCTACTACTTATCGCCGATACCTTTTTTAGCCTATTTAGGCTTTCGGCTAGACCTCAATCCTCCCTCTTTCGATCTCAGATCTTGCCTTAAGGTTTTCTAGTGGCTCTAGGATGTTCTTAATCATTCATAAGGTCCTATTTGCTGCCATTAGTCCTTCTATGATGCTTATTTGAGGTCTTTTTTGGTGTTGTTTGATCACCGACACCACTCACGGGTATTATTTCCCTTTGGATTACCTTCTTTTTTGGTATTAGGGTTCTTTGGGGGATATCCTTGGTCTGTTTGTTCTTTGAGGCTTCATCAGATGGGTTTATGTCCTTTGGTGTAGTTGTTTATGCCCTTTCTGGCCATCTATTGATCTTCGGTGTGGTGTTAGTATTCTTTTTCTGGCTAGTTCCTCATGGCAGATCCTTCACCACCTCCCGTGGTTCCTCCACCTCCTTTGGCTTCTCCATCCGGGTCAGATGTGAGCACAGAAGTTCCCTCCAATGGAGTTGGAGGCCCTATAGTGCAACACTTAGCCTATGAGAACCCAAGTTTGCAGATCACCTCAGTGAAGTTAGATGGCAAGAACTACTTGCGCTGGGCTCAGGCTGCACAGTTGTTCATTGGGGGCCGTGGGAAACTTGGCCACACTACAGGAGATACAGTTGAACCTCCCAGATCTGATCCCTCTTATCAACAGTAGCAGACAGATGATCTCACTGTCATGTCATGGCTCCTCAATTCTATGGAGCCTGAGATCAGTGAGAGTTTCTTATTCATGCGCACAGCGCAAGAGATTTGGGAGATTACTGAGAAGACCTATTCGCAGCAGCGGAATGATAGACGAGCATTTCAGCTGAGACAGAATATCTCCTACTTCCGGCAAGGGGAGAAGTCTCTTTCTTAATACTATACTGCTCTTCGTACCTTGTGGCAGGAGCTTGATCATTATTACTCCTATCAGCCTCTCAACCCCACAGAGATTGCCCCCCTTTCGTCGATATATAGAGAAGGGTCGGATCTTTGATTTTCTTGCTGGCCTCAACCCTTCTTATGAGCTGGCTCGTGTTTAGATCTTGAGTAGCAGGGTGGACCTTCCCTCTCTCAGTGAGGTGTATGCCTATCTTCAGAGTGAAGAGAGTAGGCGGATCTCTCTTCAGAGTGAGCATCTCCTTCCAGAGAGATCAGCGCTAGCTGCCTCTCTTGCTTATCAGCCTCAGTAGTCACAGCAGCCTGAGAGAGGCTTATCTTATCAGACTCCTGTCTCAGCTCCATCATATGCTCCTACCGGACCTTCTTCAGGGAAGTCCTTGACTCGAAATAGGCCCAAATGCGATATATGTGGCAAGTTAGGGCATGTGCGTGCCAAATGTTGGAAGTTACATGGTCGCCCTAGCCAGCCAGGGTCTTCTGGTGCTCATACTACCAGTGTGGATACTTCGGGTCCAGCTCCTCCTAGACAGTCTCTGACTCTCTCTTCGACTGGTGGTATCTCAGCCACAGAGCTTGCAGGCCTTCGACGATTGCTTTAGCAGCTTGATGGTCCTTCTGCCACATCGTCCACCTCCTTTGCCCAGTCAGGTAACCCTAGACCTGCTCATCATGTGTCTCTTCAATCATCCAGTCCCACTTGGATTATTGATTCTGGGGCTTCAAAACACATGACGGGCATGTCTTTCTTATTTTTCAGTTATACTATCTATTCTAGCCGTGATAAGGTGAAGACAGCTGATGGCACCTTATCTTCTGTGTCTGGGAAAGGGAATATCCTTCCCTCCCCCCAATTGCTTCTTTCATCTATTTTGCATGTTCCTAGATTTACTTCTAACCTACTTTCTGTTAGTGCTTTAACTAAATCTCTAAACTGTAGTGTCACTTTTTTCCCTACTTCTTGTGTTTTTCAGGACCTAGAGACGATGAGGATGATTGGCACTGGACATGAAGCTAATGGCCTCTACCTTCTGGATAAACACCTTCCTGAGCCCACAGCACTATAGTCTTCTGCGAGTAGTAGTAGTAGTAGTAGTAGTAGTAGGATACATGTTGTTTTGAACTGGCATGCTCGTCTGGGGCATGTCTCTTTTCAGTATTTGAAACTTTTATTTCCTAGTTTGTTTATTTCTGTTTCTTTTTCTGCTTTACACTGTGAGACATGTGAGCTCTCCGAGCATTGTAGATCCAATTATCAATCCAGAGGTAATAGAAGTTCTACTTGTTTTGACATTGTGCATTCTGATGTATGGGGACCTTCTCTAACTACTTCTATCTTTGGCTTCCGCTACTTCATTTCCTTTGTTGATGTTCATACTAGGTGTACATGGGTTTATCTCATGAAAACCAATGATGAAGCTCATTTCATCTTTCAGGGTTTTCCTAAGATGATCCAAACCCAGTATGGTATCTCCATCAAGGTTCTTCGTACTGACCAAGGTGGAGAATATATGTTTGGGGGCCTTCAACACTACCTTCTTGACCATGGGATTTGTCATCAAAATTCTTGTAGCTACACTCCTCAACAGAATGGTGTAGTTGAGAGAAAAATACGACATTTGACTGAGATAGCTAGATCTCTTTTGATTGGCTCTCATGTCCCCAAGACCTATGGGTCAGATGCAGTATTGATGGCTGCCTACTTGAATAACAGAATACCCTCTCGTGTTCTCAATTTTAAATCTCCTCTTCAGGTTCTTTCGCCTGATTCTCCTCTTTTCTCTGTTCCTCCTCGCATCTTTGGGTGTGTATGTTATGCACATATCCTAGGTCCTCATCGCACCAAACTAGATCCCAAAGCACTCAAGTGCGTCTTTCTCGGTTACTCCTCTACCCATAAAGGGTACAAGTGTTACTATCCATCCTCTGGGAAGAAGTTTGTATGCATGGATGTCACCTTCCATGAGGAGCTTTCTTTTTTCTCTCCCACCTCTCTTTAGGGGGAGAGTAGTAGTGAAAAAAGGTGGAATGTTCCTCTTCCTGCTATTTCCCTATCTCCTCTAGAGTTTGAGCTGCCTCCACCCACTCATACTACTACTGTGATGGATAGTGCTCTTGGAGCTCAGAAAGAGCTCAAAGTCTATAGCAGAAGGGCGACAGTCACAGCTGATCTAGGACCAGTGGCTCCTTCCTCGGATCCAGGTAATCCTCCATCTCTCCCTATACCTGTCATTCCCTTGTCTACTGATGATTCTGATCTTCCTATTGCTATTAGAAAAGGCATCAGAAGTTGTACTCAACATCCTTTGAGCAACTTCGTTTCCTACGATGCCTTGTCACCTTCATACAGAGCTTTTATCTCATCAGTTTCCACCATTCCCACTCCCTCTTCTATGGCAGAAGGGTTAGCACACCCTAGATGGAAAGCTGCTATGGTAAAAGAAATGAAGGCGCTGGATAAGAACAAAACTTGGGAGCTTGTTGACTTGCCAAGAGGCAAGAAGCCGGTTGGATGCAGATGGGTGTTCACAGTGAAGTACAAGGCCGATGGGTCAGTAGAGAAGTGCAAAGCCAGACTGGTTGCCAAAGGGTACACTCAGACCTACGGGATTGACTATGTGGAAACCTCTGCACCTGTGGCAAAGATGAACTCCATCAGGGTTTTGTTGTCCGTAGCAGCAAACCAAGCATGGCCTTTGCATCAGCTGGATGTGAAGAATGCGTTCCTTCATGGTGATCTGCATGAAGAGGTCTATATGGTACCTCCTCCAGGGTTCACTTCCCCGGGGGATAGCAGCAAGGTGTGTCGTCTGAGGAAAGCCCTCTATGGGCTTAAGCAATCCCCCAGAGCTTGGTTTGAGAGGTTCACTCTAGCAATGAAGAAGTTGGGATATACTCAAAGCCAAGTCGATCACACCCTATTTGTGAAGCACCTAGGGAAGAGCACTACGGCCTTCATCGTGTATGTTGACAATATCATTCTGACAGGGAATGATGCAGAGGAGGTGATCAAGCTAAAGGATCATCTTGCAAGCGAGTTTGAGACCAAAGATCTGGGACTTTTCAAGTACTTTCTTGGCATAGAAGTTGCAAGATCCAGCCAAGGGATCTTCATCTCACAAAGGAAGTACATCCTAGATCTATTGAAGGACTCTAGCAAGCTAGGAGCTAAGCCAGTGGAGACACCCATAGAGCAAAATCACCAGCTAGCCAACTCGAGTAGTATACCTTTACAGGATGTGGGGAGCTTTCAGAGATTGGTTGGAAGGTTGATCTACCTCTCCTTGACTCGTCCAGACATTGCCTATGCAGTCAGTGTTATCAGTCAGTACATGCATTCTCCTAGGGAAATTCACTTAGAGGCAGCTCACAGGATATTAAGATACCTCAAGTCTGCCCCTGGCCGAGGCCTCATTTTTTCAGAAGAATGGCCACATGAGAGTAGAGTCATATAGTGATGCAGACTGGGTTGGTGCCAAGGATGACAGGAGATCTACCTCAGGCTATTGCACCTTTGTGGGAGGCAATCTGGTTACCTAGAGGAGCAAGAAGCAACCAGTAGTTGCTAGATCCAGTGCAGAGGTAGAATTTAGGGCAATGGCCAATGGCTTGTGTGAGATATTCTGGTTGAAGATGTTGGTGGCTGAACTTGGCTTTCTAGTCTTAGGACCCATGAGCTTGTACTGTGACAACAATGCGGCTATCAGCATTGCTCACAATCCGGTGCAACATGATCGGGCCAAGCACATTGAAGTGGATCACCACTTCATTCGAGAGAAGATTGTATCTGGGGAGGTTTGGACCCCCTTTGTGAAGACAGATGAGCAAGTAGCAGATGTCTTCACCAAAAGAGTTCCCAGTTGGCAACTTCATAGATGTTTATGCAACTTGGACATGAAAGATATTTATGCGCCAACTTGAGGGGGATTGTTATCAGATACGTAGAAATACGTATTTATCTTGTATAGGGGTAGTTTTGTAAATACCTCTTATGAAGGGTATACTTATCTTTTTTATGTAACCCTTTCTATAAATAAGATTTATGGGGTCATTGTGAATTAATCACAATAGACATCCTTTCTTTCTCTTTCTTCTCTACTCTTTATTCTCTCTTCTCCAAACCTAACCCTAACCCTAATTCCTCAAATTCAACTGGGTTCACCAGTGTTGTTTGTTAAGAAGAAGGATGGGTCTTTCCGTCTTTGCATTGACTATCTCCAGTTGAACAAGGTCACTATTAAAAATAAATATCCTTTGGCTAGGATAGATGATCTGTTTGACCAGCTTCAGGATGCCCAGTGGTTCTCTAAAATCGACCTGAGATCAGGATATCACCAGTTGAGGGTTAAAGAAGATGACATTCTGAAGACAGCCTTTCAAACTAGGTATGGGCATTATGAGTTCCCGGTTATGTCTTTTGGGCTAACCAATGCCCCAGCCGCTTTTATGGACCAAATGAATCGGGTATTCAGACTATTCTTGGATCGATTTGTTGTTGTATTCGTGAATGACATACTGATTTATTCCAAGTCGAGAGATGAGCACGAGGAGCACCTCAAGATTGTCTTACGGACATTGAGAGAGCACCGACTCTATGCCAAACTTGAGAAGTATAAGTTTTGGCTGGAGCTAGCCACTGTTGTTTTTGCATTGAAGGTGTGGAGACACTACCTTTATGGAGAGAAGTTCGAGCTCTTTTTTGACCATAAGAGCTTGAACTATTTGTTTAGTTAGAAGGAGCTGAACATGAGGCAATGTCGGTGGGTGGTGTTTTTAAAAGATTATGAATTTACTCTCCAGTACCATCTGGGGAAGGCGAATGTTGTGGCTGATGCTTTGAGTAGGAGCCAAGGAGTTTAGTTGAACACCTGAGGTTCAGGAGTGGCGGATGTTAGAGACGGTAGCCAATTTTGATATTCATCCCGTGCAGTAGAGAGCAAAGGGATTTTTGTGTAGTCTTGTGGTTCAGCCAACCTTAATCAGTAGAGTTATCCAGGCTCAGACTCAAGATGAGTGGTCACAGGCCAGAGTAGCTGAGATAACTGAAGGTACTCGACCAGAGTGGACAGTGGGTACTGATGGCGGTTTGAGGTTTTGTGGGAGACCGTGTGTTCTTGACTTGGTAGACTTGAGACAGGAAATTCTGGATGAGGCACATCGTTCGAGGTATACGATCCATCCAGGCTGTATTAAGATGTATAGAGACATGAGTAGACATTTTTGGTGGGATGGCATGAAGCGTGAGGTCGCAGATTATGTTTCGCGATGTCTTACTTGTCAGCAAGTGAAGGCTGAGCATCAGAGACCTGGGGGAACCTTGCAGCCGTTGCTTATAGCTGATTGGATGTGAGAGCACGTGACTATGGATTTTGTTGTGGGTCTGCCGAAGTCGAGACAGGGCCATAATTCGGTGTGGGTTGTGGTAGATCACTTGACTAAGACGACTCATTCATTCTAGTATGCATTGCATACTCCATGGATGAGTTGAGCAGGCTTTATATCAGAAATGTGGTTAAACTCCATGGAGTTCCTATGTCCATTGTATCTGATCGGGACTCACGTTTTACATCAAAGTTCTGGCGGAGCCTTCAGAAGGCTTTAGGGATGTCATTAGATTACAGTACAGCTTTCCATCCCCAGACCGATGGGCAGACCGAGTGTGTTAACCAGGTGATGGAAGACATGTTACGGGCTTGTATTTTGGACTTCAAGGATAGTTGGGAGGACCATCTGCCACTTATTGAGTTCACGTATAACAATAGCTATCATGCCACCATTGGGATGCACCGTTTGAGGTTCTTTATGGAAGGCCTTCCCGGTTTCCAATTTATTGGGCAGAGGTTGGAGATGGTGGTTTGCTTGGACCCGATTTGGTTTCGAGAGCGTTTGCGTACGGCTCAGAGTCGTCAAAAGAGCTACATAGACAGGCGTAGGAGGAATTTGGAATTCATCGATAGTGATCATGTGCTCCTTAAGGTCTCACCTATAAGAGGAGTTATGAGATTCGAGAAAAAGAAGGCAAAGTTATCACCGCAGTATATTGGACCTTTCCAGATCTTTGAGAGGATTGGGACAGTCGTCTATCGTCTTGCTTTGCCACCTTAGTTATCTGGTGTGCATGACGTGTTCCATGTTTTGAGGTTGAAGAAGTATGTTAGGGACGCTTCTCGTGCTATTGACTTTCAGGATTTGAGACTGAAGCCAAATGCATCATATGTTAAGGAGCCAGTGAAAATCCTTGATAAGAAGGAGCAGGTACTCCGCACCAAGGTCATCCCGTTGGTAAAGGTCCAATGGAACCATCACAACATTGAAGAGGCCTCATAGGAGTTAGAGTCGGAGATGAGGACCACTACTATAAAAAGCATATACGGCATCAGTTTAAAATTGGCGCCATACATAATTGGCGTCGGTTTTTTATTCCTAAAAAACCGACGCAATTGCTTGTGACGCTAAAACAATTGCGTCGGTTTTACCTAAAACTGACGCTATATATCATTTTTGGCGTTGGTTTTTGTAAAAAACGACGCAAATATCAGTACTTGTGGCGTCGGTTTTTACAAAAATCAACGCTATATCCTATACTTATTATAGCATCGATTTTTCCAATAACCAACGCCAAAAGGTTTTTTTTTTATATATCTCACATGTTTCTACTATGTCGCAAACCCACTTGCAGTATAAACCCACCATACATCCAAATTGAAAAATCATTTATTTAAACATGCATTTAAAGCTATATATACACTCATTTCTTACGCCCAATAATGGGGCCAATGTTCCTAAATAAAACTAGCTACAACACATGTGTAGTTGTTTACGTACAACTAATTAATTAACTATACATGTGTAGTTGTGTAGACAAAAACTAAACAACTACAACTATACAATGTCCAGCATGACCTCCATGTGGGTAAGAGAACTAGATGTAAGAAATGGGTGTAGCTCTAGACGGACTCAATTATACATATACCAAAAAACATATGCTTGAATCCAACAACTAGAATCAGTCCTAAATTAATAAGTACTACAAGTATGGAAATAAATTTCAAACTTATTGTATAGAAAATTATACAGATTTAGAAAAAGAAATATACCTTAATTTCCCAGTAAAATAGCTAATCGTCTGCAATAATATTAAAAAAATCAAAGAAAATAATTAACTAGAACGAAAAAATGCACATTCATTAGCTTAGAGAAAAAAAGAAATGATGGCAAATAAAGAGCTCCAAAATTCTCTTTAAAGAGCTCAATCCACTCAACTCTACATTCTGCTAGCTCTTCCATTGTGTATTTAACTTTTGATTTCATAAGATTGACCTAATTAATTAGAAAAATAGGTAGAGATAATTAATAAATTAATTTTACTTATTAAGACATACACATGCATCAAAAACACGTAAAAGAATAAATGGCTCACTGAACAATGCAGCCTTTTGGACGATTTTGATTGCTTACATGACATTTTAATACCTTCATGAGCCTATAATATATATGAAAAGAACCACATCAATGACACTAACCGATTTTGGCAAATGATAAAATACAAGTGTATAGTTTTGCAGAATATACCTTTCGAAATGATACATCCACCGAAAGTGCACTGGCCCACATAATCGGACTTCTCTGACAAGATGCACCATTAGATAAACCATTATGTCGAAGAACGATGGTGGACAGTACTTTTCAAATGAACACAATGTAAGTACAAGATTATCTTGTATATCAATTAATCTTGCCACATCCACCGCTTTGCTGCAGAGAGCATTAAAGAAAAAACAAAATCTACTAATAGCCACTCTTATCGATTTTGGCAACAAAGAACGTATTGCCACTGGCAGCAGTTGTTGCATCAATATATAACAGTCATGAGACTTAAGACCATACAACTTCAAACCTTCTATTGAGACACAGTTTCTAAAATTTGAAGAGTATCCTTCTGGGACTTTGAGTATATGCAATGTTTTGTAGAATATCCTCTTCTCGTCATTAGATAATGTATAACACGCTGGAGGCAAATACGTTTTCATCCCTCTGACCTGAGGTTCTAACTGCTTCCTCAAACCCATATCTAAAAAGTCCAGCCAAGAATTAATACCATCATTTATTTTTTCTAGTATATTCAGTAATGTCCCAACAATGCTCTCGCACACATTCTTCTCGATGTGCAGAACATCCAAATTATGTCGGACATACAAAAATTTATAATATTCAAGCTCTTTGAGGATCCAACTAGCTCATCCACAATGTCTTCCTCTCGCGGTCGCTTTGATTTTCTCAACTTCTTGAGACTTATCTTCTTTTTTCCCCATGAGTATTTGATCCATTCTACCTTCTTTAGTATTTGCTCTCCACTTAAAGGTTTTGGAGTCGACCTCAACTCTTGTGTACCATCAAACACCTTCTTTTGTTTTCGGTATGGATGAATCACTTGAAGAAATCTTCTGTGACCAGTATATATATTCTTGTTTCCATGAGAATGGGTTTCTTCGCCACATATTGGACAAGCATAATATCCCTTGACGGTGCAACCACACAAGATGCCATATGCAGGAAAATCATTGATTGTCTATAACAACACAGCATATAACTTAAATAATTCATGTCGATATGCACCATACACTTTAATGCCTTCCTCCTATAGAATTTTCAGATCCTCAATCAATGGTGCCAAGTAAACATCAATGTCATTGCCAGGCTGTTTTGGACCTGATATTAACATTGTCAACATCATAAATTTTCTCTTCATGCACAACCAAAGTGGAAGGTTGTAGATTACCTTTAAGACCGGCCAACAACTATGTCTACTAGATTGCATACTATGTGGATTTATTCCATCCGCTGAAATACCTACTCGAAGGTTTTTTGCTTCTTCAGCAAACTTCGGATACCTGCCGTCTACTAACTTCCATGTTGGGGAGTCTACTGGATGACGCATTTGACCATTAACTTTTACTCTTTCATGATAATGCCATGTCAAGTCTTTTGCTGTCTGTTCGAAATGAAACATCCTTTGGAACCTCGGGATAGGTGGAAAATACCACATTTCTTTCGTAGGGACCCCTTTATTTTTCTTCGTCTTATTCTTATTTACCTTCCATCTTGATGTTCCACAAATGGGACATGTCGTTGCATCTTTGTACTCCTTTCTATAGAGTATGCAATCATTGGGACATGCATGAATTTTCTCGTATGATATTCCCAATGCAAACAATGTCTTCTTTACCTGATGGATGGATGATGGAAGTTCATTATCATTTGGGAGCATGTCTCCCAACAATTGTAGTAGCTCTGAAAAACCTTTGTCAGACCACTCATTCTTATCTTTTAAGTTCCACAGTCTGACCAATGCCGATAATTTTGTAAACTTTGAGCAACCTGGATATAAGGGCTTCTTGGCATCTTCAAATAATTTTTTAAATATTTTAGGATCACTCGTAACATCATCGTATGCGTCCTGAACCATTTCTACTACATCGCCAGCATCGTCTAGAGCTATCCCTCCCATCTCTTGATAGATGAAATCTTCTACATTAACACTTGACTCTGTCGGTGCCCCATTCAGAACTTCTTCTCCATGCCAGACCCACGACTTATAGTTTTGATCGATACCATTAAAAAATAAATGTCCTTTTATCTCTTTAAAAGTATGTGTAACAAGATTCCTACATTTTTTACATGGACATCGTATAGAATCGGGGTCACTCGCATTATCTTTGGCAAATTTAAGAAATTGATCAACCCATCACTATATTCCCGTGATCTTCTATCCTTGATCAACCAAGATTTATCTATTATGTTGGACCTTGGATGTATTGCACGATTTCCTGAAATATATCGTACACATCGAAACAACTTGAGATAAAGATCAATATGCATGTATTTAGACACTTATCCCTATTTGTTTCCAGTCTCTATCTAACTTTGCTAACTCTAAAGTTCCCTAACCCATTCAAGAACTGATATTGCTTCTTATTTATCATATATATGTAGTGTCCATATTAGTTTAAAATTTGGCAGCATTTTCTCGTACTTCTCCCTATATACATTTATTTTTTATTGATTTTCATGTCAATCAAATTACCAAAGTAGTTGAAACATGAAAATCAACAAAAAATAGTATATAAGAAGAAGATTTGGGAAAATAGTACCGAATTTTAAACTAATACGGAGACTACATATATATGACAAATAAGAAATAATATCAGTTCTCAAACTGTCCACATTAGACAATTCAATGATCAAAATATTTGTATAAGCTCACATTCATATAAATAATGATCCTTCAACAAGCGCGAGATTTTATGTAAACTCATGTAAGAAATTAAAGACTGAATCTCAGATAAGATTATAGGGTTCAATCAGGCCAAATACAGTGCATATATGCTGTGCACAACCTCTTATCTTTGATGGAGTCTTCAAGATCTCATGCTTATACTAGTGTTTTGTGCAAATGTGAATTAATATCGAGCATTTAACTTTATAAGCTACAGCTATATAAACTTGAATATGTACAAATTAACACACCCAGTGTAGTCATCCAACATCAACTATATATAGTTAAAATAAGAAATATTGATTGAGAATATATACAGTTCAATATAACAAAAGAAATTAAAGTAAACATTCACTAATTAGGTTAAACATTAATCAGGTTCAATATAACAAAAGAAATTGATTGTGAATGGTACACATTAAACATTCACACGTCAAACAAAAATTTGGATACTCTAGAACTATGTTCTTATGGAAGAAAATATCTCACTTCAAAAGTACCTAACTGTTCTCATTTCTTTCCTACCTTGTGATTGGGTTTAGTTAGTTCAGCCTGTTAGTGATTTATAAGTGTTGGATCTTTGTACCTCAAATACTGTGAAATTCCCACGGTTGAGATCAGCCCAAGAAAATAAGTCCAATCCAACCTATAAGTCACTAATCAGGTTTATTTTTGGTTTGTAAGAGTGTGCCACGTGGTTTATATCGTGTCCCTGTATAGATACCTATCATTTTAGATCTGTCAACGGAGCCCGACCCTTATATATTACTAGTGGGAGTGAATGAATAAATGAGGGAGATTAAGTGGCTGAAATCTAACCATCCACATTAGATGGATCAATTTAATCTCAACTACTCTTTATATATCTTATGAAGTAAGATAAGATAATACAACTAAGTTTTTTTTGTTATATGTGTGGGTTGCCCATGCCCGTGGTACTCTCCAACAAAGTGTTTGTCAAAATCAGGTGGGAGTTAATCTCAACCATTAATATGAAGCATAGTGGATCTCGGCCACTCATTATTCAAACCATATAAGATAAGAGGGGGGTATAAGACAACCACTATCACTTGTTATTCAGATAGTGGGTGGCTCGTGCCCACGCCACTCTCCAACAAAGCCTTTGTCAAAATTGAGTGTGACTGGCTGAGATTGGCCATCTATTTTGGGGATAAGATCTTAGCCCTTCTTTGTTGAAACATATAAGAGGGGGTATAAGAGGGGAGACAGCAACTTCCCTGTTTTGTTTTATAGATTATCATGGGTCGGGTTCCGGTGACCAACACCTTGGTGTTCCCTCATAGAGGATGAATCAATGGCTGATTTTTGGTGAGGATGATCTCATAACCAAAAAGATAAACCCAACAAAAAATCAGCCAATTCTAAAATTTCTAAACCAGCTAAATGTGGTTTTCAAAATACACAGTAAAAATCGATGGTCCATACTTCTTCAACTTCTAAACCAGTTTATGAATATCAGAATGATTTGAATTTTTTTAAGGGTGATTTCCTCACCATATAGATCACCCCTACAAAAAATCAGCACATTCCGAAATTTTTAACACCATCAAATGTGGGTTTCAAATTAATGATACAATATAGACACACCATAATTCTTCAACCTGTAAACCCGTCTATGAATAATAGAATGATTTGAATTTTTCTGAGGGTAATCTCCTCACCATATAGATTAGCCCTACAAAAAATTAGTGCATTCCGAAATTTCTAACACCATCAAATATGGGTTTCAAATTAACAGTATAAAATAAACAACCAATAATTCTTCAACCTGTAAACCATGCTATGAATATCAGAATGATTTGAATTTTTTTTAGGGTGCATGATCTCTTTACCATATAGATCACTCCTACAAAAAATCATTGCATTCTGAAATTTCTAACACCATCAAATATGGGTTTCAAGTTAACGGTAAAACACAAAAATGACTCTAACTTGTTAGAACATGGATTCAAGCATGTGCAGCCCAAAAACTATGGTAACTGATAGCAATGCAACTCATTTACACTACAAGAAGGAAGAGAGACACTCACTTGGTCTAGGGTGAGCAAACTAGGGTTTATATGGTGCGAAGACGACGGCGACAACGACAGCAACGGCAGCAAGTGTAAGATGGAGGGGCACGACAATGCACGGGCTTGGAGAGGGAGAGGGAGAGCTAGAATAAGAGGGGCAAAGCTAGCTAGGGTTCGGAGAGGGAGAGGAATAGTGTTCGCGTGTAAGAGGGAAGAGGGAAAAAAATTCGTGGGTTGATATATATAAAGCAAATTGCGTCAGTTTTTGTAAAAACCAATGCATATATATAGTTACAGTATTTAACTAAAACCGATGCGGAAAACTATATTGCTTCGATTTTTTTAAACACGCGAAAAACTATATTGTGTCGGTTTTTTTAAAAATCGACACTGTATATTAAATGTTTGCGTCGGTTTTTGTAAAAACTGACGCTATATATTTTTCCAAAAATTTTGCGTTGATTTTTTTAAAAACCAAAAAAAACCGACGCGATCGCTCTGAAACAAACCGTCGTCGGTACCAATTCGTCTAGTAGTGGACCAACTATCCACATCTATTTTCTACGTGAGGTATGTTAATTTTGATGACAAAATTCTCTTTTAGGAGGGTAGATTGTAATGACCTATTTTTGTGATTATTTATTATTTAATTAATAATTAAATTATGTGATTGTTTGAGGTGCATTAATTAATAATTATTTGTTACATTTAATTAGGTGGGCTTTTGGAGCCAATTTTAGAGCCTATTGTACTTGTTTATGATCTAGTTTAGTACCTAGTTGTTATATATGGGCCTTAGGACCATTTTTAACCTATTAGTAACTTATTTAGGGTTTCTTGAAGGTTGATATAAATAAACTTTTTAAAGTGACGAAAATCACTTTTTTTTTCTCAAAAATTAGAAACCCTATTTTCACCCTTCCTCTTCTCTTTTTCTATTCTCTTTTTGGATCAAGAGTCTATTATTGGGGTTCTTTGTTTAAGATCAACACTAGAAGATTATGTCTTCATCTTATTCTTCAATTTTTCTTCATTCTTGGAGCATTACAAGGCGAGTAGAACTTCTTTAAACCTTTTCTTGATTTGTTTGTTTTGATAATATGTGATTTTGATTGATTAATTGTGTTTGAGAATTTTTCTTATTAGACATAAATTAATAGTATGAGCATCATGCTTAATCCCCGATTTTATTATTAAGAAATCATGTAGAAACTTATGGTAAATCTATATATAAAAATGCCATAATCTTTAATTTTTTTTAATTTTTTTTGAAATTATAGGAAAGGGGTTTCTTGTAGGAATTTTATCTTATTCATTTCTCAACCTTTTTGAGCTCTGTTTTTTTTTTAATGTGTTTTGAAATGTAGAATACAGTAGTATTTTTTTTAGAATTTAATAAGAATCATAGGAGTTTCAAATTTAAATTTAATTTTACTCGTTATTATTAAAACTATAATTTTTGTCAAAATTTTATCTCCTTCGTTTCTTAATATTTTTGAGCTCTATTTTTTTTAAATATTGTGTTTCAAAAAGTAGAATAACGTGATATTTTTTGTAGAATTTAATAGGAATCATAGAACTCTTAAAATTTGAAATATTAATTCGGTATTAATTAATCTCTAGATAATTTTAATTCAATATTAGATACTAGAGTTCTAAAAAGAAATAAGTTAATGTTTATTTAAGAAATCATTATTTTGAGAATGAATCATGGAGTTAGGATTATTTTAATATTATAATATAATAATTGAAGTAATCTTGGTGATTATATGAATGTACTGAAGTTATTAAATTATCGTTGCAGATGATCAATAATTATTAAAATTATCATTCGTTGATGTCTATTGCCGATTATTAGGTACGCATGTCGAGTTTTGAATTATTATTAATCAATAATTTTCATATGTCATATATTAATACTATTAGTGTGTATTCAACTGATATTTTATGGGAAAACATTATGGTATGATATTTGTGATAGGTTACGCACACCTGCATTTTAGAATTGTCCGAAGTATTGATTTGTGCATGAGCACCTCGGATATATTCTTAGGTAGTCATGTATGATCATAAATGATAGGAGTATCTATAGTGTTGGTTGGGGTACGGACACTTAGATATATCCTTAGGAACGATTCATTCAACCCTAAATTGAAGGCACCTCGAGTGAAGATTCGTTCAAGCTCCAGGTCACCCCTCGGGTGTAGATACCCACTATTAGTCACGTGCAATATTTTGAAAATTAGGCTATGAGTCAGTACATGCCAGTCCATGTGTCTATCATCATCACATTGTACGGTTAATTAAATTATTTATTCTTATTAATGTTCAGAGATTTAATTGTATATCGGTATGAGATGATGGTTGTGGATGTCATTTGCTGATCTCCTTATCGAGTATCTTTCATAGATCTGTTCTTTGATATTTTGTACATCTCTTATGTCATGTTCATATATTAGTTATATTTGGGAAAATATTGAGCGTGTTGTTATAAACACCTACACACGTGCACCAGGAGGGTTTAATGTAGTTGTTATTTGTGAGTCGGTTAGACTCACCCGTCGTGGGCAGTCTCTTTTCAGGTCAGCACAGACGATAGGATTGCACGCAAGATCTTTTAGATGCGTTTAGATTTTTAGAAAGTAGTTTTTTTTACATTGAGAGAATTTATGTAGTAAGGACTAGGTTGTATTACTTTAAGCCATTTGGTTACCTTTTTCAGGTTTTGAATTAATTTGGATATTCAGTTTCTTTCATTTAATTCTTTAGATGGCTCGTATTTAATAAGCTTGCACTACATATTTATGGTGTCTGTTGAGGATTCGTTCTTGATCGCACCTCGGGATCTGGATCTGTGTTGGCATTAGATATGCTGGACCCAGGTCGCGGGGCATGACAGCCAAGGTAGGCCGTATGTTCAAGTGACTGAGGAAGGAGAGAGGATTGGATGATTTGGATTTATGAGTAGAGAGAGAGTGAAGATGTAGAGAGAGGAGAGAGAAAATATTACAAAATTAAGGAAAAGAATACTAGCAGAGGGTCTTGAACCTAGGTCTTTGACTTGGTCTGTTGCAAGCTTTACCAACTGGTCAAGTCTTCATCTTGTATTAATTGATTGAGCTTTACTCTCCTTAATCTGTTCTCAGGGTGCTTGGCTCTCCTTCTCTCTTGATCATATCTCAAGCTTTTTCGACTCTCTGGCTCTTCCCGCTCTTGGCCTATATCTTCTTATCATCAGCCTGTTGGCACTTGAGCTTTGATCATAGGTTTTGGAGGTTGATTATGGACCGGCACTCCATCAAAATTATCTGATTAGTGCTCCTGCGATAGAAAAATCGCGTAATGAGACTTCTACAAAATGGCTTCGCATGTAGGTCAAATAAATGCGTATGAGTTCATGCGAATATACCATTTTGTGCAGAAAAGTGTGTTCCACGCGATGAAAGAAACTCTTACGTAGAAAAGTTGATAAAAATGGCCATTTTACGTAGGAGGGTGCGATCACGCTAAAAAGATAATTGCTTAAAATAAGCACTTTTGAGCAACCCCCAACCAGCATATTGCCAATCTTTGGTAATTAGTACGAGATAAGTGAGCTCAGAAGGGCTTGGCACATGCTGAAAAACTTATTTGCATTACTCAAAAAAAATCCATCTTGTCAGTTTATTTCAGGGATGCATAAAATCATTAGAACTTAGTTAGTAAAATGTACACATCTACAAGTGGACATTTGAACCAAAGATGACTCAGTCTCAGCGTGTGTGTGTGCTCAACATCTTCCCTATCTGGTAGTAAAGATTCTCCGATCACCCCTAAGAATGTATGCCTTACCTCAATTCTCACTTGTTTATCACTCAGAAGTGGTTTTATTCTTTTCTCTCAAGTTATATATGAAGAGATGGATATTTGAAGCTGGCAAACATCTCACATATACAATCTAAAAAGGAGAATAATGGAAGATTCAGAAGATCTCCTGATTGGAATGTCATATTACTCAGGAGTGTCGGATCAAACTCTATAGTTTCTCTCTTCTCTACTCTCCACATTCTGTGATGGTGCTAACCTAGAATCAAATAGGTCTTGCTAGGGTTGTATAGAGGCTTAGGAATGGGTTAGAAAGATAAGGATATGCAGGTTTTCAAAAATTATGAGAGGATGTCTCACTGGTATTTGCAACACTTCCCGAGGGTGGTGACACCATTTCCTTGACTTTTCTTTCTTCTACTTTTTTCCAACTGGTTTGTCTTTTTGACATTTGCTCTATCAGCCTTCTCCTTCTGTTTCTTTTTCATTTCTTTTTTTCTTTTTTGCTCATCTTTCTTTTTTGCTTGATCTATTTGTCCTTCTTTTCTTTTCTTGCTTTCTCTTCTTCTTTATGGTGTGATCATACCAACATTTTCTTTATCCCTCTCAGAAGTAGGTGTTTGAGTTGTGCTTATTTTGGGGATTGGATTTTTTGTTGACGGGTTAAGAAGAAAAGGTTTTCATCATAAGGCTCAAGAGGGTTTCCAACGGTGTAGATGTTAGGTAAGCTAAAAAGGTCTGATTGGGTTAGAAAGATGGCCTACATCATTTTTTAGGTTTTGCACTTTCATCTGTGATGTCTCGAATGGATATAGAGAATGTTCTTTTGTAATAATCCGAATTTGACTTCACTCCAAGTTCTATGACCAAAGCAAGGGTTAATTAGATCTTACAATGAAATAATAGGGGACTGGAAGAAAGGTGAGTCATCCTGTGACTCAGAATTATTTATAACCCTCAGAAATGAAGAGAAGCTCAAAAGTTCACTGGGTTAGGTCTCCACAATTGTTCTTCTTGGATCTCTAGATAATCTAAACCTCGGATAATTCTGATGTTGATTTGTGAAAAAATCTTGCTGAATCTGAGTTTTCTAAGAATTTAACTCCACTATAGTGCTGTTATTCTTCCAAACTGAACTAAGAACTAATAAGTGATTTTCTCAAAGTAGACATCTTTTTCAATAAATAGACTTTACGGAAAGTTGACACATCATTGTAACGATTTTTTGAAACACTTCGGAAGTACGTGAAAATCTCTTTTAAAAAACACCAGAAACCATCACAAAATATAGCTTTTATCCCCTTTTTCTCATGTTGTTTTTTTTGCAAATGACACATGAGTTTTTGGTAAAGTAGCCTCCCCCAACCAAAACATTGCACCGTCATCGGTGCTCATGACCAGTAACAAGAGTGAAAATGGTAAATTCATGATGCGAGTATGAAGGAAGTGTTTTACCAATTCTGTTGAATATGAACAGTGGGAAGTACCGGAGTAGTGTCAGAGTGATGGTACCTGCATGGGCAAAAAATTGTAACAATGATATAGATAATGCATGCGACTCGTGTAACTCTAGGAATACCGGAATTGCCTTCCCGAAAGTGCTAAGTTTTACGTCTTCACCCAGACACAACGGGGGTGATAGGCACCCCCAACCAAGTTGGAGCAACAAAGACTGAGTGGATCATCAATCTACATAGACAAGATCTATGAGATCAAGCTCGAATGTTTGAATTGTGGACACGTCTAGTTCAAGAAATGGTTTGAGATGTTGACCGTTGACTTGAAAAGTGAAATTATCCTTCGGGTCCATTATAGTGATAGCCCATAGGGTTTGACTTCAGAGACGACAAACGGGCCTGTCCATCGGGATTTCAGTTTCCCAGAGAAGAGGTGGAGACGAGAGTTGTATACAAGGACCTTCTGTCATGGGTGAAACTCTTTCCTAAGGATGCTCTTGTCATGGATCCATTTCATTTTATCCTTGTAGTTTTTAGACAAGACATATGCGTCATTCCTCAATTCTTCCAACTCATTGAGTTGTAATTTTCTCTCCTTGTCTGCTAACTCTAAGTCAAAGTTGAGCTTTTTGATCGCCCATAGGGTGCGATGCTCGATCTCAATAGGGAGATGGCAAGGTTTTCCGAATACCAGAGATGTTCAGGGGAGTTTTGTACACTGTCCAATAGGCCCATAGAGCATCTGAGAGGTGTGTAGACCAGTCTTTACGAGTGGTATTGCGGATGGTAAGCAAGGGCAACCTTGTGAGTCACCTCATACTTTTTCATTAATTTTTTAAATGCTCGATTGCAAAAATGGGTGCCCCCATCACTGATGATTGCTTTTGGGGCTTCGTATTGAGCAAAAATGTACTCCCTTAAAAAGTTGACCACTACCTAGTGGTCATTAGTTCTGGTTGGAATTGCCTCGATTCATTTGGAGACATAATCCACGGAAAGGAAGATGAAGTTGAATCCGTTGGATGTGGTAAAGGGTCCCATGAAATCAATGCCCCAAACATTGAATATCTCATCGACTTGGATATGGTTCAAGGGCATCATATTTCTCTATGAAATCTTGCCAAGGTGTTGACAATTGGGCTAGGCTTTGCAGTAGATGTGCGTATCTCGAAAAAGGGTTGGCCAGTAGAATCCGTACTACAGAACTTTCTCCGCGGTCTTCTTAGTACTAAAATGACCACCACAGGGTTGGTCATGGCACGAGGATACGATGTTCAATTGCTGGGACTCTGGGACACACAGACGAACGATTTGGTTAGGACAGTACTTATACATACGGATCATCCCAAGAGTAATGCTTAACTCTTGCTAAGAATTGGTGTATGCCCTGTTTAGACCAATGAGAAGGCATTTCTTCGGTCACAAGGTAGTTGACGATGTCGGCATACCATGGATGGACAGAGATAGTGAACAGTTGTTCATTAGGAAAGGTCTTTTGGATAGGTTGGGTGTCGAACGATGAATCTAGAATCAGTCTAGACAGGTGATCAGCTACGACATTTTTTGTTCCCTTTTTGTCTCTGATCTCGAGGTCAAATGCTTGAAGTAAGAGAATCCATCTAATCAATTTGGGTTTGGTTTCCTTCTTGGACATGAGATACTTGAGAGCAGCATGATTAGTATATACGATGACCTTATTGGCTAAGGGGTAAGGACGAAACTTGTCCAATGCAAAGACAACGGCCAGAAGTTCTTTCTCAATGGTGGAGTAGTTCATTTGAGCAGAGTTGAGAGTTTTGCTCGCGTAGTAGATCACATGTGATCGCTTGTCTACTCTTTGCCCTAAGACAGCTCCTAAAGCATAGTCAGAGGCATCACACATCACTTCGAAGGGAAGACTCCAGTCTGGAGGTCGGATGATAGGAGCGGATGTGAGTTCAGATTTGAGTCTCTCGAAAGTAGTGATGCCGTCGGCATTGAAATCGAAAGGGTTTTCTTTAGCCAGAAGACTGCACAGAGGTCTAGAAATCTGAGAGAAGTCCTTGATGAATCTCCTATAGAAGCTTCCGTGTCCCAAAAAGAACCGAATGTCACGCACAGACTTAGGAATGGGCAAGGTTGAGATGATATCGATCTTTGCTTTGTCGACCTCAATGCCTGATATTCGCTTAAAAGTGCATATTTTCCACTATTATCCTCTAAGAGTTATCACACTCTCCTACGTAAAACTGCTTCATTTATCCACTTGTGTAGAACACACTTTTCTGGACGAAATGGTATATTTGCATGCATTAAACATATTTTTGGAAGTCTAGATATAAAACCGTTTTGATTTAGTCTCATTACGCGCTTCTTTTGTCGCAAGAAACCCGATTGGAGAATTTTAGGGATTGTGGGCCCACAACTGACTGCCAGAATCTTTGATCAAAGCATGGAGAGCTAGTGGACCTAGACAAGAAGATATAGGCCAAAGACGGGAAGAAGGGGAGAATCAAAAGAGTCGAGAGGCGAACAAGAGAGAAGGAAAGACAAGCCCTCAAAGAAGAGACTAAGGAGATTAAAGCTTATCAACTAACACAAGATGAGGACTTGCTCAGTTGGTGAAGTATGCAGAAGACCAAGTCAAAGACCAGGGTTTAACACCCTCTGCTAGCATTTGCTCTTTATTTTGTAACATTTTCTCTCTTCTCTCTCTCATTCTCTCTTCTCTCCATATCAAACAATCCAATACTCTCTCCATTTCAAAATCACTCTATCATATGGCCCACCTCGGCCAGTTCCCACCGTCTGATGATCCATCCTATCATCACCATCCATCTATAGCATCAGATCGCCATCAGATCGTCCACCCGATCATCCTATCATTCATCACCACTCACACCTTCAATTCATCTCTGCTCCTTCATCGGATGGCCCATGATGAACCTAGGCATTAGTCAATTGTACCAAAGTCAAAAGCTTTTTAAGAAAAGATTTTCCAAACATTTTTTGTCTAAAGAGGAATGAAATGAAGAGATACCATTTTGGTGTGGACGATTTTAAAGGGATTCTTGGAAAGAAACTGATTTCTTTAGAAAAAAAATAATAATAATTGAAGAGTGTTGAAGGTAGGCCATGTGGCAAGTGATTAGTGCCAATATTTCCTAATACAAGGCATAGGCATTGGAGAATTTGAATGAAACTATGAGGTGGCAGCAGCTCATGAAGGAAACTATGCTCAAAAAAAGAGAAAAACATGGACTTAATAGGAAGGGAAGCAAGTGTATAGCAGGAGGAATTCACCAATTTAGGAATAAGAGGAAAGAGGGTAGAGAGATCCCATATAAGAGAGAGGAGAAAACCTAAAGAGGGGATCTAGTTTTCCCTCCAACACATTCCTCTCCTCCTCATTCCTCCAACCCTAGCCGTCCACCTCTTCACCCGCCCTTCTCCACATTTTTGGCATCTCTTGACCGCCCTTCTCCATTGCAAAAAAACCGAGCAAGCCGTTCTCCTCTCCTCTCTCATTCTCTTCAAGAAAAACAAAAGAAAAAGAAAAGAAAAAAAAAAGAGAAAAAGAAGAGAAGAAGAAGAAGAAGAAGGAGAAGGAAAGACCGCCCTACCTGGTCCTCCACCTCCACTGCCTCCCCTTTCATCAATTGCTCCTAACGAGCCTGCTGCCATCTCGTTCATCTCTCCTCCTTCGGAAAACTGCTCTGCCTCTATCAAGGATTGTTGCAAACCGTCACTGCCTCAGCCATTACCACCTGCACCATCATCATCATTCCCTCATCAAGAACACCAAGCCGCTGCCCCCTTCAAGAACCCAACATCATCACTCTCTCTCTCTTCTTCATCATTCCCCTGTTAAGAAAACAAAAAAAGGAAGAAGAACCAGAAAAAAAAGAGAGGGAAGAACAAGAAGAGAGAGGGAAGATCATCCTCACCTGTCCCCATCCGCCTCAACCACATTTGCAACCACCAGCCGTCCTTAGGAATTAAGTCTCTTGTTGGGCGAACAAGTAAGAGAACTCGATCTCTTTGACGCCGTCCAGCTTCTCCACAGCATCATTCACGAGCTGCTGCACCATAGTCACAACAGCAACCCTCCGTCTCCAATCCATAGGCCTGCTGCTCCTCCCATCTCCACCGCTTCAGTCCACCATCAAGGACAACACCACCTTCTGTCCATCTCAATCTTGCACTTGCATCTTCGATCTTCACACAATAACCTCCTCCATGGGTAAGTTTTACAACAATTTCTCCCTCTAAATTAGATTTTCTCCCTCTAGTTCATCTCTCTCTAGACTTATCTCTTACTCTATTCCAGATTTATGTTGCTTTGTTTTAGTTAATTCAATTAATTTCATAAGCATTGTAAGATTTTTTTATTCAATAAAGAGAGAGATTAGTTTATTTGTCATTCATCATCGCGTTTCAATTTGTTCGAGTGGTTAGCATATTTGATCAAGTCTCCAACTAATACATATTTTAAAAAATCAATTTTCTCCACCACTCTCACCCTTCCACAGTTCTACCTGATCGTAAGGTCATGACAGCTTGGACCTCACCCTAATAATTCTCATTCTGGCTCTGGGATTGAGAACCTATCTCATACACTCCCACCTTAGCATTCCGTTTAGGGTTGGCAATGGGTTGGCTAAGGAAGATGCCCTTAGCTTTCTCAGCTTCTAAGTTGCCTAAGCGTTGCTCGAGGCGTTGCATGGATTGCTGTTGATGAGTGATGAATTGGACAAGAAGGATTCCTATACCAGGTGTAGGGACATAAAGTTGAGGTGCAGCTAGGGGAAACTGAGGCACCAATTCTCTATTAGAGCTCAGAGGGGCACTATAAGTGTAGGAGGGAGATGGAGCTGGGACAAGCTGTTGAGCTTGAAAGTTCTGAGGGGCTCTTCAGTGACTCTGAAAGGTACTCTGTTTGCCAGAATACTGACCCTGCTGGAATTGCTAGTTCTGATTGGACGGGTATTGACCCTGCTGGTACTGACCCTGATTGTATTGCCTGTTGGGTTGATTAAACCCAGGAGGATATGTGCCTTGAGGTTGACACTGCTGTTCAGCAGGTTGTTGCCTCTAGGAGAAGTTGGAGTGGTTCCTCGTGTCAGGATGATAGGATTGACTAAACAAGTTATGGGTGGGTGGTTTGAAAGTGCTGAAAGCACAGACTTCTTCCTGCATAGGAGGGGCACATCCATCGTTGAGAGGACAATGTTCAGTTGTATGGTAGGGCAGCATACAGAGATCGCAAGAATCCATAGGGTTCTCGTGACCCACATTCATGACTTGGGACAATTGATGGCCAGGTATCTGGACGGAGATAGTCAAGGTAGACACGGACTTAGTCAGCTTCTGAATGAGGGATCTCAGCTCAGTATCTACTGTAGCTTCATGTCCTTTGGTGGTCCTTCGAACAGGAGTAGTGCGACTGAACTCGGTGTCAGTTGTCTAATGTTGAGAGTTTTCCCCTAACTCTCCTAAGAATTTATATGCTTTAGTCGGAGTCCTGTGCATGAACTTGCCTTGGCACATTGACTCTACCATGGTTCCGACTCATCAGTAAGTCCCTTGTTGAAGATGCGGACAAGATTGCCCTTTTCGATGCTGTGGTGGGGACATTTTGTCAGATAGTCTTGAAATCTATCCCACACTTCAAAGAATTTTTCATCGAACTTTCGTCTAAAGTCCTGGATGAGTTGTTTCAGTTGGTTTGTCCGAGTCATGGGGTAAAACTTGAACATGAATTTACCCACTAACTCTTTCCAACTACTGATTGAGTCAGCGAGCAAGGAGTAGAGCCAATCCAAGGCTCACTCTTAAAGCGAGAATGGAAAGACTCGCAGATGCACATTATCATCATCAAGATTTTGGTTCTTGAAGAGCAGGATGACATGTTGGAATTCCCTAATATGGGAATACGGGTCTTCTCTTGGGAGACTACGAAAGGTTAGCAGCATCTGGATCGTCTGCGGCCTAATCTCAAACTGTACCGGCATAGTGGTTGGAAGAACGATGCAGGTGGACGGATTAGCAGAGATGGGTGCAAACATCTCGATAAGAGGTCGTTCGTCCGCCATTACTACAAATCTAGTTTCACTGGGAGAGGCGAGTGGAGAAAGAGATGGAGAAGGAGTCAGTGAAGAATCCACTGTAGGGAAGCGATTCTCAGATCGAATCAATCATTTGTTCAAACGAGTCCAAATGGGCATACGCTTGAAAAGCAAGCCCTAGACTTGGCAAGAAGTTGCCACAAGGAGATACTAGAGTAGTGATCCTAAATGATGCACATAGAGCAGAACAAGATAATCATATGGCTAAAACAAATCAGGATAAGTTTGAGGATTTATCTTGTTAATTTGTTGGGTATGGTAGATTATGACAGTAGGCGGACCACTGGTTTATCTTGTTACTTGCCGGACTAACTTTGTCGCTCTTGGGTTCTCAATGGGATACACTCTTCAGAGCAAATGCTTAAGTACTATCTCAAGTTGATCGCAAGATAATCCGAAGCCTAGACAAACGTGCGGCACATCGGCTGACTTAAAAACGCCCCAGACTTACTAGATTTGTCAAGCAATGGAGATGAGTTTTCCCTTAGTATAAGCTAGGGTTGGTTTGTGTTCCTAACCCAACAAATAACAGACCAACAAAGAACCAAGGAAGCCACTGGCAAGCTCGGTATATGATATTCGCTCAAAAATGCCTATTTTAAGCAATTATCCTTTTAGCATTATTGTATTCTCCTATGTAAAATGCTCTATTTATCTATTTTTCTACGTAAGAGTCTCTTCTGTTGCATAGAACACACTTTTCTGGACGAAATGGTATATTTGCATGCATTAAACACATTTTCGGAAGTCTATATATAAAGCCGTTCTAATTAAGTCTCATTACGCGCTTCTTTTATCGCAGGAAACCCAATTGGAGAATTTTAAGGATTGTGGGCCCACAACTGACTGCCAGAGCCTTTGATCAAAGCATAAAAAGCCAATGGACTTAGACAAGAAGAAGTGGGCCAAGAGCAGGCCGAGCCAAAGGATAATCAAAGTGCCAGACAGAGAACCAAGATAGAGAAAGAGCCAGTGGACACACAAATTGCTACACATGATTCCATGAAGATTGGCCGAGGTTACGAGCCAAGGATATGTGTGGGCCAAGGCTATACAAGTTGCAGGACGAGTAGTGACCGCATAGCATGAGACAACATGAAATTCAAAAGATCTTGACAGTTTCGTAGAGAACAACTTCTCATTAGCTTCAATGGGCCCAAGCCCATATCCTAGAACAAAAAAAATCAAACTCCAATGGACAAGAAGCTAAAGATGCATGGGATAATATCCTGCCTAATGAAGAAGAGGGTGGAAGGATAGTCCACTACACAAAGAAATACCCTCCATTGGAGGTATTAATAGGGTGCATCTCACCTTATTGGGGAGAGGACAAGTTGGACCAAGGGGAAGAAAAGACAAGTAGAAGCTGAAGTTGCCAAAATGGGGCCCATGGGCTTAGCAATGTGTAAAGAGGCCAAGCCATTTAAAAATGCATGGGATTAATTCCCATGTATATGCTGCCCATCATATAGTGGGGTCCACAAGAGGAGAAAGAGAAGAGAGCTCTCTCTCTCTCTTGACCGTCTCTCTCCCTCACTTTCTAATTGCAGCCCAAACCGTTACCCCCTCTAAGTTCTCCTCAAGAAACCCTAAAGAGGGTATCACGTTAAGAGGAGAAAGGAAAGAAAAAAAAAAAAAAGGGAAAGAATCCACCATGATGTGCATTCCCTCTCTTGTCTCCCCTCTTTTAAAAAAAAAAACGGTTTTAGCAAGGGAGAAAGGACGAGGATTGACTGGATTATCTCTTCCCTATCGCCCCACTCTCTTCTGAAACTGGCACAGCCCATCTCTTGACCTCTCCCCCATTCTCATCTCTCCCACACAACCTCTCTAGCCGTCAACTCCTGCTTCTTTTGGTGTTCCACCTTCTTCACGACCTCACCTAGAAGTAGCAGGCCAGCGCTTCCACCTTTCCTTCACGTTCCAATTCACAGGCAGCAACAGCAACGTCTTCAAGGGCAAGCACCCCTGCAACCTCCCTCTCTCGATCTCCTCCACACCGCCCAAACAAAAAAAAAAAAAAAAAAAAAAAGGTTTTCAAGATCACCGGAGTTGCAGGTTGCAACTCCGGCAACCTCCATTAACTCCGGCCACTTGTTGCTGATCACCTACCTCTTCCCCCTCTCGCTAGCAACCACCACGAAGCTGCTCCTCTTGCCTTTTTTCTCCACCGATCCCCCCTGCATCTTCATCTTCTCTACCATTATCTCACCGTGCTCATTATCAAAAAAAAACCAGAAAAAAAAAAAAGAAAAAGAAAGGAAAGAGAGAAGAGAAGAGAAGAGAGGAGGAGAGGACTCCTACCGGTTGGAGTGAAAGCCCAGCTCACCCCACCTTCATCATAGTTGCTGCCACTGCCACTAGCAGCACCACCTGCACCAAGGCCAAACCCCAAACCGCGTCTCCACACCACCTCTTCAACGGTGGCCATCTTTGATGTTCCTCCACGAGGTCTCCTCCATCTCTTCTACCAAAACTGACCTGCAACAATGAGTTGCAGGTCTGTCTTTCCATCGCCTCCCTAGTCAACCCTTAAAACCATCTACACCTGCTTGCCAAACCAGCAACACAACCAGGTCCTTCTCTCCTCGGGGATGCAACTTCTTCAACATGTTGAGCGCTAGCTGCACCTCCGACCAACTTGCAACGGCGATGTCCACCTCATCTTGCATACAGTCCATACACCACAGTGCATCACACACAGCCACCCTCACTGAGTCATGGTAAGGGATATCTTCCCACGGTAAGAAATCTCACATCATATCCATTCTTAGTTTTCTCTCACCTTTCCACTTTCTCTCTCTAGAATAGACCTCCTCCTTCTCTACCTTTCTCTCTCTATCCCCCTTCTATTTCATGCTTTCTAGTTAATTTTTGAGATTTATTTATGCACCAATCAGATTCAAGATTATTGTAAGTTACTTTTCATTTTAATAAAGATGGTTAATTTCTTTCGTTTTGCTTATTATATTATGTTCTTCCTATTTTCTCTCTCATCATTTTAGCAGATAATGGTTCCCTCTAAAATTTATAAAATCAATCATATTTTAATCCCGTGATCACCATTCTCACCCTTCAATCTCTTCTTTTCAGCAATTTTTGAGAAAAACCCGTCATTTAATGTCCTTGATTTGCATGAACTAATCCCGAGTGCGGATCGACATCCGACACGAATCCCTATACAAAGTTCATACTTTTGCAGGAATTAAATCAGATCAAAATTACAAATGTATTGAGATTAGAGTTTCCGTAACCAACGACACGGAAAAAACCTACTTTCAGTATACTTGAGTAGTAGGGACCTATGGGTGTATTAGATAACAGGGATCCGCGTTCATGGACTTATTCGACTTGGGATTGATGGAATGACTAAGTGCCCAGAACACTGATCTAGTTTGGCTCTAGCTCTTGATTCTTTTCATTAATGATGGATCTTGGGATCAAACTTAGCTAGAATGATGAGGTGGGTGATAAAATCCCACTAATTTTAAGAGGAGCTGGGTCTGCTCAATTAGGGTTCAATTATTAACGGCCATCCACGCAAGTCGACTAACTTTTTGCAAAAGCAAATAACACGCGGCACTTTAATTCACCCAATTGCACGGTATCGCACTCAAGGCGAGGGAAGGAACTTACCTCCCGTAGGCCATTCCACGTGGTCACCTCCCGTGGGCCATTCCACGGGGTCACCTCTGTGGAATAGGGAGGGGTATCCAAATGGGCTTGGGCCCGACTCCACCTCTTTGAGCTTTCGCTACCCACTCTTAGATCGTACGTTGTAGAAAAGTTAGATCGCACGGTCTAGGTATTTGGGATTCTAGTTAGAAGATTCTTACCTTTTAGGGTTCACAGAGCAAGCACTGAATTTAGGCAAGTGTTGAATTATTTTTCAAATTCGGGATGGGTTAGAATTTAGGAATTCCCAAATTGGAAAATACCTAAATTGGAAATGTTTCCCGAACTTTGGAAATCTTCCAAGAAAGATTCGATTTGAGATCCCTTACAATTTGGGAAATTTCTCAAAATTTGAATTCTGCTAAATTTAAAGTATTTCCTTTTGCAGACTTTTCTAAATTTAGAGGTTTTCTAAAAATAGAAATTCTCTAAAAATGGAAGTGTCTAATTGTGGAACCCTAATTTGGCGGAATGTCAACATTTTGGAAATGTTCCAAAAATTGCAAATCCTCAATTGTAATATCTCTAAAAATTCGCAGAATGTAACAACCTAATTTTTTTGATTTTTTGATTTTTTGATTTTTTATTTTTTTGGTTATTATTTTTTTCACTCAATCTAGGGTTTCTAGCAAACCCTAGAACAAGATCTAGCAGATATTCAAAACATAGAAAGTGTCCTATATTATTATAAGTTGCACTCGCCCTCCGAGGCATTAAAAATAGTAATTAAAAAGTTCTAAAAATAACTAAAATATAGAATGAAAAGTTTCCAAGTGTGAAACTTTCCACTTTAGCAGCTTTCTAATTCCGTCATCTTCTTTCCCTTTCGCACTCCCGTACACCTGAGCATCAGCGATGCCATTTGAAACCAGGGTTATTCTGTGTCGTCGGATCGAAAACCCTAATTCCAACAAAATTTCTAATCTTTCATGTTCACTTATCCTATAAAATGCAGAGATTTGTATAGGTATTCGTGTCGGATATCGTCCGCACTCGGGGTTAGTTAGCACAAATAAAGAACATAAAATGATAGTTTTTTTATAGAAAATGTTACAAAGTCAATGTAGGGGTGAGAATGGTGATGAGAGGGTTTGTAACATGCTTGATTTTAGAGTAAGAAAGACTAATATCAAAAAATGATGAAATAACTACTAAAAAATAAACTACATTTATCAAATTTCAAAATATCAAGTTATAATGCTTGGAATAAAATAAGAAAACTAATAAATAAAGCTAACTAAAAAGCACTAACTATAGAAAGGAATGTAGAGAGAGAAGATGAGAGGTAGAGAGAGAAAATGAGAAATAGAGAGAAAAAGATAGAGAAACATGAAAGAGAAACTACTTGACTTACCAAGAGAGAGAGAGAGAGTTTAGAGAGATAAAACTAGGTGGAGAGATTTAAGAGAGAAGGAGGAAGAACGGTTAAAGAGAGAAAGAAGAGAATAGGGATGTGAGATTCCTTACCGTGGTGTGGTGATGGTTCTTGCAAAGAGGAGAAGCAACGTCCCTCCTAGTTGCAGGTGACAATGGTGGTGTGCGTGGTGAAGAGAGGGCGGACCAGCAGGGGATAAAGACTGTAGCTTCCTCCTTTCCTTCTTCTTGGGCTTCAATGGAGACCCGCTAGTTGTAGATGGTGGCGGCTTGGAGATGCAAGAGGAGCACTAGCGGGTAGAAATAAATGATATAATGGTCTGCAACTTCTTGCAGGCCGTGGAGATGATGGATGCGTAGATCGGTTTAGCAGCCTGACTAGTGGCTGTCGTGGGTTGGTAATAGGAAGGGTTACCGGTCTTTGGGTGGAGGGAAGGGGTTTTTAGGAGGAGAAGACAGGCGGCAAGGGGGAGGAGAAGACCTACGGCAAGGTTGGGCTATGCGTGATCCAGCAGTGTGGAAGACGTAGTGGAGATGAAAAAGAAGAAGAAGAGGAAAATGGATAAGAACGTCCAGGGGAAGAGAGATGAAGAGAAGGGCGGTGTGGAGTTGTTGCAGGCTACAACAGTGATGCGGGTTTGCCGTGGAGATTGAGGAGAAGTTGCAAGTGCTTGGGCGGCAACTAGAGAGGACAGCGATGAAGGTTGAAGTCATGGAGGAGCAAGACGGTGTGTGGCTTCAAGAGATGGGAAAAGAGAAGAAGTCGGCTTGCTTTTTTTAGAGATTAGGGTTTGTTTTCTTTTTAAAACGTGGGAGAGGGGACTTGGGGGAACTGCTAGCTGCGTGGTGGAGTTGCCGCCCCTATGGGAATCGTTCATGAAATATTTTCATATGTGCAACAACTTTGCTGCCACCTCAGCCCTATTTCTCAATGTCAATCCCTGCTACCAAGAGATCTCTCACGTTTTTGCCCACTAGTTTGTAATGATCACCACTTGCCATATCGGCCCACTATTTTCCATTTTCTATTGATCTTCAATAACTTTCTAAAAAAGAGATTTTCTCTCCAAAAGATCACAACCATCCATTTGTAAAAATTGTGAATTCCAAAAATGACATCTTTCTTCTCCAAAACTTTTGGAAATATTCTTTTGAAATAATTTTCCTCAAAAATTCTTATTTCGAAATCTAATTTTAAAAGGTATTTTTTGTTTAGAAAAATATTTAAAAAGAATCTTCCCATTTTGGAAAATACTCAAAAGTCAACACCATTTCACCGTTCATGATATTTCCACATCCTCATTTTGCCACCGTTGGATTGAAGTTGAGGGTTGGAAGGGAGGAGAGCCATAAGATCGAGGGTCAAGGGGAATGGAGATTTGCCAAGGTAGGCCGTAGGATCGAGTGACTAAGGAAGGAGAGAAGATCGGATGATTTGGATTTGTGAGTAGAGAGAGAGTGAGGATCTAGAGAGAGGAGAGAGAAAATATTATAAAATTAAGGAAAAGAATGCTAACAGAGGGTCTTGAACCCAGGTCTTTTACTTGGTCTTCTGCAAGCTTTACCAATTGGTCAATTCTTCATCTTGTGTTAGTTGATTGAGCTTTACTATCCTTAATCTCTTCTCGGGCTGCTTAGCTCTCCTTGCTTTTCTGACTCTCTGGCTCTTTTTGCTCTTGGCCTATATCTTCTTATCATCAGCTTGTTGGCTCTTGAGCTTTGATCATAGGTTTCGTAGGTTGATTGTTGGCCCGCATTTCATCAAAATTGTCCATTCACGTGCTCCTACGATAGAAAAATCGCGTAATGAGACTTCTACAAAAATGACTTCTCATGTAGGTCAAATCAATGCATATGAGTGCATGCGAATATATCATTTTATGCAGAAAAGTGTATTCTACGCAATGAGAGAAACTCTTACATAGAAAAGTTGATAAAATGGCAATTTTACGTAGGAAAGTGCGATCACACTAAAAAGATAATTAGTTAAAATAAGCACTTTTGAGCGAATATCAGTTACCAAAATTTTTAATGTTTCTACTGTGATTTAAAGTAGCAATGGAAATCTTATGATGTTAATTTATTTATGTAGTTTAGCAACTTCAATATTCAAACTTTCAATTTGTCTGGTTAAAAATCTTTCTTTTTTGGTTAAATCTATTTTTTTAATTAGCTAATTTTTCTTTTCAAATTCCTTTTTCATTTGTAAATTCCTTTTTCATTTTTAGACTTTCACAATTAAACTTCATTTGATCAATTTTCTTACAATAATGACAAGTTATTTTAGTTTGTTTATTTAGAATATTTCTATCTATAGTTTTTACAAAAGTCCATTTATTTTGAGTAATTTGAGTTGGATTATCTTTTGCTTTTACAAATACAATTTTTAAGGAGAGTTTTTAGATGAATTATTAATATATCCTAATCTTCTTCCATCATTACAGGCTCTTCTCATGGTTATAATATTTTTTAATTTAGAATTGCTTTTAGTAATAGTCTTTATTAACTTAGTATTTTTATTTCGAATTCATTATTTATAAGTTTTAATTGAGAGATTTCATCTTGAAAAGATGTTTTATTTTCATTCATTATTTCCTTTCCTTTTTTGTTTTTAGTTATTTCACTAATTTTATGGTTAGAATAGCGTTTCATGACTAAGTTTACTTATTTCAAATTTTTGATTATCATAAATTTTAGCAAGTTTTATACTTTCTTGATATATATTATTATAGGCTTCTTATAAATCTTTCTTATCTCCATTACTAGATTCTATATTAATTTCACTATCATATTAATTTATC
This sequence comes from Euptelea pleiosperma, assembly GCA_035048495.1. Taxonomy (NCBI): domain Eukaryota; kingdom Viridiplantae; phylum Streptophyta; class Magnoliopsida; order Ranunculales; family Eupteleaceae; genus Euptelea; species Euptelea pleiosperma. The sequence continues at coordinate 18,091,080 of CM068544.1, read as the reverse complement.
TAATAGAGGAATAGTATTATAGTTAGATTTAATCATTAGAACTTTCATTTATTCAGATTCTTCATTTTTATTAATAGAGTTTGTATCATTTTCAGAATCGTAATCCCAAGTGGCTTTCATAGCCTTAGTTTTATCTTTTCTATTATTATTAGTACATTAACTAGAAATGTGACTATACCCCTTATATTTATGCATTCAATTTTTTCTTTAGTGATTTCATTTTTAAAGAGTTTTTTGCTTCAAGATCTAGAATTTTTTTTATCTTTGTTCTTAAAAAAAATTTAAATCTCTTAGCCATTAGAGCAATTTCTATCTAAGTCATCAGATTCATTCGTGCTATTATAATTTGAAGTTTTTAAAGTGATTCTCTTTTTAATAATGGGTTGAAGTTTTAATTCAAATGTTTGACTTGATCCTATCAGTTCTTCTACTTTAATATTATCTATATCTTTACTTTCTTCTATGGTAGTAGTTTTAGGATGAAACCTACTAGTTAATGATTTTTAGTATTTTTCTAACAATTTTTTATTTAGAAATAGCTTCGTCAAGACCCCACATAGAGTTGATAATATCATTTAGTTTAGTTTAAAATTTAATAAAGATTTCATCATCATTCATTTTGTTAATTTCAAATTGAGTTGTAAGCATTTATAGTTTAGATATTTTAATAGAGTTTGCTCATGCATGTGTTATTTCTAAAATATCTCAAGCATGTTTAGTAAATTTACATGCAATAATCCTTTTAAATTCATTAGGAGACAAAGAGCAGTAAATAACATTCAAAGCCCTATTGTTATCATATATGGATATTTATCTACAACAGACCAAGTAATTTTTTTTTTTAATTTTAACTGCGGTTTTGACTTCAATAGTTATTTTCTTAATGGGCCATGTTCAGCCCACTTCAATGGATTCCTAAATTCTTCCATCAAGAGATTATAAGCATATACTCATTCGAGCCTTCTAATATGCATAGTTTGATTCATCGAATAAGGGAGGTCTAGAAATAGAGTTTCCCTCTTCTCTAGTAGCCATATCAAGAAAAAGGATCTCGCATAAGTGATTAAACCTTTTGCACAAGTGTTAAGCTCTCATACCAATTGAAGTTCCATTCACTATTAGAAAAAACATATATGGCGTCAGTTTAAAATCGATGCCATACATAAATGGCGTCTTTATTCCTAAAAAACTGATGCAATTGCTTGTGACGCTAAAAGAATTGCGTCGATTTATTTTCGACTCTCAATGGTGATAGATAGTGTCGGTTTTTGGTAAAACCAACGCTATATATAATTTTTGGCATCGATTTTTCCCAAAATCGACGCCAAAAGTTTTTTTTTATATATCTCACCTGTTTCTGCTATGTCGTCAAACCCATTTGCAATATAAACCCACTATACATCCAAATTGAAAAACCATTTATTCAAACATGCATATAGAGCTATATATACACCCATTTTCTTACACCCATGAATGGGGCCCAATGTTCCTGAATAAAACTAGCTACAACACATGTGTAGTTGTTTACAACTAATTAATTAACTATACATTGTGTAGTTGTGTAGACAAAAACTAAACAACTACAACAACTACACAATGTCCAGCGTGATCTCCATGTGGGTAAAAGAACTAGATGTAAGAAATGGGTGTAGCTCTAGACGGACTCAATTATATATATATGCCCAAAAAAATATGCTTAAATCCAACAGCTAGATTCAGTCCTAAATTAATAAGTACTATAAGTATGGAAATAAATTTTAGACTTATAGTATAGAAAATTATACAAATTTAGAAGAAGATATATATCTTAATTTCTCAATAAAATAACTAATCGTCTACAATAATATTAAAGAAATCAAAGAAAACAATTAGTTAGAACCAAAAAATGCACATTCATTAGCTTAAAGAAAAAAATGAAATGATGACAAATGATCGATATATATACCTCCAAAATTCTCTTTAAAGAGCTCAATCCACTCAACTCTATATTCTGCCAGCTCTTGTATTGTGTATATAACTTTTGATTTCATATGGTCAACCTAATTAATTAGAAAAATAGGTAGAGATAATTAATAAATTAATTTTACTTATTAAGATGTACACATGCATCAAGAACACGTAAAAGAATAAATGGCTCACCGAATGTTTAATTGTCTCATCATAATCGGTAATGAGGTCTGAAATTAAAGTTTTCCGCGTCGTTGGATATAGAAATCCTAAAGTTCAACAATATTTATAATTTCTCCGAATTGGTTCACTTAATCTGCAAAAATGCAGACTTGCACAGTCGCTCGTGTCGGATATCGTCCGCACTCGGGGTTAGGGCAATTAAAGAACAATAATAATGAAAACCGCTTAGAATGGTGGAGAGAAGAGAGAGATGGAGATCGGGGTTAAAAATCTATTTTTGATAGTTCGAGATTCATGCACTAAATTTAAAAATGAAATAAAATGAGATGAAAACAAAAGGAATTCCAATTTAATAATTAATTAAAGTGCTTACAAAAATTGAATAAACAAAAGGGAAATTAATCTAGAAAGCATTCAAAATATAAACTAAGCTAGAGAGAGAAACAGGGTAGAGAGAGAAAGTAAGAAATCTAGGTGGAGAGAGAAAGTAACAAAAACAAGAATTTTTAGAAATAAAAGATGGAGGTTTAGAGATAGAAAGAGAGGATTTAGAGAGATAAAGCAATAGAGAGAGAAATAAGAAAATCTAAAACCTAGAGATAGAAACAAGTAGAGAGAGAAACGGGATAGAGAAAGAAAGTTTTACCTTTAGACTTACCATCAAAATGGATCGGCCAAGTGAGGCTATGGTGGTGCACTTGCTGATTGTGCACGAATGAAGAGGGAGATGGGTGGTCGCACTAAAGAAGCTCACAGCCTGATGACATCATGGAAGGCAAGGTTGTAGCAGCAATGGAGTGATGAAAGATAGAGGTGGAGTGCAGCTTTGGTGATTTTCGGAATTGCAGAGTTGCAGCCTAATGAATGGTCAGCAAGGAGTTGATGTTGGAGAGTTGTAGCAGGTTCGTAAAGAACAAGGCAAAGGGTTGAGAGGGTGCTGCTCTTGGTTTGAGAACATGCACAACCAAGTAAATCGCAAATTGAGAATGATTGGTGGGGCGGTGTTACTTGATGCTGAAGTGAACGGCCAGCAGCAAAAATGATTGGAGCTTGCGTGCAACCTTGAACTGAACCAGGAGATGTTGACTCAAGCCGTGTGAGAGACAATCCACGGTTGTGGAAAGTGAAGAGAGTGGTTTTGCAGGGGGTCAACGATTGCTGCAAGCTGAGCTGGAGGCGTTGGTGATTAATGGAGATGCTCACGTGGAAACCAGCACCGTGGAAGAGGGGTGATGCACGCACACACCAGCAGGTTGTGGAGAAGACGGTGATTACTGGTTCAGCTTGAAGTGTAGAGGTTGACCACAAAGGAGAATAGCAGTGGAGCAATCGTGGAATGTAGTAATGGTGGCTGCCAGAGTGTCAGAGGTGACTGGAGAAGAAGGTGCAGGCGCGTTGGATGGCTGCTGGTTTCCGACAAAGTGGAAGGAGTTGCAGGCGGTGGCAGATGATAACTCCGACCGGCGGAGTGGTGGTGAAGGATCGCTGACCTGGGGTTGCAGATGTTCAACTCTGAGCTACAAGGATGATTTGATGAGGGATGTACAGATCGGTGGAGGTGAGCATTTGAGAACCACTCTGAGTTTCAGCAAGTGAAGGCTGGTCCGGTTTGGAGTGTTACTCCGGTAGAGTTCGCCTGAGAAGAAGAAGTAGGGATGTTGCAGGCTTTAATGTTCTGCAAAGACGTCCAGCCTCATAGATGGAGGGATAGCGGGCAGCATCATCAAATGGAGGAGATGGGAGGAATCAAGGTGCGGGATGTGATGGAGGTGATCGTGTTTTGCAGGTGTTGTGGTGCAAGAGAGCAACAGGCGGCAAGGAGTTGCTGTGCAGCACCGTAGGTGGCAACTCCGGCGAGTAGAAAGTTGAAGAAGAAGAAGAAGAAGAAGGAGAAGAAGAAGAAGAAAAGAGGAGAAGATGAGAAGAAGGTGGTGTGGCTGTGGAACAATTTCGGTGAGCTTCTCGCCTGAATTAATGGCAAGAAGAGTTGCAGGTTCCAGATGTGGTGGAGAACACCAGCAGGTGCCTTGTGGTTTCGGGCTGGTGTGGAGGAACAAGTTGCAAGTAGCAAGGTTGAAGGATTTTTGCTGGAGAAGACAAGGGGTGGCTGCAAGTTTGTGGTGGTTTTCGTCGGAGAAGGCGAAGGGAAGGAGCAAAACTGTGATCCAGAGAAGAGAGGGGAAAGAAGATAGAATTTTAGAGGGGGAGGGAACCAAAAAGAAACCCAAAGTTTCTCTCTCTTTTAAAGGGAGTGGTTTGTTGTGGGAGAGAGAAACCGTAGGAATAAAGTTGGGGATTGATGAGAAGTGGTCAAGGTTGACCACTTTTCCCATTGGCTTGACTGTGGGCTTGTGAGAGCCCATGGGTTTATGTTGGCCACTTGCTTTGATTGGGTCATGAATCCATAGGCCTTGGGCTATTAAATGGGTAGGTTAAAGGCCATAGAGTTGGGCCAAGGAAATTGCCACATGTCGGCCAGTGAGCCACAAGGATAATGGACTGAAGGATTGGGCATGGGTCATGGGCATGGGCATGGGATAAGCGGCCTAATGGGCCAAATGGATATGGGCCTCTTGCGAGGCCATGGGTTAGGGTGCGTTTGGCCGCCAGGGGAGAAAACATGGTAAATGAGCCAGAAACACCATGGGCTCTAGAACGGGTTACAAGGCCGTGGGTTTCTAATTTGCTTGTGGGCCACTTGGCCATGGGCTTTGTGGACCACTAAGGCCATGTGAGCTGTTAGATGATGAAACTATGATAATTGGATGAGATGAGGTGGCAGTTTGACTCGGTCCACAATTGGCAGACTGTAAGATCTGGAGAGATCCAACGGTCAGATGAATGATCTAACGGTCGAATTAAAGATCTAACGGTAGAAGAACTATGAGAGATGGAATAAAGCTAAAGGAAATAAGATCTGAGGTTAGATGATAGAGATCGGAGGGTTAGGATGATCGATCTAAGGATCGGATGGTGAGATTTAGACAATTCAATCATGGAGAGGGAGATCAGATGGTAAATCTGGGTATCTAATGGTAGGATGAGATGATCTACGGGTTAGATATTAGAGTCTAGAGAGATGGAGAGAGAATTAGGAGAGAGAAGAGAGAAAATAATACAAAATAAAGGCAAAAGAGCTGACGGAGGGTCATGAACCTTGATCTTCAATGTAATCTTCCGTCGGCTTAACCAATTACGTAAGTCGTCATTTTATGTCAGTTGGTGCGGCTTTGAATCACTTTGGCCCGTTTCTTGGTCTTCAACTTTGTCTCTCTCTTGGTTCTTTATCTGGCTCTACGATCCTCCGACTTGACCCGTACTTGGCCGGTATCTTCTTGTCATAGCTTGTTGACTCCTTAAGCTTTGATATTAGGCTTCTTGATAGATCGTGGGTCTGCATGTCTCAAAAATCGCCCGATCGGATTTCCTGCGAGAGAAAAGCGCGTAATGAGACTTAATCAAAATGGCTTGATACTAAACTATCCGAAATGCGTATATTTCATGCAATAGTCAATTTTTGTCTAAAGAATGCGTTCTACGCAATGAAAGAAACTCTTACGTAGAAAAGTCGACGAAAAAATAAGTTTTACGTAAGAGAATGCGACTTCGCTATAAGGATAATGGCTTAAAATAAGCATTTGTTAGCGAATATTAAGGTCTCGCATGTACCTTATAACAAAAAATCCATAAGATTTCATATCTTGTTGTTTTGGGCACTACGCACAAGCATGTAATTCGTTAATTAACCAAAAAAATTAACTTCCGACCAATAAAAAAGTACAAGTACTGGTACATAGATTTTAATTACCGCAACTGCCCTCTATGTTGGTTCCTTCTTCCTCAATGAGTGGCCCAAAATGTCTTTTTCAAATGCTTTAAAAACACTGCAAGAAAGTAATTCATCAATTATTCTTTACTGCATGTATAAATATTGCTTAATTTACTAATATAAGATTAACTTACTGTTTGATAATGTCTTTCAAATTTTGGTTAATTGAATTATTTAATGAGTCAAAGTAATAGATTGTCATCGACAATAAGTCGATGACAAGCAATATCCAATGTTCCCTATATATAAACAATAATCAAGTTATTCGCAAGACATTCAATAAGTTATTAATTAATTATCAAATTCAATGACAACTGAAAATAACACATTACCCAATGTTTAAGGGAATAAACAAAGTCTTCCCTTCAGTGTATGTAGTTAGAAATATATTAATAAGATATGGCACAAACTGTTCATCCCTCATAGATGCACTGATGGCTTGAGCACTAACCAATGTAATCTTTTGAAGCAAATGTTTCTCAATTAACATTTGGTAGATGTGGCTGCGAAATTAAAAAAAAATTAATTAGAATGTCATAATCATATCTATGAAATTTAGATCAATAAAAGAAACTCAATTCAAAAGTATCTTACCATTGATATAGTGTCAAGCACTGTGATGACACATCTTGTAGTTCACACACCAAAAAGACATCCATAAAGTCAATATGAATTGACTCGTATATCAAATACTTCCGACCCGATAGTAATACCAACGGATATGGAAGATGGGTCGTGTGCACGCAGACTATCATAAAATTCTTTGATGAAATTATCATCACTTTTATTCTCTTGTACCTATAATGAAAATTAGAGTTATAATCAATATATGAATATATTCAATGAAGTAGAAATGATAAAAAGATTGATAGATGTTTACATGATCAGCATTTGTGAACACCACCCATACTCTAGGCCATGCCACGATGCTCCCAACTGTATCTCCCACCGTAGTAAACACATCATGAACTGGATACAGGAGTTCAGCATCCGACACTACAGGTACTTTGATTAAGACACGAAAACAATCAAGTCTCAATGGGAGAAAGAGCACAATTTGGCTAGGTGTACTATCCAAAATGACCCCCTCAGCAACAATGTTGTTTGGGGTATGTATTGCCAACCTACATGGCTTTCCCTATAATGAAAAAAGTTAGAAACTTAATAAGATAATTGAAATGAATTGAATAAAATAAATTTAGGTTCACAGTATATACCTTTTCACTCTTTCTGCTGGGCCCCAGTAGTGGCATCTCATCCCTACTCCTCTGATGCGCACGTGATTGCGATATACCATCACCTGGGGTAGGACGACCACATGAGGCTACTTTCTCAGATCCCGGCGATGGGATATATTGCGATGGCATATGTTGCGACTGCGTTAGCTGCTCGATCTGTGCCTACATCGCCTTTATCATCTGAGCCTGACTCTCTAATTGTGATGCCTGGCTATGTATCTGCGACATCATTTGTACTTAATTCTGCTTAGATGAGCTTATGTATCTGCGACATCATTTGTACTTGATTCTGCTCCAGATGAGCCATGTGTGCTTTATTTCTACGCTTGGGGATCTGAAAGTATTGATGAAGATGATGATGTTATGTGCATGTGACCTATTAGATTAACTAAGAAGCATGCTATAATTGTTATTGTATCAAAACATGATTATAGTTTGAGATGATTGAATCATGATCAATTGTAATAATGCATAGCTAACAATTGTTGTTGCATTATTTATCATGGAGGGTATAATAATTAAATTAAGTTAAGTGCACCTATATTTTAGGGTTTATCCAAGGAGTTGGTAGTGTTCGAACACACCGGATAGGTCCTTGGGTGGTTGTGTTTAACCCTAAAAATTAAGTAAGTAGGGAATAAGGAGAATCCCTTGGGTGCAAAGCCCTTAATCATCGGTGATCTCTTGATTTTACCATCTATAAGTCAGATTTATTGTCTAGACCATCTGTTGTGTTGGATTTATTGACTTGACTCTGAGATGTCGAATTAACTAACATTAATGTATAAGCATTACATAACGTGTTAGAGTGAGTGTAAATCATTATATATGTATACATGATTAGTTGGACAACATTATGTGATGAATGTATGGAAATTTATACGTTTGATGATAAAATTGTGTAGAGATAGTAGTATAATTAAGATTGATTATGTTGATGGTTGATTTGTGATGCACACACAACAGCATGTCATGTGCACGTGGTTAGTGAGAGTCTAGCTTGTGAGTCTGATGGACTCACCCTTGTATACGATATCTTTTTGTAGGATGTGACCGATAGATTTTTTAGGGGCCTAGATCATCCTACTAGCAGTAGCTAGGAGTTTGGAGATTAGTAGAGTAGTTATATTTCTATTAGTGGTCTCATGAGAGATTCACGAGTTGTTGCTCTTTTGATTAATTTGGGTTCCTATTTAAACCTTGTTTAGTTATTTTTCGCATTTGGTTTAGTTTGACCCATTTTATTTATAGTTTAGATATTATATTTTGAGTTGGCTTATATATTGATCTGCATTAATGACGCCAATTCTCTTGATCTCGCGATGTATTGAGATTCGTTCCCAGCTCGTGCCTCAGGATTCGTGCATGGATAGAGATATTCTAGTGTATGAGTTGCGAGACATGACAGATTGGTACTGAGGGGTGGCGAGGTTCAAGCGATGGAGCAAGCTTGCAGTGGTTGGCGGAGAAGATGGTGGTGGTCCAACCCGTTGCTGTTTGCAGGCGGGGTGGTGCTACAAGTGAGGAGGGGAACGGCGTTGCCGTTCGCGTGGAGCAAGCGGTCTGGTTGCAGCGGCATTACAAGCGGTGTTGTTAGAGAAGGAGGGTTACAGGCGACCGTGCAATAGGCAGAGCAAGGTGGAGATGAAGAGAAGGAGAAGAGAAAGCAGAAGAAAAAGAGAAGGAGGTGGGAGCGCAACAGTTGGCCAGAGTTGCAACTCCAACAGAGGTTTTTAATGGAGAAGAAGACGGTGGTGGGATGGTGGATTGTTCAAGCGGTGGCAGAAGATTGCAGCGCACGGTGGAAGAGGAGGGGTGTGTGGGGAAGAGGAAGAAGGGAAGAAGAAGAAGACGAAGGAGAAAGAAGAAAGAGGATTGGTGGCCAGAGTTTTGCAACTCTGGTCGAAGAAGAAGAAGGGAAAGAAGAGAAGAAGAAGGAGGAGGAGAAGGAGAAGAAGGGGGAGAAAGGAGAAGGGAAAGGAGAGGGAGAAGGGGAGGAAGAAGTTAGTGTTCGGTTCCCCCTCTCCTTCCTCGTTTATACCTCCCCCTCTTCAATGGAAAATAGAATTTTCTAAAAAAAAAAAATTTTTTTAAAAGAAAATTTCTTTTCTTTTAAAGGGCACATTTTCCCATTTAGTGGACCCCTTTTATTTTATAAAATATTTTGAAATCGTGGGGTCCACTAAATTGCTGGCCATGGTCGAGCCGATTACGCTCTGTGGCATATTCTTAGAGGTTGACCGTATAGATATTTAGCCAATCCCTTAGTGGGGGATATGGCTTCTTAGAAGTCACTAATCAGATTTATTTTGGTTTATAGGTCCACCTAGTGATTTGACCAAACATTATACGGTCAACATCCACTGAGAACTTGCCTTGTGGCATGTAAAGTAGGTTGTGGGCTCCTTGTGAGGCCGTGGGCCTCATGTGAGAGGGCTAAGGGAGCTGATCCTATGTTAGAGTTAGGCAATAGGGTTAGAGAGAGAAAATGCAAGAGCGAGGAGAGAGAAATGCTGATGAACCGTTGGATCATGAGTGATCATAGGGCAATGATGGTGATGACTCAAGGAGAGAGAGTTGGTTAGAGTTAGGAGAGAGAAAATTAGGATTTTAGAGAGAGGAGAGAGAATTAGGGAGACGAGAGAAAAAATATCAAAAAATGGAGAGAAAAGCACTGGCAGAGGTCTGGAACCCTGGTCTTCACTGTGTCCCTCCTCACGCTTCACTAGTAGAGCAGACCATCATTTCTTGTCAATTCATGTGGCTTTTAACGCTTTAGTCCATCTCTTGGTCATCAGCTCTCCCGCTATCTTCGTTCTTTGGGCCTGCTCTTCGGTCCTCTTGTTCAGCCCGTGTTTGGCCCATTCTTCTAGTCATATCATGTGGGCTCTTTAAGTTTTGATAATGGGCTTTTATGATCGATGTGGGCCCACAAGTCTCGAGAATCATCCAGTCGGGGTTTCCTACAACAAAAGAAGCACGTAATGAGACTTAATCAGAACGGCTTTATATCTAGACTTCTAAAAAGGTGTCTAATGCATGCAAATATACCATTTCGTCTAGAAAAGTGTGTTTTACGCAGCATAAGAGACTCTTACGTAGAAAAGTGGATAAATAAAGCAGTTTTACGTAGGAGAGTGCGATAACGGTAAAAGGATAATCGCTTAAAATAAGCACTTTTGAGCGAATATCAATATACTACTGATCTAAAGAGCGCACGTGCTCTACTCATAGTCTTCGTCCTCATCCCCATCATCTTCTTCATCTGCATCATCTTCTTCATCTGCATCATCTTCTTTTTCTTCTTCTTTGCTGTCATCTTCATCTTCATCTTCGTCTTCGTCTTTGCTTCAGCCGCAGAAGGAACAGTGGTCTCCTCAGGTGATGACTCTGGATAGTCAGGATGATGAGACCTAAGAAAGGAAGTCATACGTTGTTGTCGTCGAGAAAATTTGTCAATCAACTCATAAAGATTGTCCAACTTTGACGAAAGACCTGCAATGGATGCAGATACAGAGGGACGACGAGATACAGAACTCGATGCAGAAGCAGAAGCAGAAGAATCACCTACTAGCATCTTAGTAAAAGTGGCATGATTAATAGGTGAAATTTGATGCAGTGTTTCATCTGAGTCAAGAATAGGAACTTTGAAATGACTTAAAACTTTTGAAACCAAAATGCCAAATGGCAAAGACCGCTTGCGATTTTCAATTGCTAAATTTTCAACCATCAGATGAAAAATAAACAGAAGGACTACAGATACGAGTGCCTTGAGAAACACAATACAAGATGTACTGAATGTAGGGTCCAATCTCACTACGATATCCTACCTTTGGGATTAAATTATAAGAGAAAATCAGCCCTAACAAATAATACATTGGAAGTAATTCCCACATAGCCAAATCAGAGTTCACTGAACAATCTTCCCACAAATGGTTTTGGATATAACCTTTTTGTTCTTTAGTGGCAGGGAAGGGGGAATATTCCTTCATTAGATACACGAGGAAGACCAGTAATTTTTGAAGTCGAGTGATTTTGAACCTAAGTCCCCTGACCACAGAATAGAGAAATGGACCTTCTAGATCATGGTTATTCAGATTGCAATAAAACATTCCGACTAGTTCAGGATATGCAACACCAGCAATTGAAAGAAGTTTAGACCAACCTACCGAGTTCAGAAGATTAGGAATTCCAGTCATGGTCACTTCCTTCTCAATTATCCCATGCTCCACAACAACGACTCTTTTAACATAGTTCTTCAAGAAACTAGCCCTAGCCATCGGATTAATGAAAAGACTAAGAGAGGGATCACTAGAGGATGATTCACCCCATTCTCTTTTCCCTTGTGGAGCCATTTAAGAGAAAAACAAAGGCCAGAAGTAGAACAACAATACGGACGTTTTTATGTTACACGAGGTTGTCCAAATTTTGAGTTCTAGAACCCGAAAACTAGTCTGGAACCTTGTTAGCAATTCGTAATACGGCAAAAAGTCGATATGGGAAAAATTCGAGTTTTATTCAATTTTGGGTTTCAAAAATCCGATGAAATATTCAGTCAAAAATTCACTAAACGGCAAATATGCGGTATACAGTTTATACGTGTTTTATACGTTCTACTTTAAAAATTCGAAAACCAAAAATTCGGTATAGTTTGAAAGAGAATCAATATATTTATTAATATAGCTACCATAGTCCAATCTATTATAGTTATTAAAATTCGGTACATGCTGAAAGGGAGTCAATATACTACTTGAGGTTGAGTCAACCAATAAGCACGTTTTGTTTTAATTACTTTTTATCTTTAGCTAAATAAAACATAGGGACTGTGTGGTTCAAGCAGTTTTTGTTTTTTCTACTTTAATCTCACATTGGAGAAATAAGTGATAGTTAAGGGAGTTTGAGTTGTATAAATAGGACTAGAATATAAGGGGGAAAATATACTTACCTTCACGGGGTCAATGGGTGATCAAAAAGGCCCATGGCCTAGGTTAACGACATCTATTGCACTTAGGAGGGGTGATCGCTTAAGATCTACCCAAGTGGTAGAGTAACTGAGGGATAGAGAAAAACAGCATACCTTCAACGTTGTTTTTCTGGGAATAAACAACAGTTCTAGCCCGTTGTTTTAAAAGAAACAAAGGTTCTGGCTCGTTGTTTTTTTTAAACGAATTTTTCAAAAATTCTTAAAAACGCGTTCAATTCGTTAGAAAAAAACTAAATTTTTTCGAATTATTCAAATATTCGGACGAATAAAACTTTTCTTAAAAAAAACATAAAATTCGCGAATTAATTGTGAATTAATCGGATGATTGCTAACAAGGGTCTGGAACTAGATAAGTTCAAAACTTTTTCTTAATTGTGACTAACAGGAAATAGAATGGAAAAAATATTATTTTACTATAAAATAATTTCATAAAATCACAATAATTATCTCAAGTTCTCATTCCACAAACCAAAAATCACAATCATTCAAAATATATTAAAAGTTTTCGGAGTAAAACAACTTAATTAACACGAATAATGAATTAACAAAGTATTTAACTTTTCAATTAGCTAAACATCCAACCATCCATTTTTAATTTATCAACCAATCTATTGGACCCTCTTTGTTACCTTGGTTAACTCGAAACATCGTAAAATTGAATTTAAAATCCTGTAGTGCATTACGATTTTTCATTTGACGGCATATCCTCATCCATCATTGCACCGTTATCGCATCTTGCTAATTGCCCGGTCCAAAGGGATCTAATATTGTCGGTGTAAGACCATGAGTCAAAAGTCCAGTAAAGTATAACGAGTACACAAGACAATAATAATAGTCCGATCATAATTACTCTAGCATGTTAATCAATATATCAATAAAAAAAATTAACTCATTCAAAAATATACAATCATGATGATGATAATGATGATGTTAAATGCACTCTAGTCCTCATTCCTTCCCACCAAGGGCAACGAATTTCCACTAAGGACAGCGATTCCTTACCAAGGGCGATGATGCCCACCAAAGGCAACAATTCTCCACCAAGGACAACGATTCCCACCAAGGGTAATCCTTACAAATTTTAACTAATTGGATCAACCCTACTTCCATTCTTTTCATGATGCAAACACATATGATCACTAGGCATTCCAAGTTACAAGCCATAAATCATCATAAGATATTAACACTACGACAAATGTATCCTTAAACATATGATCATCAACAAATAAAAGAGATAATATGAGGATTATAATCATTGTCAAGTATACTTACCTTATTTTTCTTCTTCATTGACTTGAGTATTCATTTCCTCAATAATGAAGAGATGGAAGCTTTTGAAAAGACAAACCGAGAGGATTCAAGGTGGAGGCATTTTTTGCTTGTGTTCGCTAAGTGGTTTACTCAAAAATCCATAAAGTATCATATATCGACAAGTTTAACCATTTTCTCGTCTCGAACCTCCATCATCTCAAATAATCACTCCGTCACTTTGGAGATCCAATCGAAGAAAACCTCTACATACAGATTTCCATTAAAGTAAAGAATATATGCCTTCAATTGGTAATCATCATATTCCCTTTGTTGCCTCATCAATTGGTACACATCATGCTCTTCGTCCCTTTTGCTTTCAAATTCATCCTTGTTATCAGGTTGATGATGAGGAGGGTGTCCCAAAATATTTCTATTAACAAGTTGGTCTCGGATAACTCCTTCGGCGCATACCCTGTCAATTGTTGGTTGCTTCTTGTTGGCATTGAGGTTCATCCCGATAAGCAGTTGACGAATCTCGTTCAACTGCAGGGCTAAGTTGTTTGACTGTTGTCGTTGCTCCTCCATCGCTTTCCACGAGACTTCTTCCCCACGATCATCACCAGTAGGGTTTTGTTTCTTTCTTCATTATTTGCCATCAAAACAAGAAAATGATATGACCAATGTCAATATCCCAAGGTTTGGAATCTACCAAACAATGAATAACTCTCAAAAGAGCCAACTCACAAAATTTTATTGATAACAAACTGTATTTGCCTTTCGGCCTACCGCCTATTTAATGTAAGACACTAAAATAAACAAAATAGGAAAATTACTAAAAATAACATAAAATACTAAATTACCAACTTACCCCTCTAAGGTGAATTTACCAAAATACCATTCTATAGTTAACTTATTGAAATACCCTTTATTTGTATTTAAATGCTAATATCTTATGAAGTTACTAAGTTGTCCCTACCAATTATCATTATATGTCCATAAAAAGGTAAAATTATTAAATTATCCCTATATTGTATATTTACAAAAAAGCCCTTGTAGGTTAAATTACTATTTTACTCATATACATCATTGGATAAGTAATTAAGTGAGTGAAAATTCATTAATGTTAAAATATGGCCTTTCTATTGTCAATGGTTGACCTGAAAAGATTTTAATCTATCTAAAAAATAATTCAGAGCCCATGACACTATTGGGCCTCAAACCATAGATCAATATGGGTACACTAAGGTCCACACCAATCTGAGTCAAGAAAAATTTGGGGTGTTACAATCCGCTCTATCTTGACCCCAAAAGATTAAGATATTCAATGAGGAATTAAAGTGCCTCTTTGGGCAGTGATATATACAAATGTAGAGAGGTGATTAGCTTCTATTGGATGCTTTTCCAATATCTCTTCTATAAGAATATACTTGGTAAGGCTTAAGCAAAAGTATTACTATGTTCCCACAAGCCAAAGGGCCCTCCTTTAAGGGTTATCCTTTCTCAATCGTGTAAAGAAGGAAGGGATTATTAGGACTGTATGGATTTTTGGCCCATCCTTAGGTGGACCTACATACCAGAACTTAACCTGATTTGTGATCTCTAACCATTGGATCTATGTACCCCAAGTAATGCTAAAACCCAACAGTTAAAAATCAACCCATGAAAAATACTCAAATACAACGGTTAGAGATCACCAATCAGGATGATTTTTTGTATAGATCCATGTCCGGATGGGGTCAAACATCCATGCGGTCAGTCGTTCCTAAGAGTGTGCCACATGGTTCATACGGACGTCCCTTGGCATCTATGCTCAAAGATGCCTGTCAGCAAAAAGTAATATTCACCAGTACTCTGTTACATAGGAGTCTAGTTTTTCTCCCAAAATTTTTTGCCCACCAATGTCCATTTGAGTCACGTGAAAAGTGACACCATCGACCTGAGGACCACCGTCATCCTCATCCATTATTGGAGGCACACTCCAATCAGTGGTCTCTAAAAGTGTGCCACGTACGTGATTCACAGTCACACTGTGATCCGTCGAGAATTTTGATGACGAAGCTCCGTCATAAAAAAATATTATTGGGTCTAAGTGTGTTACTTGCTTTTATTTTTTTAGAATAGGAAAAAGATGTAACAAGGTAAACCTGACACTTTTTGACGTCAGGTAGTATCACCATTTTTATTACTCTCCGCTGCCCTCGAGGACCACTAACCGTATGGATGTTTAGGATCACCCTTTGGTGGATATAGAGACCAAAATTCACCCTGATTGGTAATCTCTAACCATTGGATTATAGTACTTTTTAAGACGTGTTTGGAGGTACACTCCAAACCACTACCCTAGGGCCTGGACTATCAACCAATATCTTGTAGTGATATTGTAAGAAATTTTGGTGAGACTCGCTGTTATGGTATTGTGGGTACATAAAAATACACCACGTGGAAACACTCTTTGGGCCCTCATGGCCCTACATAGTTCATTTTTTTGGACCCACTAACAGCATGAATGTTTAGCAAACCCCTTAGTGGGGATATACATGTAAAAAATCAGTCCGATTAGTTTTCTCTAGCCATAGATATTAGCACTTTTTTAAGATTATGGATTCAAGTGTGTATTTTTGGATATTTAATCCAATGGTTAAAAATTATCAATCAAGCTGATATCCACAAAGGGGTGGGTTAAAATTCCATTCAATTTGTGCCCCCCCAACCCATAAAAAAAAAAAAAAAAAAAAGAGCCCTCTGCATCGACTACATCCATATTCCTCTGCATCTAAACATTTTCCCTGAGCTCTGTATGGTTGCCCTGAATAAGTTTTCTAGAAATGATTTTTGCATATAAATGTTATAAAACATTTTCCTATCAACATTTGGTACAAATCTTTTTCCATGAAACTTTTTTGTTGATCACCGTACATAGCCTAATATGTCTTAATCACCGCTTGGTGGACGTATCCATCAGTATGAGTTTGATTGCTGGTGGTCTATCCGTTGGAAAGCACCTATCAAAGTGAATTTTTGTGCGTGGGTCCCGGAAAGGACGAGAAAATAATTTGAGACAGCTTTGGTAGGCGAACCTTTGGAACCATCGGAGGTGCTGCCATATTTACATGGTGGACTGGAATATTCATAACTTTTCCCACTCTACCTTGTACAGATCATTGCACCTATGATGGCTCCACAACTCCACGTGAAAGTTTTTCTTGTTGGTGTACTGAGACAGAATTTTTTAAGCAGCAAAATTTTTGAAGTGGCGAAGCAGTGGCATCACACCGCACTACAATCCGCTGATGCTTTTGAACAAACCCAGAAATGCTTTTGAACATGTGGCGTGATGTAATTGGCCACTGCTTTGACAGTTCAAAAATCGGCTGCTTCAAAAATTTTCTCATCCTCTAAGGAGTTGTCCAAACATTCCGTCAGTACACCAGAAGAACCTGCAACTCTGTGCGTTTTTAGGAAGGGTCTCGATGTAAGAAGTAGCTAGCACCATTTTTCTTACCCACGTACTGCTGCCATCTGCGCCCACTGACCTCATGGATATCTAGACCACCCCATGGTACCAAAAATCAGCTTATTTGATGATTCTTAGCCATTGGTTTCAGTACTAAAAAATATGGTTGAATCCAAATTACGCCATAAAAAGTACTAAAATTTAATAATGGGTAGAGATTACCAATCATGGTGATCTTGTTGTGTCTATCCACCAAGGGATGGGCTAAAATATCCATGTGGTCAGTGTGTACATATGGAAGCGGTGAATAACAAAAATGATGCTAACTTACGCCAAAGGCGTGATCTAAAATTTGCTACGTCGCGACCCTTTTAGGTAATAACCCAACATTTTTTAAAGAGTTAGTGGTGGCTTTGTGCGCCTTTGGAAAAGCAGGGATCGCATCCCAAAAAACCTGATGGGCCCTTCCACCTCAGCTGCCACGTGTAAAGAAGACTAGGTTTGGAATCTCGAGTTTGCTATAGAAATGAGAAAATCTCCAATTAGCAAGCAACCCTGCAAATGGCAAGAAAATGCCTCCAAGAAAGACATTGTTTGCTAGCATTTTTCTTTTAAAAAAAGACCGTGTTAATACTGCTCCTAGTGTTTGTGTCTCTATCATCCTTTTAACTCCAGATGATGTTGGTCCTCGGGATTCACACCACACAAATCTTGAAGAACATTTAACCGTTTAGACAATATTTTTTAGTTTTAGTTGAATTATTATAAAAGTAAGTGACTACTGTTCCTAGTGGTGATCTCATGGGGTCCCTACCCCATGAGATCATCACACAAATAATTGTTGACTTGAAAGACTTGTTACTTATTGGTTGGAGGGAAGAAAAAATTTCTAATTTCCAATTTAAATACCCATTACCAGGTGCCTGAGAGATACTCAGGGAGATAGAGATAGAGAGAGGAAGGGAGAGAGAGTGAAAAAACGAGAAATATGGCGACTCCAACCGTTCCTCCTGTACAACCTTCTCCTCGCGAGGATGCCAAAGAGCTTTACCGAACTTTCAAGGGTAATCTCTATCTTGCTCACTATATTCTATTATGGTGCAAGTTAGAGGAGTTTGTTTTACTCTATTTTAGTTCTCAGTTTTAATCACCAACCCTAAAAAATTTCTATTTTACAATCTTTTCAGTTGTTGGTATATATTGTCATCGTCGTCGTTGTCTTCTAAGGTAGCATTTTTTGGGGTTTTAGTTTTGTGAATTCCAGCTTAAATTCAGTGAGTTCGCAAAAATCTTTGTATCACACATGTTTGTTGTTGTTATTGTTGTTGTTGTTGTCAGTCTTCGAAGGTAGCATTTTTTGGGGTTTTTAGTTTTTGAGATTTTCTAATTTTGTGATTTCCAGCTTAAATTCACCAAGTTCGCAAAAATCTTTGCATCACAATTGTCTTAAGGTGTACCACCACCCAAACTTAAAGAAACTCAAAAAATATTCTAAAGATAACATGAGAGTATAAGAGTGCTTATGATCGGGGGACAACCATTTGGCCATACCACATAGAAGATGAATCAGTGGATGTTTTTTTCGGTGAGGACGATCTCTATGGTGAGGAGATCTTCCTCGCAAAAATTCAAATCATTCCAATGTTCTTCGACCATCTAACTTGAAAACCACATTTGATGGGGTTAGAAATTTCAGAATGGGCTGTTTTTTTGTTGGGGTGATCTATATGGTGAAGAGATCATCCTCACCAAAAATCAGCCATTGATTCATCTTCTTTGTGGGTATGCCAAAATGGTTGTCCCCCGATCCTGACCCATACTTTATTTCATGTTATGTATGCAATAACATCTTCTTTGCTCACATCATTTTTTATTATTGGTAAATTTAAGTTTAACATGCTTACTGCCATTTTTCATTTTGGCTCAGGCTCCGAGAATTCGTCTTTTTCTAACTCGTACTTTCACTCATGTCCTCGGCCGTGGATTTCGAGAATCCAATTGTGGTTTTGCTTTCGTTAGAAATCACCAATCCAATGGCTAGAAATCACTAAGGGGGATGATAGTGATAATGCTCCCGTACTTACTGCAAACTGTCAACGACAGATTAGCCAATATTTATATTGGAGAAATTTGTAGTGAGGCTCGCACACATTGAGAATGTTTTAGGGACATAACCAGATATATAGTTCCAAACTTAAGTCCACCACTAGAACTAGGTTAAGGGTAATCATTAAGTTTAAAAGTATAAGGAGGTATTACCAATTATTTTCAAATTTTAGGGAGGTCTTACTAAAATACCCTTTAATATAAAATGTTCGGGTACGGCTGAGCCAGGCATATATGACGGAGAAATCATACCCAGACCCATGTCGTGTTATGTTAACAGGGATTCCTCGATGGGTTTTGAAAGATTCAAGTGACATAACCAGATATATAGTTCGAAAGTGATCTTGAGACAAATCAAGAATATAATTACTTTCAACCAAGTACTAATAAACTATCTGCACTTGTGACGATGCTTATTTAGGACGTGGCTGCGACACCGGAGCAGTAGTCAATATCCTTGCCCATCGGGATGCAACTCATCGTGCTCTAATCCAACAAGAGTACGGGTGCATGTATTCTGAAGAACTTACCAAACGCCTGTCTTCAGAGCTTAGTGGCAATTTGAAGGTATTGAAGCATGATTATTATTTCCCGTTGATGGCAATTTGAAGGTATTCAAGCATGATTACTAATTTATCTATTGCTTGTCTTAGAAATCCATTCTTCTCTGGCTTCAAGATCCAGCGGGACGTGATGCAACCATAATAAGAGAGGCATTAACTGGGGACATAGTCGATCTGCAAGCTCCGACTGAAGTAATATGTTCTCGTACCCCATCCCAAATACATCAATTTACACAACTATACCATGCAAACTTTGGTGTTCACCTTGCAAACGATATCGAATATCAAGCAATCGGTGATCACAAAAAGGTCAGCTCTCTCTGTCTCTCTTATATGTTCAACCCAAGCCTGGCCCGTGGTCAGGTTGGACTCATCCAAGTTGCAGCCCTAGATTATGGTACAACCCTGGCCCTTCTTTAATTTGCATTCTAATGTACAAGTCACAACAACCGCCTCATTCTATTTTGCTGACTTGAGTATTCCTCATGTCTATCATTTTCTGATGCTTCTATACAAATTGTAAATTGCGTACTCATAAACTGTAGCTAGTCTGAATTCAAGTGTTTTCGCACTTTTCTTTTTTGACATAGGGAGAATGCTAGCAATTTCCTAAAAATTTGATCATTTTTATGTAAAAATCATGTAGTTGCTGCTTGCATATTTAAATACAACACGTTACGAAGGATTGGAAGTTGATCGAATGATGGTAAAGAAGGATGCCAAGGCTCTCTTCAAAGCTGGAGAGAAGAAATTGGGAACGGATGAGAAGACTTTCATCCAAATCTTTAGCGAACGCGGCAGGGCACATTTGGCTGCTGTTAGTTCTGCTTACCACGATATGTATGGAAACTCGTTGAAAAAGGTATATTTCCTTAAAGATGTCCAATCTATCCCCCCTTGTTAGATTCGATCTATATTCTTGTTCTGATTCTTATACCGATTCAATCTAGTTCAGGCAGTAAAGAGTGAGACATCTGGAAATTTTGAGTATGCCCTCTTGACAATCCTAAAATGTGCTCAGAATCATGCTAAATACTTCGCAAAGGTATCCTCCCATATTTTACTTGTTTGTGAAGATCTTGCACCTCGAAGATGGTGCGAAGAAGGGCTTTGATACTTTAAAAACATTGCAGGTGTTGTACAAGGCAATGGAAGGCATCGGAACCGGTGACACTACACTTATAAGGGTAGTTGTGACAAGAGCTGAAATTGATATGCAGGATATAAAGGTTGAATACCAGAAGAAATACAAAAAAGCATTGGCCGATGCAATTCACTCGGAGACGTCAGACAATTATAGGACCTTCCTTCTTTATCTTGTGGGTCCCAACCATTAGGCAGATATAAGTGGGTGTTGATGATGTTGGAGAACATATGTATGTTTATTACTTGTATTGTAATCGACAGCTCCATTTGCCTTTAATTTTCTTCGTTGAATGCCTGTATGACTATTTGTGTAATGAAGCCACATTATGTTTGATGGTTACAATGTTCCTTGGCATAATTCTTTTTATATCATGGGTTTGTTATGCATAAAAATCTTTATTCGAAAGCCTATCAAATGAGTAGAATGCTTGAAATCAGATTGGTGAAAAATCTACAATATGAAAGAGCTTAGAAAACAAGCAAACCTAAGTGATCTAAATTGAAACAATTCGAATTCTTATTTACCCTTTCTACTCATGGATTTTCGAACAACCCATATTCGAGCGATTCATGTGGTTGGTCTGAGCTACATTTTAGAGTCGCAGCTTTGTTTTGCGCTTCATCAACAATGAAGCTTCATTCCTCTTCAATTTTAATGAAAGGTAACTTTATTTATTGGGAGCTTTCTATTTAGAAATGCTCCCTATATTGATATAACCCATCTATACATGTTACCCTACTTGAGTCAAAATTAATCTTGACTGAGCAAGAGTTTGGTTGCGACTTTACTCTATTCTATTAATTACGAGCGAGACTGGGTCATTTACCATATTCAATTTTGTATGGCAGCTTAAATATTGAATTAAAAAAATGATAGCTCATAAGAGCTTTTGGAGAGTGGAATAATTTGATACTGAACCACTATATATCTATTGCTTTAAGTTGATTAATCTGTTTTCATTCAAATATATTAGTAATCAATTTAGGATCATTTTAATAAGCCTATTTATCCCCCAGCCCTCTAGGTCTTCTTGTATCAATATCAAGGGAACTTTAATTACCAACTTACCCTTCTACAGTGAATTGACCAAAATACCATTCTATAATAAAATTACTAAAATAGCCTCTATTTGTAGTTAAATGCTAATATCTTATGAAGTCATTAAGTTGTCCCTACAAATTATCATTTTATGTCCATGAAAAGATAAAATTATTAAATTAATATTATATTGTATAATTACAAACAAACCCTTATAGGATAAATTACTATTTACCCCTATATATAAAATTATCATTAGATAATTAATTAAGCGAGTGAAAATTCATGAATGTTAAAATATAGCCTCTTCATTATCAATGGTTGTCTTGAAAAGTTTTTAATCTATCTCAAAAAAATTTAACCCATGACTGTAATTGTAAAACCTTGAGAAATTATGACCGTCAGATTGATTCTCATAATTATGTTCTCGAGATTCGAGCCCTAGGCAAGTTTGAAGTGGTAAAATTAATAGAACTAGAAATCTTTTAATTAATGATCGGAACTTACTCGGTAACCTTATAAGACCTTTTTGAGAAATTTTAGTGCGAATATGAACTAGAGTGGGAATGTATCAGGTATTGTGTAACAATATAGAAAAGAAATTATACTAAACAGACTTTGCCATGGGCTTCGGCATGTCGAAATACCCTAAGTAGGATATACCCAGTACTGGCTGAGACCGTCAGTAAAGTTGTGCAACCATTTTTTAGAGCAATCAGGGTTCATTTTAAAAAGATTGATAAATGTATGGATTTACTTGGATTAATGGTAACAATTAACTCAAGAAGTAATGATACATTGGATTCATCAAACTAAATATTTTGGCCAGACCTGATCGGCCATTGTAGGTTAGTATAGCCCAAATCGTGTGTAATCAATATTCGAAGCAAAATCGGAATTGGCGTAGGTTGGCTTGTTTCTGACAAATCTACTAGGAATTTGACTGAACAAACATCACCATGAGATCTACCACATCATTTTACCCTGAGATAGACATATACGGTGTTTATTGGGAATCTCTAGAAGTTTTAACAGGGAAAACAGTACATTCGCACTGTCGATCAAAACTCGGAATATAAACAACCTAGTTAAAATTTCTAACAGATTCCTTCGAATTTTGGCCGAACGGAGGCCTCCATGAGATTCAGCACAACATTTTACCTTACGAGACTCGGTCTTGAGATCTCCGCCCGTGTACAGATCTCACAATTATGCCACCTACACTGAAGGTAGGGCCGCGAGATGCATTTCGGCGTGATGCTACTACACCGTATCACCACCATGTCAACTTGAGGTCCAAGCTACTTTTCTTGTTAACACACGTGGTTGCATAGGCACCACATGTATGATTTCATTAGGGTGATGTCATTCAAATGACATCATTGTCATCATTATAAGTCACTGTAGTATATATTATAAGTTTAAAATAAAATAAAATAAAAATCAAGAAAAATCAACTTAAAGAAAAGCTTAAGCTCGTTGGAAAAAAAAAGGAAGAAAAAAGAAAAAGAAAGAAGTCAAAAGTTAACATATAGTAAAGGACATACAAAAGGTTGAAAAAAAAAAAAATGGAAGATAAACATCCAAGAACGTGGGTGACCACAAGGGCCAAAACAAAAAATAATAATAATAATAATAATAAATAAATAAAAAGGGAAAAGGAAAGGTAGTTGGTGGATTGGACCATCAAAGAAGGCCCATCGGTGTGGGTTGGACAAAAAGGGCCCATGGGGACCAAGACCCAAAAAATAAGAATATATAATTAAATATTATAATAACATGGAGATATGTAGTTAATAATATAATAATGACAGAAAAAAGGGGGAAAAGTGAACTGTGAACCTTTGGATCTTTGGGCCCAAAATGATGCCCATGATCTACGGTTAAAAACAATCAACCCATGAAAAATACACTAATCTAACGGTTAGAAAACTTCAATCAGGTTGAATTTTGATATGAGGGCCCACCTAGGGATCGACCAAATAGCGATATGCCAGCTCGGTGGTCTCTAATGTGTACCACTTTTCTAAGTAATGCTCAAAATCCATACTTAAACATACACCATGTAAAAGACTATAATCCAACGAACATAAATTACTAATCAAAATGACTATTAGTATGTAGGCTCACCTAAGAGGGAGTTAAACATCCATACAATGAATGTGACTTTAATCTAATGGACATTAGTTGCTAATCTATATGAGTTTTAGTATGTAGGCCCACTTACAATTAAGTTAAACATCCACACGATCAATGGTCCCAAATGGTGGGCCATTCATTAGGAATAATGCTTGAAATCCACGATTAGAAATAAACTATAGAAAGGACACTAATCCATCTGTTAGGAAACGCTAATCAGGCTGTAGTTTTGGTAAGAAAGTCCACTTGGGTATAGGCCAAACACGTATAAGATTAGTGGTCTCCAATCGGGTACTACTCAAATGCTCAAAATCTATAATCACGATCCACCGATGAAAAACAACTCTAATTCAATGGATAGAAAATACCAATTAGGATGAATTTTGGGTATGTAGGTTCACATAGGAATGGATCCCATATCCACCCGGTCGATGGTCCCAAACCGTGGGCCACCTTAGGAAAGAAAATATATAATAAGTAAAATAAGGCATGGGCCTTGTGAAGGGCCCATGTGTGCGACTAAGTGTAAGAAGGCCCATCTTGGATTAGACCCACAAAAATTGATAAATAAATGAGTGGGCCCATGTGAGATCAACACCCATAGCACCCATGGTTTAAATGGTGGGTCACTTCTTTCAAATATGTTCAACACTTCGGTTAAAAGACAATCCTGAAAGAGACTCAAATTCAATGGATAGAAACCACTAATTAACATGACCTTTGACATCTAGGACCACCTAGGGGTAGACCAAACATCTATAAGGTCAGTAGTCCTAAGAGTGTGTCATACGTAGGATACTGCTAAATGTAAGTTTTGCCAAGTGAAATAAAGTGAGGTCAACAGTATAAAAATACATATATATTCAAACCATACAAAGAATTACCTACCTAGCTATAGTCAAATTACTACTAACATAGGAAGTTGCACGTTATAACAAAATTTATATAAGGACCGAGATTTTTACAATTTAAGACAACCATAGGCGTTTTGTACTAGATAAACAAAAATAAAATCCTAACTTTTCCTAAACTTGTTTTACTTCTAGGAATTTTTAAGTTTTGTTCATCTCAATAATTTGTCAGGTTTTGTTATTTCAATTTTGCATCGAATCTTGTTAAATCTTTAGATTTATCGTGAATAATTTAAAGAATGAGTATTATCACAAAAAAAGAATGGGTTTTCAATCAGTTGTGTTATCTAATTTTTCAATGAAACCGAAAATGGTGGATATTACAAATCTTAAGATTGATGAGTGTGCACGTGATCACTAGTACGTCTGAAGGTGTGGGATGCTTAGGCTACCCCGGATTTGTGGATTTGTAGATTTATGGATTGGATTTTGTTTGGTGCCCAAGTGGAGCCGTGGGTGCCATTATGGACTCAGTTGTATTGGTTTCAGGTGAGGTTTGGATAGATAGTTTCAAGATTGGGACCCTGTGGGGGAAAAATATCTGACCCACACAATCTTCGAGGTCAGACGATTCGTATCTCGATGATGATCGGAAGACTCTGATGCTTTAGGACAAAACTTCTTTCTCTACTGCAAAGGATAGGATGATCTCCAAATGAGATGTGGTCGTACCTGTTGACAACACTCCGACACTTAAGTCAGTATAGGATGTGCTAACTGGGTTCAGGAAAATAGTAAAGTGTTTCAGAGTATAGGCTATCTAGATCTGGAGAGCAAGATCCTTTTCTCAGTTATGATGGTCATGTATTTCCCCCAGAACTGGCGTGACTCACCTTCTACATGTCCACTTATCGTTAATCAGTTATGATCTGAAGAGATTCTGTTATGAAACTGAATCTTCTTGTTAGATCCTAACTTCTCTTATTCCGTTATATCTGAAATGACTGAGGTGGCACTCCTCATGACAGATATTCGAATAGGGGGGCATCAAAACTGCTCAATAATCAAACTAACTGCCATGTGGCCAATATATATTGAATAAGCAACTAACTATATTATAGTTTAGAATACTTATCTCGCTTGTAGAATCCTATATTCTTCTCAGGATTGGTAGAAATTCATTCCGCCAAGTAGCCTACTGATTTTATCGGGATAAGATGAGTGTTACTCCCGTCAAGTAGGCCATCTGACCTTGTCGGGATGTATTGAACATCATTCCCATTAAGGATGATAACTAAGCTCGTTGGGATGAATTGTTGATCCCATCGTCATATATGTTGTTGAACTTGTCGGGATTGGTGGAATATCAATCCCGTTAAGAATGTTGAGGTGTGTTGAATATCAATTCCGTCAAGTATTTCGTATGAACTTGTCGAGATGAGATGAATGTCGCTCCTGTCAAATAGGCCATCTGACCTTGTCGGGATATCTTGAGCATCATTCCCATTAAAGATGATAGCTAAACTTGGGATGAATTGAGTGTTTTTATCCCATCAAGTATATTGTTAGAACTTGTCAAGATGAGTAGAATATCAATCCCATCAAGAATGTTGAGATGAAATAATTATCATTTTCATTAAGATGGTCTATCATTAATGTGTCGGGCAAGATTGAATGCTTCCTCGACACATTAAAGGCTGAAGCTTCAATGCGTTCCATTAATAACTCTGCCTTGAGATGCTCTCTTCTGATCATTCCGATCTGACACGTAGTGCTTCCATTAATAGAAGATGTGAGACAGCGATGGAATGGTTATGGTTTTGATAATGTCTTCGGTGCATTTACTCACGCATGCTGGATGACACCACACATCGTCGTTTCGTATACCACACGTGTGTTTCCAATACACGTGTCACCATATTACTCATCAGAAAATACGGTACCCACATCGCCCCCCTTTTTGGGAAGATCGAGAAGTTGTCGTCGTATCTTCTGCAAAAGATCTTGGCCGTTTATGATATGTTGCAGGTTCCCAGCATTGGATGCTCCACCAGTCATTCAACCGTCGCCCTCCTCATTTAATGTTATGTCCATCGCTGCTGCAACAATGAGACGTGTCCATTCAGGCGTGAAGCCCAATGTACGGTCGTCGAATGGAATGATTGACGGGTACAATATTCGAGGAGGCAGGCTGTTGAATCGTCGACTAATAGTTTTTGAATTTTGGCGCCCGGGGTTTGAGACTGCCAGATTGCTGGTTTGATAAATCCAGATCCGCCTCTATAAATAGGTTTGGACTCCTCATTTTCTCATTTTTAGCTTCGTCATTCTCTGATCCGTGCTAGTCCGCTCTGGATCATCTTCTTCTTGAAGATACTATCTGTGCTCAACCAGAATCTCCTTCTCCACTTCTTGGTGTTTTTCTCTCAGGATCTTCCGAGTTCTAGTATTTGTATCTTCGTCTCCTTTTCCTTCTGTTTTTGCCTTTTCTTGTTTCAAGAATCATGAGAGGTAGGGTAATTTTAGAAGATAGTATAGAGGTACCTAGGCGTGAGCCTGAAGGGTCTAACCTCTTCTTGGAAGAGGAGGGAATTTCTGATTCGACGAATCGGGCCATAGACACTTATATGGTCGAGCCTGATGAAGAACGTGAAGAAGTAGCCCCTATCGTCGATCCAGTATTGGAATCAGACGCTCTGGGCATGACAATCCGAGTCCTCACTTATGGGAATGACCCATATATTGTTAGCATGAGAAGGGAATTTAGAATTCCTACCTCAATTTTCATAATGGTCAGGGCTCGTCATGGAGAGAAGACTAATCCCGAGGAGATTAGCATTGCCCGTCCTCAATTGAAGTTTGGGTTGTCTCTTCCTCTCTCTCCCCTTGTACGGGAAGTGCTTCGTTTCTACGATCGCTCTCTCGGTCAGATGAATAGCAATTTTCGACGTCTAATGACAAGAATTGACTATATCAATGCCTATAGTAAACACAAGATCGGTCTTCCCGAGATCGATTTTTTGTATTTCTTGAAGAGATGTCCAGATTCCAGTCATCCCTTGATGTTCTGGACAATAGCCACTAGGGATAAAACTAGAAAGATTATCGAGAACCTACCAACTAGCCACAAGGGATGGCATTCTGATATCCTCTTGGTGATGGGATCTTGGAGTTTGATGAGTGGACGGAGGAGGGTCCCCCTAGACATAGGGTCAGATCGAGCTTCAACCTCTGAGGTAAGTTCTTCAATACTTCATTGTTCCCTGACTTGAAAACTTTTATACCCCGAGAATCCTAACCATGATATTTGCTGTTTGTAGATTTCGTGAGACCCCCATTGAGGTACCCGGCGGATATTGAGGATAAAGTTAATTATATCCTCAAGAAGATCCCGTCAATAGTAAGAGTCTGGTCACTTGCCAGGTGAATTCCTTCACAGCCCCGTCAACCAGCTCTTCCCGAGAACTCCTCCAGATCATCTGCTCCTAGGATCTCTATAAGGGAGGGTGAAGATAATCCCGATGAGGCAAGCCCCGACGCACCTCTCATAAGAAAGAGGAAGCCTCAACCCGAGGTTCAAGCGTCAGGTCCTCTAGAACCCTGTATTTCCCACTCCCCTTCTGACTCTGTGCCTATTGTCGAATATTTCAGACATTCGGGTGGTCAGTTAGAGCCAAAGAACGAACTTGCCCGTCAACTAACCAGAGCAGAAGAGGTACTTATTCGTGGTTCTATTTTGTTGTTCTTCAAAGACTATTCCTAATAACCTTCTTATTTTATTGCAGATGGCGAGCAAGAAAGATCAGTTGAGATCGAATTATTTCCCTCGTCCCGTGGTGGATCCTCCGCGGCCTAAGAAGAGGAGGCTGGTGAAAGGTCTGACGCCAGAAGTTGATGCCTCCAACTCCCGTCCTGCTGAGACAGCTTCTCTTCCTCTGCCATCACTTCCTCCTAAGGTTGTGGCTCCTCAACCATCTCCTCAATCAGCAAGTCCAAGTCCAACAGTTCGACGGGCAGATTCTCCTACCACCCCAATTTTGCCTCCAGGATTCCCGTCTCCTCTGTCGAATCAAGGAGTCCAAGTTGTAACCCCGCCATCAGTGGAGATAATCCCTACTCTCCCGGCAAACCTCCAAAGACTTAGTGGAACGAGCACATCTTTAGGTGAGAGACATGCATCTTAGACTTCCTTCCCAAGGGGGACTTATTTTGATATGATTGATAAGTGGATATCAAAAAAAGAGGCTTACCAGAGACGGCATCCCATTGTAGGTTGTCCGGAATTTGATGCAGGTCAGGAGTATGTGATCAAAGTGGGATACCTGGATAATGGGAAGCCAATCTCGGGGGCCAGTTCCATCGCAGATCCCGGGGTAGCGGTGAAGTATATCGAATAGATATGTCTGCCCAAGGACAGACTTCGATATGTTGATCTGATGAACCCAACAATTATCCATGATGTGATGAGTCGCTCTATTCTTGAGGTAAAAGCTTTTCTTACTGATGTTCGAATTCCATGTTTGAATTTCAAATCTAATATCTTCATGTTCTTGCAGACTGTCCATTCCTATGCCGGGCTCAAAGATTATGTGACAGATGTCACTAATCGATATAAGGAGGGCAAGAAAAAGATTGCTGAGCTCGAGATCGCTCTCAAATCCTGGGAAGCTAACTTGAAAGCCCGTGAAGATTAGTTCCAAACTGCTCTTCAATCTGTAGAGATTGCCAAGACCAATGCATCGTTGGAAAAAGAAATAGCAACCAAGGCTTTGGCTACTCAGAAGAATACCGAGGATGATCTGGCAAAGGCAAACAACGACAATGAGAAGCTGCAGAGGAAAATCGAGAAATCCCGTCAAGCTGTCGAACAGCTTGGGAAGGATCTGGAGAAGGTCACTGAAGAGAGGGACGAGATCGAAAAGGCCTCTCACGAGCTTCAAGGAGCTTCAAGGAGAGAGTCACGCTTTGGGATACCGTGAAGAGTATGCTCAATGTCAGATGGATCTCAAAGAAGATGAACCAGAGGCTACTGAGAAAAGTGAATAACTTCCTGATAACGAACCTGAAGTATCTCTCCCTGTTGATCCTTTTGTGACAATAGGTGAGCAAAATCTCAGTAGTGCACCCGAGGTGGCTCCCCTCGTTGACTCAACATCCATAGCAGCAGATTTTCAAGCACCAGTAATCGACCCTCCGCTCCCGGCAGAGTCATCCCTTGTTAAAGGGTCTCAAAATGTAAGTGCACCTGCTACTCAACCGATAGGTCATCAGAGTGCTTAAAATTGTAATCAATGCCACAGGGCATGTTCTAATCTCTTCTTTAGTTTTCTTCTTGTACTCCTGCCCAAGGGGCCCAACTATGTAGATGTTGCTTAAGGCTTTTAATATAATAGAAAGTTTCTCTCTTCTAAATCATTATGAACTCATGGTTCTCAATTTGATTCACAGCAAAGTTGTCGGGATTCTCACTGGTCCCTCTCATAGAATTAGGACTATTTAGATTTGTTTTTATTTGAACTTAAAATTTTTTGGCTAAGTTCTCTGGAATTGTCGGGAATCTCATTAGATCATCCCGTCCTAGTGTGTATACTTGAATTCTTATCAAGGCGATAAGCCAAGATATGTAAGAATTCAAGGCTCCCAGCTAGGTCTCCAAGTTGTCGGGTAAGCAAGTTAGATCACCCCGGCCTTCTGGTTTTTATACTTGAGTTCTTATCAAGGCAATACACCAAGATGTGTAAGAATTCAAGGCTCCCGACTAGGACTTTAGAATCGTCAAGAATCTCGTTAATTTTAGTCGCATGACTTAAAATATTTAGATCATCCTGGCCTTCCGGTTTGTATACTTGAATTCTTATCAAGGTGATAAGCCAAGATATGTAAGGATTCAAGGCTCCGGGCTAGGACTTTAGAATCGTCGGGAATCTCGTTAATTCTAGTCGCATGACTTAGAATATTTATATCATCCCGGCCTTCTGGTTTTTATACTTGAATTCTTATCAAGATGATAAGCTAAGATGTGTAAGAATTCAAGGCTCCCGACTAGGACTTTAGAATCGTCGAGAATCTCGTTAATTCTAGTCGCATGACTTAGAATATTTAGATCATCCCGGCCTTCGGTTTGTATACTTGAATTCTTATCAAGGAGATAAGCCAAGATGTGTAAGAATTCAAGGCTCCCGACTAGGACTTTAGAGTTGTCAAGAATCTCGTTAATTTTAATCGCATGACTTAGAATACTTAGATCATCACTTGAATTC
Organism: Euptelea pleiosperma; assembly: GCA_035048495.1. Classification (NCBI taxonomy): domain Eukaryota; kingdom Viridiplantae; phylum Streptophyta; class Magnoliopsida; order Ranunculales; family Eupteleaceae; genus Euptelea; species Euptelea pleiosperma. The sequence goes on along the minus strand of CM068544.1, from coordinate 18,060,090 downwards.
TTATCAAGGCGATAAGCCAAGATGTGTAAGAATTCAAGGCTCCCGGCTAGGACTTTAGAAATAAAGATGATGCTCTTGCATAAGAAATCTGGATTTGTCTTTATTGATAGAAGATGTGCATATTAAATGCGTTCCATGGCCTTTCAAATACATCTTCATCTTTGGTCTCTAAATAGTATGCCCCGTTGTGCCTGATTCTATCAATAAGATAAGGTCCTTCTCAATTGACTCTCAATTTGCCACTTTCAGGCTCTCTGGTATTATCGAATACTTTCCTTAACATTAGGTCTCCAACTTTGAAAGTCCTTCGCCTGACACGGCGATCGTATGATCGTTTGATTATTTGCTGATAATTCGTCAGTCTTACAACTGCCTGTTCCCGACGTTCTTCAATCAAATCATTGTCCCCGGCCAAGATCTCATCATTCTATCTTGAATCAACAGCTTGAGTACGAGATGTCGGGACAACAACCTCTGTTGGAATGACTGCCTCTGATCCATAGGCTAGAGAAAATGGGGATTCTCCCGTGGTTCTTCTCGAGGTAGTTCGATAAGTCCACAACACTCCCGGCAACTCTTCTGCCCATTTTCCCTTTGCCTGATCCAGTCTTTTCTTCAAATTCTCGAGTCTGACTCGATTCGCCCTTTCAGCAAGTCCATTGCTTTGAGGGTATCTCGGGGCACATAACCACTTCTTGATATTCAAAGCCTGGCGTAAAGCCTTGATCTTGTTGGCATCGAATTGAGTTCCATTGTCTGTGACAATCTCTTATGGGTTGCCAAATCGACAGATGATATTCTCCCACAAAATTTTTTTAACATGCGAGGCCTGCACCTGTATTAATGGAACTGCTTCGATCCACTTTGTGAAGTAATCCATGGCTACTAACAGGAACATGACGTTTCCTGGAGCTGTCGGGAATGGTCCCATTATATCCAATCCCCATTTTGCAAATGGCCATGGACTGAATACGGGATGTAATTCTTCGGCGGGGACTTTGATCAATGAAAATACTTCTGACATTTATCACATTTCTTGACAAGTAATTTGACATCCTTCTGCATATAGGGCCAAAAATAACCTTAGCTAATAGCTTTATGCACCAAGGTCCTCGCCCCTAAGTGATTTCTGCATTTTCCTGCATGTTTTTCTTGGAGAATCTACTGCGATTCACTAGGGATAAGGCATTTGAGGAGAGGGCCTAATGCTGATTTTCTATATAAATCTTGGCCCACTATAGTATATCTTCTCCTGAGCTTCTGAATTCTCTTTGCAGTGTCTATTCCGGACGGAAGGTCTCCGTTCTGCAGATATCTTCGAAAATCATCCATCCAACTTACCCCATGACCGATCTCAATCGGGGCTAAGTACATCTCAACAGGCATATGGATGCTCGAGAATTCTTGATAATCCACTGGTATGGTCCTTGGCTCAATGTCTCCCAACATAGTGGACAAATAAGCCAAGGCATCAGCATGCCGATTCTCCATTCGAGGCAACTGATGAACTTCTACATTGTTAAACCATCCAGTCAACTGTTGGACGATTTCTAGATAAGCCGCCATTTTCTCATCTCGGGCTTGATATGTCCCGACATACTGGCTGACTACCAACTGGGAGTCAGTGTACATGGTAATATCCTTGATTCCAAGATCTAGTGCTGTTTGAAGCTCTACGATCACTGCTTCATATTCCACTTCGTTAGTGGATGTTACAAACCCGAGTTTAACTGATTTCTCCAATTGCGTGTTCTCGGGTGTGACTAGGACAACTCCTATCCCCAATCCGCTCTCACTAGCCGATCCATCAGTGAATAATCTCCAACCCATTTTTGGATTTAACATCTCTAGTATCTCAGGAAGTGGAAAGACTTCTTTGTCCTCCCCCCTAGTGTCTGCCACATCTTGCACTGGAAAATCAGCCAAGAACTCAGCTAAGGCATGTCCCTTCTCGGACGTTCGTGGTGAAAATTGTATATCATACTGAGTCAAGTAAATAGCCCATTTAGCCATTCTTTCCGATAAGTCAATTTTTCTGAGTATAGATTTCAATGGATGCTCCGTAGACTGTGATGGTTCTTCCTTCAAAATAAGGTTTGAGACGCCTAAAGGCGTAAATGAGAGTGAGAGCAGCTTTTTCTATGTTAGCATATTTCGTTTCTGCTCCAATAAGGGTCTTACTGGTGAAATATACTGGCCGTTCTTCTCGGTCGAGCTCACAGAAGAGGACGGCGCTAATAGATTCATCGGTCGTAGCCAAATAAAGACCTAGAGGTTCTCCTGGTTGGGTTTGGAAATGATTGGAGGTTGCGAAAGGTAGTGTTTTAGCTTTTGGAAAGCTTCATCACACTCTTCGGTCCAGTCAAACCTTCCATTCTTCTTTAAAAGCCTGAATAAGGGCCTGCACTTATCTAATGACATCGCTATGAAGCGACTTAGTGCAACTATTCTCCCAGCTAGTTTTTGGACTTCCTTCCAGTTTTTCGGTGAAAGCATCTCCATCAAGGCCCTGATCTGCTCGGGATTAGCTTCGATACCTCGTCTGGTATGAGATAACCTACAAACTTCCCTGAGGTTACTCCGAAGACGTATTTGGCAGGGTTCAGCTTCATCTGATACTCCCGTAGACGATCGAAAGTTTTCTCGAGATATCATAGATGAAGTTCCTGGGATCGTGTTTTTACCCTCATGTCGTTTATGTAGACTTCCATAGTTACACCTATCATGTCATGGAACATCCTGTTGACGAAACGCTGATAAGTGGCTCCTGCATTCTTGAGGCCGAAAGCCATCAATTTTTAGCAAAAGACACCTTTGTCGGTTGTGAAGGCCGTCATCTCCTAATTTGGCTCATATAATGGAATCTGGTTGTACCCCGAGTATCCATCCATGAAGGACAAGATCTCATATCCCGAGGTGGCATCAACTAGTTGATCAATTCTGGGCAATGGATATGAATCCTTGGGACATGCTTTATTTAAATGGGTGAAGTCGATACACACTCTGATCTTCCCATTTTTCTTTGGTACAACCACTATATTGGCTAGCCATCTAGCATCACAGACTTCTCGGATGAAGCCGACTGCCAAGAGTTTGTCGATCTCATCTTGGACAGCCTTCTGTTTCTCGGGAGTAATTCTCCGAGGTCATTGTTTCACAGGTAAATACTTATTATCTACCTTCAAATGATAACAAGATATGTCGGAGGAATACCTAGCATGTTGTTGAATGACCATGCGAAGACATCCATATAAGATTTCAAAAAATCAACGTAGGATATCTTTTCTTCAATAGATAGACCAGCCCCAATAAAGATGTACTTCGGATCTTCCTCGATCCTAAGGTTGATTTAATCAGTTTCCTCTATCATGGGAACATTGCCAGGCTCAAATTGTATCTTCTCATCTTCCCAGCTAGGCGCAGTCTGCTCCAGACTTGCCGAGATGCGCTCTGGTTGTAATTGCTCAGCAACCATAGATGAAGTTCCTTCTCCATACGGACCCTCATGACCAGGAGCACTCTTAAGTCAGAGGGCAGTGGCGTAACACCTCTTTGAGACAACTTGGTCTCCTTTTAACTCTACTATCCCGTGATCAATCGGGAATTGGAACAGCTGATGATAGGTTGATTGTACGTCCTTGACCTCATGTATCGATCCCCGCCCCAGAATGCCATTATAGGGGGATGGAGTATCCAGAACCAAGAATTCTACCATAAATATGACCTATCCCATCTTTACTGGCAGAACTAATCCCCAAAGCATACTCCTTTTGGCCATTAAACCCAACCAATGGAGTACAACTCTAGACCAGATCTGATGGGTTAAACCCATCTTCTTGTAAGCTTCTGCGAATAAGATCTCGGCTGAGCTGCCGGGATCTATCAACAGACGCTTTACTTCGTAATTGCCCACTGGCAAGGTAAGCACTAATGCATCTGAGTGCAGATGATCTACTCCGACGAGATCTTTGTCGGAAAAGGAAATTGCCGCATCAGTGCTCTCATTCATCTCTATCGAGTCCGTCAATATTGGACCCATAGAGAGATGTAGGATCTCTTTCAGGTGCTCTACTTTCCTGATTTTGATCATGTCTTCTCTCTCCGTCGCTCCACAGGAGAGCTGTCATCCTCCCCCATGGATAACATCTATAACCAACCCGCGTTCTTGTTGTTTAGCGTGGTTGTTGTCTTTCTTGGGGATCTCGGCTTCAGCTATTGTCCCATTCGTGCAAACAATATACTGCTGCAAGTAGCCCTAGTTAATTAGATCATCAATTCTATGTCTAAGTGCCCATCATTTGTCTGTTATGTGCCCAACTTCTTGGTGAAAGGCACAGAACTTCGTCTTATCTCTTTCTCCCTTTAAGTCTGACTTCATTGGACGGAGAAATTGGAGATACTTCTCGTTCTTAATCAGATCAAGGATCTGACTATGCGTTTTGTTCAACACTGTAAATATCCTCTTCTCCCGTCGAGGATACCGATCTTAGCCTCCCGACTTCTCGATTTCCTTCTCGGGATTCTCTGTTGGTATTACCTCGATGGCAACCTTTTGTTTTCCCTTGGAGGATTTGCTGGGTCCGGTAGCCTTCTTCACTGCATGCACAGATATGGTCAACCCTTGACCATGTTGGAGTGTGTCATTTTCGAGTTTAGAGTACTTTTCAACTCGAAGAAATAAGGTCTCTATACTGACCGGCCTATTCTTAGTTAAGCACATATAAAGTCCAGAACCTGTAAGCAATGCCTTCCGAAAGGCTGTGACGACATGTTTATCGTCGCAATCTTCTACCGTGGTCATCAGAATATGGAATCTTTTGGTGAAATCTCGAAGTGTCTCCTTCTGACCGCAGCGTACATTGAACAATACATCGACGTCATTCTTATGAACTTTGTTGCATAAATAACGAGTGATAAAGAGGGTGTTCAACTCGGTGAAGTCAGAAATAGTCTGAGGAGCTATCTAATTGAAACAAATGAGTGCATCATCACTCAAAGTAGACGGGAACATTCAACAAAGGAGCTCATCATGGAACTCCCACATCATCATCGCTTTCCTGAAGCGAAGAACATCATGGTTCACGGGATCTGAGGTTCCCGTAAAGATCAAGAATTTAGGATAAGAGAAAGATTTGGGAGCGCGATACTCATGTATCTCTTCAGTAAACGGAGAATCTCGTGGAGCTCTCATTGCCATTGCCGTCATCTTATCGGCTAATGTCTCTTTTCTCCCCATCATTTCAGCTACCAGATCGGCGATCTGCCTTCTGGTCTCAAGCTAAATATGGTCAGAGCTTCATTGAAAGGAAGACTCGGCTCTGTGACGTTTCTCAGGTAGTGGGACATAAGAATCCCATAAGAATCCCCACATCTGCTCCTAGGATTCCGCAGATCAGATTCCTCTGAACCAGACCTGTCCGATCGGAATTGACTCTTCTGATGGTGACTACACCCGATGTTCTCGGAGACATAATCACCTGCATGTCGAGCTGTCATCCGTTGCTTCAGCTCTTCATTCTCTTCTCATAGTTGGGCGATAACCTTTTGTTGGCAATCGAGCTCTCTTACCTTTCTGCTCTCCATGATAGTATCTCTGAGGTCATTGGGAGGATTCCTTTCCCATCCACTCCTGAGCCGGTACGTCTCGTATGCACCATTGTTCGAATTGAATATCTCTTAGAATGGAAAACTTCTAGTCGCTTCCCACAGACGACGCCAAAAGATGTAGGGAAAAAATATCTGATCTAACCCACACAATCTTTGAGGTTAGACGATTCGTATCTCGATGATGATCTGACGATACTATGCTTTAGGACGAAACCTCTTTCTCTGCTGCGAAGGATAAGATGATCTCCAGATGAGATGTGGTTGTACTTGTTGACAACACTCCGTCGCTCAAGTCAGTATAGGATGTGCTAACAGGGTTCAGAAAAATAGTAAACTATTTTCGAGTGTAGGCTATCTAGATCTAGAGAGGAAGATCATTTTCTCAGTTTTGATGGTCATGTATTTATACCCCCAGAACTGACGTGACTCACCTTTTATGTGTCCACTTATCGTTAATCAGTTATGATCTGAAGAGATTCTGTTGTGAAACTGAATCTTCTTGCTAGATCCTAAGTTCCCTTATTCCGTTATATCTGAAATGACTGAGGTGGCACTCTTCATGGCAGATATTCGAATAGGGGGGCATCAAAACTGCGCAATAATCAAACTAACTGCCATGTGGCCAATATATATTGGATAAGCAACTAACTGTATTATAGTTTAGAATACTTATCTCGCTTGTAGAATTCTGTATTTTTCTCAGGATTGGTAGAAATTCATTCCCGCTAAGTAGGATACTGATCTTGTCGAGATGAGATGAGTATTACTCCCATCAAGAAGGCCATCTGACCTTGTCGGGATGTATTGAACATCATTCTCATTAAGGATGATAACTAAGCTCGTTGGGATGAATTGTTGATCTCATCATCATAAATGTTGTTGAACTTATCGGGTTGGTGGAATATCAATCCCATTAAGAATGTTGAGGTGTGTTGAATATCAATTCTGTCAAGTATTCAGTATGAACTTGTCGGGATAAGATGAACGTCGCTCCTGTCAAGTAGGCCATCTGACCTTGTCAGGATGGCTTGAGCATCATTCCAGTTAAGGATGATAGCTAAACTTGGGATGAATTGAGTGTTTTTATCCCATCAAGTATATTGTTTGAACTTGTCGGGATGAGTAGAATATCAATCCCATCAAAAATGTTGAGATGAAATAATTATCATTCCCGTCAAGATGGTCTATCATTAATGTGTCGGGCAAGATTGAATGCTTCCCGGACACATTAAATGCTGAAGCTTAAATGCATTCCGTTTACGACTCTGCCTCAAGATGCTCTCTTCTAATCATTCAGATCTGACACGTGGTGCTTCCATTAATGGAAGATGTGAGACAGCGATGGAATGGTTATGGCTTCTGATGATGTCTTCGGTGCATTTACTCACGCATGCTAGACGACACCACTCGTCGTCATTCCGAATACCGCACGTGTGTTTTCAATACACGTGTCACCATATTATTCGCTAGAAAATACGGTACCCATAGGCCCCTACTCATATACACACATGCCAGGGTACTAGGTGATCAAATAAATTAATGAAATGGAAAGAGAAGATTTTCTAAAAGCTAATAAAGAGATCTTAAATCAGAAATAAAAGAGATTGACATCATTTTTGTTTTCATGTTTTTATCGACTGTTTTCCCCTAGAGATGTAATCATGAGTAGTTTAAACCACATCCCCACTACTGGGCTTTTCTCCAAAAGCTCACTCACCCCTAGACTTTTTGCAGAGAATCGATGAAAGTTTGGCAAACAAAGAGAATAACTTGAGGTTTTTCAATTAAAAAGACTTGGATATGGTCAGAGAGACAACGTTGGTAGAATTTGCTCCTATTAGGTATAGCTTTATTCTCTGTTGAGAATTAACTCTGTCACTTTGAATTATTGTGTATGAAGAATAGAACCACAACATAATATATGTGTATAATCATACCTCAACTTATACTTTATCTCATGTATTGGACAACTGTTTAGAATATAGGAAAATCGAATGATAAACAATTCATCATGTTGCCAATATCCTAGAATATAATACTTGAGATCTTATTTTCGCTACTTATCAGCTTCTGGAGTTATCATTATAACTGTGGAGTATAGCAATCGTATGGATAAAGACTGTTGGGTGAATGCCTCACACCTCGAGATCTGTGTCAGATTTTGGGGCGTGACAGAGATGGTATCAGAGCGCCCAACATTTTCTTTCTATCTAGATGAGAAAACTGAGACATTAGATATGTCTGAATGAGATAAAGAAATTAAAATACGTCAAGTCTAAAAGTCTTTAAAAAGTTAAAAGCCTTAAAATAATAAAAGCTTGTTATACAAGTTATCTATTTTTCTCAAGTATGCATTAATTGCATTAGAGATATATTAGTACTTAAAGAGTGCTTATTGATTTAGGGAATACAATGTAAAGTGGATTTGCAACAAATAGTTGAAGCGACAATAGTCATCCAAAAGATGTAAGGGATATAGATTTGGGAAAGAGAGAATATATATATCAACGAACCACATAATGAAATTTCAAATCCACTAGAAGAACGGGTATAGTTTGAAGAGACCGTAAACGGTTCATAGATGATTCAAACAGAATCAGAGTACGTTCCAGAAAGAGATCCAGTTCAACCAACAGAATCTGAATATGACTTAGAAAGGGATCCAGAGGGACCAAAAGATGATCTATAAAGGGGGCTAATAGAAGACTTAGAAGAAGATTTAGAAGAAGATCTAGAAGAACCGATTGAGGATTTGGAAAAAATTATAAGAAAATCACTCTAGTATTAAATGTCTAGTCTGCGAAGTTTGACTAGTTAACCAATTGGATTAGTGGGACCAATTTGATTGGGTAACAGATTAAGTAGTTTTACCAGCTGATTTGGTCGACTGATTGATTAAGTTTACCAGTTTGACTAAGGTCGACTAAATTAATTAATTTGACCAGTTTGACTAAGTTGACTAGATCCATTAGATGACTAGTTCGGCTAGGTCGGACTAGATTGATGTAGATGACCAGTTTGACTAGGTTTACTTTATTAATTAAGTTGATTGATCTGACTAGGTTTAGCTATAATTCTCTGTTAATCAATCTAATTGGATTTGGCTAGCTTGATCAGTTGACTAGTCTGATTCAGTTGGACTGGATTTGAAAAATTGACTAGATACATTCTAAATTTCGAGGACGAAATTTTTTTGTAAGGAGGGGAGGATGTAAAACCCCAAGAAATTATGACCATCGGATTGATTCTCATAATTACATGCTCGAGATCTGAGTCCTAGGCAAGTTGGAAGTGGTAAAATTAATAGAAATATAAACTTTTAATTAATGATCGAAACTTACTCAGTAACCTTATAAGACCTTTTTGAGAAATTTTAGTGCGAATATGAACTAGAGTGGGAATGTATCAAGTATAGTGTGACAATATAGAAAAGAAATTATACTAAACAGACTTTTCCATGGGCTTCGGCATGTCGAAATACCCTAAGAAGGGTATACCCAGTACTGGCTGAGACCGTCAGTAAAGTTGTGCAACGATTTTTGAGAGCAATCAAGGTTCATTTCAGAAAGATTGATAAATGTATGGATATACTTGGATTAATGGCAACAATTAACTCAGGAAGTAATGATACATTGGATTCATCAAACGAAATATTTTGGCCAGACCTGATCGGCCATTATAGGTTAGTATAGCCCAAATCGTATGTAATAAATATTCGAAGCGAAATCGGAATTGGAGTAGGTTGGCTTGTTTCTGACAAATCTGCTAGGAATTTGATTGAACGGACATCATCATGAGATCCACCACGTCATTTTACCCTAAGATAGACATATATGGTGTTTATTGGGAATCTCTAGAAGTTTTAACAACGAAAACAATACATTCGCACTGTCAATCAAAACTCGGAATATAAACAACCTAGTTAAAATTTCTAGTAGATTCCTTCGAATTTTGGCAAAACGGAGGCTGCCATGAGATTCAACACAACATTTTACCTTACGAGATTCGGTTCTGAGATCTCCGCCCGTGCACAGATCTCACAATTATGCCTCGTGCACTGAAGGTAGCACTACCAAAAAAAGGCCTTTCCCGGCGGTTCTAAACCGCCGGTAGAGTTTTCACCGGCGGTTTTTAACCGCCGCACAAACCGTCATAAATTTGCCGACGGCATAGCCAAGAGACTAACCCCGGCGGTTTTAAAACCGCCGTAGAAAGACCAATAACGGCGGTTATAAACCGTCGAAGTTAGTTTTTCCCGATGATAATTATAACCGCCGGTGTTAGCCTTTTACCTATGCTGTCGCAAATGCTGACGGGTTATAACCGCCGCGGTAAATCTTTCAACGGCGGTTTAGAGCCGCCGGGGAATCCACTAGTTTTTTTTTTAAAAAAAAAACTAGTACCGAGTCATTCTTACCCCTGACCTGATAAATCAAACACAAAATCCAATAAAATAAAAAACAAAAGTTCAACTTATTACACTCCTAAACTTGTTTTGAATCTGAGAGCGCATCCAATGGGGATACTTAATGTAAGTAACAAATATACTAAGGTTGTCATGCATCCACTCCCAATGGCCACACCTACAAGCCCAAAATCACCACCCCAATGGCCACATGCACTTACAAGCCGAAAATCACCACTCCAATGGCCACATGCACCTACAAGCCCAAAATCATATTATAGTTTTTGGCCCTAGGAGAAAACCTTCTCCCACACTTGGCGTAGCCGATCACAGCACGTAGTACGCTCCAAGAGGCAAACTCTTAGTAGACGCTGACCTGTTTGACCAATCACTAAGTGGACCTGCAAACCAAAAATAAACTTGATTAGTGCTTTCTAAGCATTGGATTGAAGTTATTTTCATGGGTTGATTTTTTTTTTTATGATTTCATGGGTTGATTTTAACCGTAGGAATTTGAGCATTATTGAACAATCTCAAATACAACAAGGATGCACTTAACCCCCATATAATAAGACAAACACATAAAAATATACCATACACAAGATCCAAGTAACCCTTAGACCGTGGCGTGGCAACACAATATAGGGATAATGATGTGCATGAGGATGCTTGTATATATAGGAACTAACAAGTATATAGAGAGAAAGTTAAGAAAAATGAATACCTAGCGTAATAAAGTTATGAGATCTCCATCAACACAATATTTCAAAACCAACCATAAGTGAGCTGATGTCTCATACCTAATATATAGAGGTGCAAGAAATACTTAGAAGAAATAAACTAATTGAAATTTCAGAAGCATCAGAAAGCAGATCACTGAACAAGTTAATCATCAGCCTTGTGCAAATGAATCCAGAGAATCTATTGTGGAGTTTTTGTGAACAGAAAGCAAATACAGGTTAGGTTGGCTTACCATGAACAAAATTTCAGTACATTTGGATGATCTAAGGAGTGAAGAATCCGAACCTGCATGAATCACAACAGCAATTTAAACTCATTTCAACACGTTTTGTCCTGCTAACTAAGGAAGGAAGAAAATTACAAAATTTGTAATGTCAATAATCAAAATTACAAAGTTCCTTGCCATTAACATTAATTATTGATAGTAGCTTCATATCTTCTCCATTCAAGAAGTAATCTTTGGACTAAGTTAGATATTTCATAACTTGAAACCACATTAAAAGAAGATAATAAGTGGAGCATGTCAACAAGTATAGAAGAAAATTGCCCACTAATTGTACAATCAGGATCAACACATAAATATTGCCAAATTTGGAGTATCATTGTTTAACTTGGCACCCCCTTACTTCGTTATATGCAATGAATTTCACTAAGTGAATGATTAATAACTGGCATAAGGCAACCTCACACAAAACTCAGTTTTCCATCTTAATGCACCAATACAAATACTTTCCGCTTAACAGTTTAATCTTAATCCATAACTTGACCAAGTCCTCACCAACCCTTTTTCTTGGTAGGCATGTCTTCACCACCAAATTACATTTGAAGAATTTTGAACTACAGAGGAAGATGAGCAATTAACTTGAGCAAGACTTTAGACCTTACAACAAACTTCACTTCCCTTCCATGGCACACAAACACATTAGATTCCAAAAATTCAGGTCCCAAGTAAAGGTTCTTTTTTTTTCCAAAATTAGATTTAATTTCTGTAATACAAAACAAAATAGATTATATTAGTAATCTATGGGTAGTACCAGCATTACACGCAGCCTATCAAAGGAAGAGTTTTCTCAAGAAAGTTATTTTTTTTCATAAGACACTAATCACCGCCACGTGTTCCTTAGCTGCATTTGGTTAATGTTGACACTTTAGTTGGGTTCATGAACTAAGAGAACTCATATGCTCATAGGGATATTAGGACTATAACAATTGCCCTTGATGGATCATGAACTAAGAGGACTGCAACAATTGCCCTTGCTATGGTATTTTTTGGCGCACTGTCCTTCATTCTTGGAATAATTGCTGAAAATAAAAATGTTACTTCAACTAATTCAGAAATTTATATACAATAAAGTGTGCTGAGCAATAACTTTAATTATGCCTCTGCACTTTTAATGCTTCATGTTATGTTCTTGAATCAGGGGTGCATCTGTGCTAGGGGGAGTGATGATGCTTTAGGCAGCAATCACTGAAGCCCTTCAACTAACTATGATGTAAATGGTGAATGGTGTATTGGTTAGGCCCTTCAACTGATTATGATGCAAAACTAGCCAATGTACATATAACTAATTTCCCTAGTATGATGAGGGTTCACATTTAAAATAGGTCAGATATCCATGATTCTAGATTCATCAAGTCAATCGTCAATTTTGTTTTTTACTTATCATAAAAAAGAAAAGAAACAAAAACAAGTTAGAGATAATAAAAGAGGAGCAGCATAATATTGAAAAAGGTTCTTAAAACAACCCAATTGAGGTAATATCAATTTGGACCATCCAATAGATGGGACATAGGCAATGTATTCATTGTCATTGCTCATTTGAATGTAATGGAATATATCCAACACAAAAATAAATAGGGCGAAAGCTCCATTAACAAGGCTCCCCCAACCAATAACATCACCATGCTTCATACAGCTGAAACTCCAGTCAAGAACTTGGTAGCATCTACCCAGTTATTTCAAGAGGTGTGAAAGCATGAAAGAAGTTAAAAGATGATTTTTACGTGCAAGCTTAAATTCATAAGAAAAAAAAAAACCATACGAGTCAATTAACTTAAATCAAAAGACTAACCTATTCCCATTATGATTGCTTGATTAGATTACCTTATCCGAGACCCCATATATACATTTGATGAAAATACACATGAAGTGTCCAATGTAAATCAATAAGAAAAATAAACAAAATGTAAATATAATGGAAAGAAGAAAAACAAAGAAAAAAATTCTTGAAAATCAAAGTAATTAGAAATTACTAACTAATATCAATCACACTATTATTCACTTTAGTCTTTAGCACGTACCAATTAATCTAAAGAAAATGTAAGCCTGATGTCAATAGCAGGACATGAGATCTAGTGTACAAATTGGTCCATCTTTGCATGTCAACTACATTTTATCCAATAACATCATGATTAACGACATCCAATCCATTGGTAGAATCAAAGAGGAATTATCCTCTTTGATTCTACCCATTTTATGGGAAAAAATGAACGGTTGGAAAACTATATAGTGGAATAGTGGACCACATACTTTCAAATCCACCACTCTATGAATCCATGGTTATTCCTTTATGACGATGTTTTCGGAGGCTTACCCTCTGCAAAAGCACATTTTCAACTCTTGATGGACTCATCTTACACAAAGATACACTACAGTCAAGTGTGTACCTCCAATCCAGCATAAAGAACAATTTTAGCCTAAATCAACATTTCATAGCAAGAGATGATTTTCTCGGATCTAGTTATGATGTGGATAGACGAAGATTTCAAGTCTTCGAAATGGGAACACAAGGGTACAAGAGAGCCAATTTGGTGACTAACGATCTATGTCTCAAGGTACAAAACACAGTGGATTAATTCAACATCCAATGTTTTGAAACACGATATGATGACATATTGATACTGACATCATTGGATACATGATCCATACTTTTTGAATCTGCAAGCTACCATTGTAAGGTAGGTTGTAACATCCTAATGATTTCCAAATCTTAGTTGATAACTGTTAGGTGTTGCTTTTGACTAGTTAATTGTGAAAACTAAGCTTTGGGGTAAATACATGCAGATCATGTACTTTTTTTTTTGTCTAAAGTCCAAAAAACATACCATAGTCTGTGTGAGCACCACTGGATTTGTTTAGATAGAAGACATGAAAAAAATTGTCATTCACATAAGACCCTGCAAAAATCAAAAAGACAGTCCATGCACATTTGAAAGGGCACTAAATCAGCATTATTGCATTACCATCCAATGTCATTTTTTGGCATCTCTGGGCCTTTAGAATCAGGAACACCCGGATAACCGATTAGACGCATTACCCAAAATGGATCTCCAGCTCTTTCACCTCCAAATTCATCTGGTGACCCACCCAGTGCTAGAGAAATTCTCCGCATGATGTTTCTTGTAAGATCTGTTAGTAGTAAGAGTTCTAAATGATTCACTCATACATATATACATACACAAATATACAAGAAAAAGCAATTTGAAAGTACAAATATATATGAATCTGGAAAGCATGCCTGTAAGAAGGCTGATATACTCCTCCATCACTGAGCTGAAGTTTGAAGGATTATCTGGCCTGCAAAAAAAGATTCATCCAGCTTATAGGGATGCCTTGGTGTAATAAAAGTCTACCAAGCCACTCAATTTCAAAGAAACATTCAACATTAAGCCCCTAGCAAGTAAGCCAAACCTACATCGATAGCTTCATGCAGATCAGGTATCCCTAGGGTTATATTTTCTCCAATTCTCTAATATCCTCTACATTCAAATAACTCAGTTTTAAGAAGTTACTAGAACTCTTGATAATATATCGTAAAAGCATTCTAATTACAAAGTATAAATATGCCATGTTAATTCCAGGCAAATCTGTATCCAGTTGTTGTAGACATCTTGATCTTAACATTTTCCTCATAAGAAAGATAAAAAAAACTGCTGTGTCACATCTCTAACCTCTTTGACAAGGGAATCAGGAATACCATGACCCTTCTGGTCAAAAGTAACAGCATCAAAAGATTCAAATATTAGAAGAACAAACCAAAAGAATATGTGCAGCACTATAATTTGAATCAACGACATCAAATAGAGTAGAATGACAATTAAATTTCAATATTATGAACGATTACTCTATGTGAAATTCAAAGCACAAACTACATCTACAAATCCGCCTCTAAGAACCAATCCTAACCCTAACAAATGAAAACCCCAACCCTAACCAACGAAAACCCTAACCCGAGCCAAATAAAATCCTAACCCTAACCAAATAAAACCCTAATAAAGTTTGAAACCCCTAACCCTAAATAAAAATCAAACAAAATAAATTAACAAAACGATAAATATACATACCTATGGGGCAGAGATGGTAAAGCGCAGCGTCGGATGGTGGTGAACAGCGGCGTTGGCATCGGTTGCCCCAAGTACCGAAGAGATTGAGAGTGAAGAGAAAGAGAGAGTGAGCAAGAGAGAGAGAGAGAGAGAGGGAAAGGAATATAGTGAATGAGAGAGAGAGGGAGAGGAGGAGGGAGAGGAGGGAGAGAATGAGAAAGGGGGAGAAGAGTCGTGACAGAATGAGAAAGAGTGGGTAAAGGGCGCGAACGAAAAATATTATAAGAAGCGGTCCGCGCGTTTTTTTTTTTTTTTTTCCGGTATTGATTTCGCCGGCGGTTAAAAGCCGCCGGTGAAACACTTTCCCCGGCGGTTTATAACCGCCGGGGATGTTATTCGCAAAAAAAAATAAAAAAATACATGTTCCGTCAGTTTTTAGTCAACGCCGGCAGATGTAAACCGCCCCAATGATCCGGCAGTTTATAGCCGCCGGTGAAAATAAAACTTTCTGCCGGGGAAAGTCATTTTTTTGGTAGTGTAGGGCCACGAGACCCATTTTCGGCATGACGCCGCTACACCATATCACCGCCATGTCAACTTGAGGTCCAAGCTACTTTCCTTGTTAACACATGTGGTTGCATAGGCTCGTTGGAAGCAAAAAAAAAAAAAAAAAAGAGAAGTCAAAAGTTAACATATAGTAAAGGACAAAAGGTTGAAAAAAAATGGAAGATAAATATCCAAGGACGTGGGTGACACAAGGGCTAAAACAAAATAATAATAATAATAATAATAATAATAATAATAATAATAATAAATAAATAAATAAAAAGAGAAAGGGAAAGGTAATTGATTTTAATAATATAAACAGCCTTGTTCATCTCAATGATTTGTTGAATTTTGTTATTATAATTTTGCATCGAATCTTGTTAAATCTTTGGATTTATCGTGAATAATTTAAAGAATGAGTGTTATCAGAAAAAAGAATGGGTTTTCAATCAGTTGTGTTATCTGATTTTTCAATGGGACGAAAAATGGTGGATATTACAGATTTTAAGATTGATGAGTGTGCGCGTGATCACTATACGTCTGAAGGTGTGGGATGCTTAAGCTACCCCGGATTTGTGGATTTGTAGATTTACAGATTGTATTTTGTTGGGTGCCCAAGTGGACCCGTGGGTGCCATTATGGACTCAGTTGTATTGGTTGGTTTCAAATGAGGTTTGGATAGATAGTTTCGAGATTGGGGCCCCTACTAGCATACACACATGTCAGGGTACTAGGTGATCAAATAAATTAATAAAGTGGAAAGAGAGGGTTTTCTAAAAGCAAGCTTGGAGATGTTATATGTAGCAAGGTGAATTAGAAGGGTCAATAATTTATTAGATAGAGGCGGTACCTATGTGTTCTCTTGATAGGATGGGGTATCGTTAAAACAACGGGATATTAGCAATTATCCTAGAGTTTCGGTCCTTCTAAGAAACTCAGTATGATGCATTATTTATGGTGGATTAGCTGAAGGTTACACTGCACGTCTGATAGGCATTTAGACGTGGGGCATGATTGAACTCTACCCAGACTTTCTTTGGATCCATAGAAATTCTACAGTCATCGAACGTTTAGCTGACATGATAATGTAGGCCAACGACGACTTGAGCCAAAAACGTGGGGTGCAGCGTAGGACCAACACCAAATGAGTTTAATAGGTGTCATCCGTAGTTCTTAGGCCAGAAAATCAGGACAGGTAAAGACCGCACAGCCCTCGTTAAGAGGCAAACGATGGTGTCCCACATCGGTAAATTTTGGGATAAGCCTCGACCAGGGCAGGTATACCGGTCGTAGCCTAAGGTGAAATCTCTTTAAATTCTACATCGTCAAAACTATTATCTATACATTATTGTAGGTTACATACTGGCAGATTTGAGTTTTGAGTTATATGATTTTGAGGTTGCTTATTCGAACTTTTATTCTTAGTATATTATCATTGTTTTAAATTCAAGTTCATGTATTATTGAGTTTTGAATACAGTAACCATATGTCAATGGACTATGCATGTTACTGTCTTATAATTTTTGTTTTTATGTTTTTATCGACTGTTTTCCCCTAGAGATACAATCATGAGTAGTTTAAACCACATCCCCACTACTGGGCTTTTCCCCAAAAGCTCATCCACCCCAGACTTTTTGCAGAGAATCAAGGAGAGTTTGGCAAACAAAGAGAATAACTGAAGGTATTTCAATTAAAGAGACGTAGATATGGTCAGAGAGACGACGTTGGTAGAATTTGCTCCTATTAGGTATAGCTTTATTCTCCGCTGAGAATTAACTCTGTCACTTTGAATTATTGTATACGAAGAATAGAACCACAACATAATGTGTATAATCATACCTCAACTTATACTTTATCTCATATATTAGACAACTATTTAGAATATAGGAACAAAAAATTCCTAAAATTTTCGTCAAATGATAGAAAATTCATCATGTTAACACTATCCTAGAATATAATACTTGAGATCCTATTTTCGCTGCTTATCAGCTTCTGGAATTATCATTATAACTCTAGAGTATAGCAATCGTATGGATAAAGACTGTTAGGTGAACGCCTCACACCTCAAGATCTATGTAAGATTTTGGGGCGTGACAGTAGTGGGCCTCAAACCATAAATCAATATTGGCCTACACTGATGTGCACCCCAATCCGAGTCTAGAAAAATTAAAGAAGTTACAATCCACTCTATCTTGACCAAAATAGATTAAGATATTCAATGAGGAACTAAAATGCTTCTCTATAGATACAATCACGAACTAATCTCTTTTTGTAGATATACAAATGTAGGGAGGGGATGAAACGTCGGTAGGATGCTTTTCCAATATCTTCTATAAGAAGAAACCTGAAAGGCTTGAGCAAAAGTATTACTATGTGCCCACAAATCAAAGGGCCTTCCTTTAAGGGTTTATCCTTTCTAAAGTGTATTAAGGAGGAAGGGATTGCTAAGACTGTATGGATTTTTGGCCCATCATTAGGTGGACCTACATAACACAAATCAACCTGATTTGTTATCCCTAACCATTGGATCTATGTACCCCAAAATAATGCTAAAACCCCACAGTTAAAAATCAATCCATGAAAAATACTCAAATTCAACGGTTAGATATCACCAATCAAGATCCATTTAGGGATGCAGTCAAACATCTGTACAATCAGTGGTTTCTAAGAGTGTGCCATGTGGTTCGTACAGACGTCCGTGTCTATGCTCAAAGATGTCGGTGAGCAAAAATTAATATTCACCACTGTTAGATAGGAGTCTAGTTTTGCTACCAAAAGTTTTTGCTCACCAACATTCACATGAGTCACGTGAAAAGTGACACTATTGTCCTGAGGACCACCGTCATCCTCGTCCATTATTGGAGGCACACTCCAAATCCATTTACCTGGACTGTCAGGTGGAGTACTCTTTCGGTACCATTAACCTTATGGATGTTTAGCCCGTCTTTTGGTGGACCCATAATTAAAAATTAGCTTAATTGGTGATCTCCAACACTCATTTTTTAGAACCTAAAAGTTAACTCAAAATTTAACTTCCAAAAATCAGTCCATTAAAATGATCAAGTCCAACAATTAGAGATCACCTGTTAAACTGAATTCTTTGTGTAGGGTCCGCCAAGAAGTGAACCAAACATGTATGGATCTCGGGTTCCCGCTCGTGCCTCAACAAACCATATGTTCAGCCCATCACAAACCAAAAATCAGCCTGATAGTGATATCAAACCGTTAGATTGAAATCTTTTTCATTAGTTGATTTTTTACAGTAGGATTCAGCATTATTCGAGGTACTCAGATCCAAAGGTTAGAAAATTACTCAGATCCAAAGGTTAGAAAATCACCAATCAGAATGATTTTTTGTAGGTCGACCTCGATCAGTGGTCTCTAAAAGTATACCACGTGATTCGTACTGTGGTCAGTCCAATTAGTGGTCTCCTAAAGTTACTGTGGTCCGTCAAGAACTTTGTTTACGAAGGTCCGTCATAAAAGATATTATTGGGCCAAAGTGTGTCACTTGCATTTTAGAATTGGAAAAAGATGTCACAATGTATACCTGACACTTTTTGACATAAGGTAGCGCCAATTTTTGTTACTCACCGCTGCCCTCTGAGATCACTAACCAGATGGAGGTTTAGGACACCCTTTGATGGATATACAGACCAAAAATCAATCTGATTGGTAATCTCTAGCCATTAGATTTTACTACATTTTGAGACGTGTTTTTATCCTTTGATTCAACCTTCTTTTAATACTAAAATCTAATGGCTAGAAACTACCAATCAGGATGATTTTTGATGTGTATATCCACCAAAGGGTGAGCTAAACATCCATACAGTTAGTGGGGCCAGATGGTAGCAGCAACAAAAATCAGGCTAGCTGACACTAAAAAGTGTGAGGTATACCGTGTTACATAAGGATCCATTAGAATATTCTCTGTCACACCGGGCCCTACTCTGCCATGAATATATAAAATCATAGATGGCTCCTTCCACTTTCAAAAAGGAGGGTCCACATAAAAAACAAAGTTAACTTTAATGGGAGGCAGCGACGGTTTGGAAAGCACAATGAAAGCAATTTGTGTTGGGAAAAGTAAATTATCTTTATGTTTGTTTAAACACAATGAAAGCAATTTGGTTGTAATGTAATGAGCGTACAGCATGTGAGGTTAAAAGAGAAAGTCTCTTTAATTTTGTTGGAGGCACACTCCAAACCACTACCCTGAACTATCAACCAACAGCTTTTATCGGTCAGGCTCGGGGGACACCCATTTTTCACCTCCATATTTTACACTCAGTTTGGCTTAGCTACATAGAAGAAGAATCAATGGCTGATTTTTTGTGAGGATAATCTCTATGGTGAGGAGATCATCCTCACACAAATTCAAATCATTCTGATATTCATAGATTGGTTTAGAAGCTGAAGACTTATGGACCGTCGATTTTTACCGTTTAACATGAAAAACACATTTGATGGGGTTAGAAATTTCATAATGGGCTGATTTTTTGTTGGAACGATCTATATGGTGAGAGGATCATCCCCACCAAAAATCAGCCATTGATTCATCTTCTATGTGGGTACGCCAAAATGGGTGTCAAAAATGGGGGTAAAAAATTGGGGTCCCCGAGCCCGACCCTTGAAGAAATATTGGTGAGGCTCGCTCTTGTTGTGGTATTGCGGGTCACATAAAAATACGCCACGTGGAAACACTAGTCGGGCCATCGTGGCCCTACATGGCTCATTTTTTTGTGTCTACTAAACTGCATGGATGTGTAGCCCAACCCTAGGTCATATACATAAAAAAAAATCAGTTTGATTGGGTTTCTCTAGCCATAGATATTAGCACTTTCTTAAGATTGTGGATTCAAGTATGTTTTTTGCATGTTTTGGGTATTTAATCCAGTGGTTTAAAATTATCAATCTAGCTGATTTTTGGTATATATATCCCCACCAAGGGGTGGGCTAAACATCCATGTAATTAGTGGGCCCCAGTGCGCTGAATGAGTTTTCTAAAAAAGGATTTTGCACGTAAATGTCATAAAACTTTTTCTGTATCAACATTTTCTTTACCATTTAAATTCTTTTCGGTAGACCCTTTTGTTGATCACTATATAGCGTCTAATATGTCTTTCTCACCGCTTGGTGGACCGTGGACCTATCCGCCAAACATGAGCTTGATTGCTGATGTCTATCCGTTGGATCTGAGTATCCAAAAAACATAGTGCTCAAATACAATGGCTAGATATTCCAACGGCTAGAAATCAGCTATCAAAATAAATCTTGGCGTGTAGTTCCACGAAAAGACCCAAAAATAATTTATTGTGACAGTTTTTGTGGGCGAAGCTTTGGAGTCATCGGAGATGCTGCCATATTTTGAACAAGACTTGCCTGACCACTCGTGGTCAGATAGCCCACCCACAATATAAGCCAGGTGGAAATTTATTAGAGGACACCGACCGTTTAGATGTTTGGCCAATCCCTAGGTGGACCTACAAACCCAAAATCAACCTGATCAGTGATATCTAAGCGTTAATTGAAGTCATTTTCGTTGGTTGATTTTAACTGTAGGAATTTGAGCATTATTTACCATTATTTCCATATAAAGATCCAACGGTTTGAAATCATTAATCAGGCTCATTTTTGGCTTGTAGGTCCACTTACAGATTGGTCAAACATCTATACGGTCAAGATTCTCTAATAAATTGCCACGTGGCTTTTATTGTGGGTGGTCAGGCAAGTCTTGCTCCCATATTTTTACATGGAGTAGAATATTCTAACTTTTCCCACTCTACCATGTACAAATCATTGCACCTACGATGGCTCGACATGAAAATTCTCGTTGTAGGTCCACCCCTTAAAGGCATATTACTTGCTAGCATTCTTCTTTTAAAAAATGACTGTTACTACTGTTCCTTGTGTTTGTGTCTCTATCATCCTCGGGATTCATACAACACAGATCTTGAGGAACATTCTGGTCATAAAAGGTGATTTTATTAATTATTTGAACAATTTTCCTAAATTTTATCTTTAAAAAATTTTTTTTTTGAGATATTCAGCTTAAAGTGATGTAGACATCATTCTTTTAAGTTTTTAGATATTCAGCCCAAGGCACACTTTCCACGAATGATTAAATTCATGGTCCCTGCCTCATGAAATGACCACTCAAAAAATTGCACACATGTTGACTTGGAAGACTTGTTAATTATTGGGAAGAAAAAATAAATGTTATTTTCCACTTCAAATACCCATCACCCGGTGCCTAGAGATACTCAGGGAAAGAGAGAGAGAGAGAGTGAAAAAAACGAGAAACATGGTGACTCCAACGGTACAACCTTCTCCTCGCGATGATGCCAAAGAGCTTTACCGAGCTTTCAAGGGTAATCTCTATCTTGATCAATATATTCTATTATCGTACATGTATGTATGTTAGAGGAGTTTGTGTTACTCTTGTTTTAGGCATTTAAGCCTATATCTCAATCTTTTCAGTTTTGTTGTTGTTGTTGTTGTTGTTGTCGTCGTAGTCGTCGTCTTCTAAGGTGCATGGCATGTTTTGGACCGGGCTTTTGGTTTTAAGATTTACAGCTTAAAGTCATGGAGTTGGAAAAAATCTTTTCATCACACCTATGCGCTACTCATGCAATATCTCTCTATTATCCCGACTCAACCTATTCATCAGACCCTTGTTGCGTGCCTCACACTGAACCCCATTATCCCACGAATGCAAAGCTCTAATGAGAACACGGGAATATAAGAGTAGTGCTTGCCATGGTTTTAACGGCCGTTTAAACGGTAACCCCCCAAACCCGTTTCCATTAAAACCGTTTAAACACGTTTTATTGGTTTTGAAAAAAATGGCCTTTTTTTGTTTTAACGGCCGTTAAAATCATTTAAACAGCCGTTTAATTCTGAAAATTGTGCGAAAAAAAACGGCCGTTAAATCCATTTAATTCCGTTAAAATCCGTTAAATTCTATTTTTTTTTTTAATTTTCAAATTTCAAAATTTGAATTTCAGTGCCATTTTTTCCGTTAAAATCCGTTAAAACCCGTTAAAATCCGTTAAATTCTGTTTTTTCTCATTTTTTTCATTTTTGCCCCTGGCCGTTTTAATCCGTTTTAACAGCCGTTTAAACTGTTTAAACAGTAACGTCCCCAGTCCGTTTAACCGTTAAAACGGCCTCCTTTAAACCTTGGTGCTTGCATTACTCTCTCAAAAATGCCTTACAAATGAGAGACGACCTCGATCGTTGGCTTAGATTAACTTTTGTGTCGTACATATAGTAATTAATTATGAAGTTTCTAAAATTGTTCTAAAAAGCTCCCTAGTCGTCCACAACCATCTCTTTCTTACATATACAAGATAGTTTTGAAATTCGGAACATTTTCAAAACAAACCCTAGTTTAAGGTTATTTTCCAAAAAAAGTCGTATTTTTTGAAATTTGTAAAAACAAACATAGGACAACAAACCGTTAGGCGTATTCTCACAAAACTTTAAAATGATCGAATTGCCCTCTTCAAACGATGGGCCAAATGGTTTGGCGTATGTTGTTATAAGATGTCATATTGTTAGACGTTTATTTTTTACCGTGTTAACTTGAAACCCACGTTTGATGATGTTAGAAATTTCAGAATAGGTGATCTATACGGTGAGGAGATCATCCTCACCAAAAATCAGCCATTGATTTATCTTCCATGTTGGTACACCAAAATTGTGTCTGAAAAAAAGGTCAAATTGCTGTCAGATGCCATACTGTTTGGCGACGGTTATAAAGTCCTCTACACAACTCTAGTATATTCTAAATTATTCTATACAATTTTAGATTTCTCTAGAATTTTTTAACTTCTTGTAGACTATTCTAGATATCTCCAATCTTTGTGGGTATGTGCCCAAGCACCAGATTTGCTTGACCTACAAATGTTAGGGCATTTGAATACCATTTTGATATAAAATGTTTGGCGTATGGCTGTGCCATATATAATATGACAAGATGGTGCGACTTTATTGACTCAAGCTGACTTGACCATTATAGAGCTGTTGATACTCATGTAACAAGGACATAGAGGCATATGAAGTGTTAGACACACTGACCCCACACCCGACACATATTTATAGTTTATCCGAATTTTGAGAGAAATATTTTTTTTAAATACTTTATTTCATGTTATCTATACAAGATTGAAATTAAGAAAATATTTTTGATAATCTGAGATGCTTATAAATAATATATAAATATTATAGGTGAAAATAAAGTGTTGTGACTAAACAATTGTCTTCGCTCTCATAATTTTTTTATAGCTCATAAATTTAATTTTAACATGCTTAATCAATAATATTATGGGAAGCCATTTTTCATTATGTTGGATTTTGGCTTGGCTTCAATTGATAGTCTCTAGGGCTGCAACGTGGGAGAGTTGGATTGCCTGGGGGTTGGGAGTCAACCTGAGCCCAATCCGATCACATTAGTCAGATTCGTCGGATTAATTGAGTGGTCTAGTGAGAGGAGTGAGGGAGGGCCCTAATAGTAGAGAGAGAAACAAGAGAGACAGAGAGGAGAGAGAGAGAGAGGAGGGAGAGGGAGAGATGGAGAAAGAGGGTGAGGAGAGAGAATGAGAGACAAGATAGAGATTGAGAGGAGAGAGAACAAGAGACCCCATGTATATATATATATGGGCTGGGATAGAATGACTAATGGAATTCTTACTAATGGACGTGGGGCCCACATGCGGATGAGTTAAGGGATGAGTTTTGGTGATAATATTCTTCTCAATGTGGATATCAACAACACAAAAAATTAGTCCATTCCAACATTTGTAACCTTGTGAAAAGTAGATTGCAAATTGAAAAATTTTGGACCATCCATTTTCACCGTTAAATTTAGGTCAGTACTTGGTACGGTTAGAAGTTTTAAAAATTACTGATTTTTGGTGAGGGTGATCTCCATCCCTTAACTCATCTGCATGTGGGCCCCACATTCATTAGTAAGAATTCCATAAGTCATAAATTGGCGTGAGCCAATTTCTAAATTAGAAGTATTGGAATGGCATGATTTTTGGCGAGGACAGTCTCTGTGGTGAGGAGATCATCCTCACAAAAATTCAAATCATTCTGATATTGGTAGACTGGTTTAAAAGTTGAAGAATTATGGACCGTTTATTTTCATCCTTAACTTGAAAACCACATTTAATGGGGTTAGAAATTTCAGAATGGGCTGATTTTTTGTGTCCTGTTTAGAAATAGTTTCAGGATTGAAATATCAAATTGTTCTCAATAAATATGAAGTTTTTATCTCAAGAATATAATTACTTTCCACAAAGTACTTATAAACTATCTCTGCATTTGTGATGATGCTTATTCAGGATATTTGGGCTGCGACACCGGAGCAGTTGTCAATATACTTGCCCATCGGGATGCAGCTCATCGTGCTCTAATCCAACAAGAGTACAGAAGCATGTATTCTGAAGAACTTACCACACGCTTGTCTTCAGAGCTTAACTTTAGTGGCAATGTGAAGGTATTTAACCATGCCAATATCTTGGTTACCTTGCCAATGTCTAAAAATCAAAATTCTAAATTAGTGAAGGCTGAACTTGTTGGTTAATGTGTACTTACTAATTTATTGATTGCTTGTCTTAGAGAGCCATTTTGCTTTGGCTTCAAGGTCAAGCTGAACGTGATGCAACCATATTGAGAGAGGCATTACATGAGGACATAGTCAGTGTGCAAGCTGCTACTCAAGTAATATGTTCTCGTACCCCATCTGAAATACCTCTATTTACACAGCTATACCATGCAAAGTTTGGTGTTCACCTTGCACACGATGTCGAATATCAAGCAATGGGAGATCACAAAGAGGTCATCTCCCTCTCTCTCTCTTTCTCTATTATCTGTCCATTTGGGTGACAAAATCAAATATAACTAATGTAGCTAGATGATCGTGCAACCCCTTCTTTCCATTGTAATGTACAAGTTACAACAGCCTCCTCATTCTGTTTTGTTGACTTTGAGTATTCTTCATGTCTATCATTTTCTAATGCTTCTATACAAATTGTAAATTGCGTACCCCTAAACAGTTCCTAGGCTGAATTTCTGTGTTTTCTCAATTTTCTTTTCCGACATTAGGGGAATGTTAGCTAATTTCCTGAAAATTTAGTCATTTTTCTATAAAATCCATCATGTAGTTGCTGCTTGCATATTTAAATACGACACGTTCCGAAGGATTGGAAGTTGATCAAGTGATAGTAGATGAGGATGCCAAGGCTCTTTTCAAAGCTGGAGAGAAAGAATTGGGAACTGATGAGAAAACTTTCATCCAAATCTTTAGCGAACGCAGCAGGGCACATTTGGCTGCTGTTAGTTCTGCTTACTTAGATATGTATGGAAACTCGCTTGAAAAGGTATATTTCCTTAGAAATGTCCTATCTATCCCTCCTTGTTAAATTCGATCTATACTCTTCTTGTGATTCTTATACAAATATTCGATCTATTGCAGGCAGTAAAGAAAGAGACATCTGGAAATTTCGAGTATGCTCTATTGACAATACTAAAATGTGCTCAAAATCCTGCTAAGTACTTTGCAAAGGTATCCTCACATATTTTTAGTTCGGTGGTTCTTTTGTTTGTGAAGATCTACCTTCAACTCGAAGTGGTGCGAGTATAGTCCTCACATTTAGGGACATCACAAGTGTGCTTTTCTTATTTTTGATGCCTTATAGAATTTTACACACATATTTTTTGTTATCCTTGTGAAATAAGTTACCTGAAGAAGGCCTTTTGACACTTTAAAACTTCGTAGGTGTTGTACAAGGCAATGAAAGGCTTGGGAACCGATGACACCACTTATAAGGGTAGTTGTGACAAGAGCTGAAATTGATATGCAGTATATAAAGGTTGAATACCAGAAGAAATACAAAAAAGCATTGCGTGATGCAATTCACTCGAAGACGTCAGGCCATTACAGGACCTTTCTTCTTTATCTTGTGGGCACCACTCTCTCCCGACCAGAGGGATTTGGTACCTGGCCATACTTTTAATATTGTCACATTTTTCTAAATTATTTTTACTTTTTCATTTTTTTTTTGGATTTCTAAAATCAAATTTTGATTTATTGAATACCATTTTATTTGATATAAAACATTTGCGGTATGGCTGAGCCAAATATAATATGACAAGATGGTGTGATTTTATTGACTCAAGCTGACTTAACCATTATAGAGGATGACTCAGCTACTCAGTGTCGTAAATCGGTTGAGATCCATGTAACAAGGACAGAGCTATGTTTTAAAACTCGCCGAGTCGACTCGACTAGTTCGTATTTCGAGTCGACTCGGCATACAAACTTGGATTTGCATGCCTCTCCTAGTTGACTCGGCAACTCGGTCGAGTTTTTACCAAGTCAACTATTTAAAGGCCGAGTCGACTCAAAATTAAATATTTTTTTTGAATTTCTAACTTTTTTTTACTATATTTTATAATTTTTCAAAGTTTTTTTAATAAATATTAATTTTTATATATTTAAATATTTAATAATTAATTTAATGACTCACCAAGTCGACTCCCAAGTCTTTGAGGTGACTCGGCCCAATGGACTTTCGAGTCGAGTCCGAGTTCCGAGTTTTAAAACATAGGGACAGAGACGCATATGTTGTTGTTTGACATTAATACGAAGTTTTAGACACACTGACCCCACAACTAACACATTTATAGTCCAACATTCGAGAGAATATTTTTATATAGCTTATTTCATATGACGTGTACAAGATAGAAATTAAGAAAATATTATAGATAATCTGATATGTATATAAATACTATATAAATATTAAATGATAATAAAATGTTGAAAGAAATTGAAGTTTGTTTGAAAAGTGTAATGTCAAGTATTTGGGAACACGACTACAATACAACAAAATTATATAGAAAATAAAGTGTCCTTGTTACGTCGGTTGATATGTTTTCTGTCAAGCTTTAGATTGATATTGCACTGTAATTGGGCACTAAAGTACTTACTAATTAACTCTATGCATTTGTGAAGATGCTTTTTCAGTATTTGGCTGCGACACCGAAGCAGTTGTCAATATCCTTGCCCAAGGGGATGCAACTCTTCGTGCTCGAATACAAAAAGAGTACAAAAGCATGTGTTCTGAAGAACTTACGGAACGCTTATCTTCAGAGCTTCAGTTTAGTCCCAATGTGAAGGTATTCAAGCATGCTTCATTGGCCACTCTTGATTCTGATTCGGATGATTATTATTTTCCATTGATTGCAATAAATTGCTGTAAATTTCTAGTACTTTAGAAGAATAAAATTAGCGGCTACCTTGGCAACGTCTAAACTTTTTGGTAAATGTACTTACTAATTTATCTATTTCTTGTCTTAGAGAGCCATTTTGCTTTGGCTTCATGGTACTCCAGCGGAATGTGATGCAACCATATTGAGAGAGGCATTAAGTGGGGACAAAGTCAATCTGCATGATGCTACTCAAGTAATATGTTCTCGTACCCCATCTGAAATACATCAATTTAAAGAACTATACCATGCAAAGTTTGGTGTTCACCTTGCACACGATATTGAACGTCAAGCAAGCGGCGATCACAAAAGGGTTCTCTCACTCTCTTTCTTTTTTTCCCATTGCTTACCTGTGGAAAGTTTATGTGCAATAGCTTATTAAAAGATAACCTATAAATTATACTATATCCTTTCATATCTATCACTACAAGAAAATAGGGTAATAGCAGCGGCTACTAGTATACAAGTATACCGCCGCTAAAAGTGTCCTTTTATAGTTTTAGTGGTGGCTCCAGACTTGTTAGTACATGTGACATATACAA
The DNA here is from genome assembly GCA_035048495.1 of Euptelea pleiosperma. Taxonomy (NCBI): domain Eukaryota; kingdom Viridiplantae; phylum Streptophyta; class Magnoliopsida; order Ranunculales; family Eupteleaceae; genus Euptelea; species Euptelea pleiosperma. The sequence goes on along the minus strand of CM068544.1, from coordinate 18,031,650 downwards.
TTTTATAACCCCCGACCTGTACAATTTTGTTTATTAAAATGAAATACGAAACAAATATATAAAAAATATCCATTAAACTTAAAAATTATTACAGTCCACAATTCAAAAACCATAAAAATTATTACAATCCACGGTTCAAAAACCAAAAAGCAAACAAACTGCAAAACACAACTACATTGGGTCAATCAACAGCTGGTCTTTCCAAAACAATAAATAGTAAACTAATTCGAATAGAAATAATAACAAAAGTAAGAAATACAAGTTGTTTAAGTTATAATTTGGAAAAACCTAAACCTAGAACTGACAACAGTTTTGAAATCGGACATCAAATTTTGATTCCATCTCTTCCAACACATTTGAAGTGTTGGAAGAGGTTTTGGGAGATTTGGACCTCGTTTGCCAGATTTAAGCGTTGAGGTCCCGAAATAGAACTCACTTCTAAGTCTGAAATGCCTAAACCTACAACTGACTATAATTTTCCAACTAGACCTCGAAATTTGACTCCGTCTCTTCCAACACATTTGAAGTGTTGAAAAAAGTTTTAGGAGATTCCAACCTCGTTTGCCCAATTAGGACATCGAGATCTCGAAATAGAATTCACTTCTAAGTCTAAAATGCCTAAACCTACAATGGATTACAATTTTCCAACCAAACCTCGAAATTTGACCCCGTCTCTTCCAACACATCTATTTCAACACGTTTGAAGTGTTGGAAGAGGTTCCCAAATGGACATCAGATTTTGACCCCATCTCATCCAATAGATGTGTTTCAACACGTTTGAACTGTTGGAAGAGGTTTTGTGAGATTTTTACCTCGTTTGATGGATTTGGGCGTCGAGGTCCCGAAATGGAATTCACTTTTAAGTCTTAAATTCCTAATCATACAACTGACTATAATTTTTCAATCAGACATCGGATTTTAATCATGTCTCTTCCAACACATCTGTTTCAACACGTTTGAAGTGTTAAAGAGGTTTGGAGAGATTCAGACCTCATTTGCCCGAGTTGGGCATCGAAGACCAAAATTGGACTTTAGTTCTAAGTCTGAAATGCCTAGAGAAGCCAGATTGATTCCTAGCCCTTAGATCGTCAGTTTGCGAACAATTAAAATGGGGATTCTCACGTTTCAAGTTGATTATTTCTCAAAGGGTACTTATTACTCGATAATTTGGGGTTAGTTACATTTACTGGGCCTGCATCAGATGATAAAGTCAGCAAAATCCCGTGTGACAGGCTTATTTTGACTAAGAAGGGTATTTTTATAAATAAATACATACGTAACCCCTCCTCTTTCAGAACTCTATAAGTAGAGGCCTTGGGGAGGGGGAAAAAGATCAATCTTCTAGTCTTTGAAGAGGGTCATTACCCTATCAAATTGTTGAGAGAATTGACACTTAATCCTTGTAGGCTTCATTCATAAGCCCAAATACACACGTTAACCCAAATCACTTTATTAGGTAGCATGAGAATGGAAATGTTCTTTACTTTCTCTTCTTCACCCTCGATCTAACCAAAGCCAACATGTTCTACCTTGGAAGGATTAATTAGCCATCATAGCGATGCATCGTGAGGAGATCCTATGACATGAGTGAATGAGCCTGCGTTGGATGGGCCTTCCTAAAAGATTCATCCATGGTAGGAAAATAGATCAAAACCTCGAAAGTGTAGTCTTTTGTCTCCATTTTGATTGACTTAGGTGATTTTAATAGATTAAACCCTACACAAGGAAATATTCGTGCAATATTAAAATGAACGCCTTTACGCTAAATCCTTTATTAATTATTTCATAGTTACATGAACAATCACATATTGGGAATGGAGAGATACATGATTACATAGATTCGTAGTTGTACAATTTCCCCCCTTTTACCCCTTTGTATTGATTTACATTGAAATGGACATATGATCCCCTCCTATATCTAGTTTGATGACAATATGGACGATCTTCGAGCACTCTTGAAACCTCCATTTTTTTGATACCTTGAGCTCCCCTGCCTGGTTATTTGATGATTCAAGCGTCATGAAGAATTAAGAGGACCAATACTTGATCTTCCTTTCACATCCTACCAAGACAAATGACAAAAGAGAAATTAGTCCATCAATCAAACAAAGAATAGATTAAACAAAGCCTCGTGAGACCATGTCACTCATTCCCATATGAAGAATTGTTAACTATTAAAATGGAATTTCTGCATCCCCCTCCTTACGATATCACTTCCACTAAATCAGATTCTACTTCTAAATAACTTGACAACGGTCACTCATGATGTAATACCCCAAAATTTTGTTCATGGATTTTTGAGTAAATTAATTATAAAAAGTTGAATTTGACTCCTTAATTTCTTTTTCTATAATTTATTTTTAATGATAATTAACTATATTTCTATTGTGGTCTATGAGTGGCATAGTTGTAATAAATAATTAATGAGTTATACTTGTTAAATGGGCCCGTAGGGCCAATTTAAAGGCTTTTAGGCTTAATAATAATCTTAAATGAAGCTTACTTGGTACCCATAGACCTTAGGCCTATTTTTAGTCCATATCTATCTTAAAATAAGCCTTTTATTGAGTTATAAAATTCACCTTTTTTAAAGTATTAAAATCACTTAAAATTAGAAACCTTATTTCTCTAAACCTATTTAATAAAGTATTGAGAGTTTGTGAACTCTTACAAACCCTAAACCATTACTCAAATATTTCTCTCATCTTTCTCTTCCTCTTCTTCCATTGAAGCACCTCCATTAAAGAAGAACTCGAAGAACCTTCGAAGCCCTAGAAACACCATAGTGTGTCACCATTTTGACATCATTTATTGAGACAAAAATATTGATAAGACCCCAAAGCATAAATACTAGAAGAATGACTTCATCCGACAACAATCAAAGAAATATATTACACATTTCCATCTCTCTCGAATCTAAGAGAAAGTAATAATAAATAAGTACACTCTTCTATGATTTTTCGATTAATTAATTTTGGTTATACTCTTTGTATATGTATTGCACTAGAATGTATTAGAATTCTGGAGATTTATTGAATGGTTAGATATTTAATTGCATACATTTTTGAAGTGTGGGATTGATCCCAATGGTTAAAAATTTTTAAGCAAGAAAGGCCTAGAGCCTTTGGGTGCAAAGCCCTAAACCTCTGCAGAAGAGTTCTTGGTTGAATTGCTCCCAGTGTGGGAAGGAGAAGGAGACCCATGGTGGGTTATTAGTTGTATCGACATATTAATTTCAGATCATAGTTTATTTTGAAATACTTATTATTCTTGTTTCATACCTATACTCTGCGTATGAACTATTGATTGATAGAACTGGCATTGATATGATGTAGTGATTAAATCTTATTGGGCTTTCATAAGCTCACGGTTCAACTGATAATATTTTTTAGATTATTTGGAGATAGAAGGAATGATGCACTAAAAGACGGTATACCAAAGAATATTAAAGCATTCATTGAAGACACGTAGTTTTATTTATTTATTTTGATTTTATAATTCTAATAACTTGAATCGTAACTTTATTGGTCTATTTTGAATCCGAATTGATTGATTTAGTACTTTTATTTTATTATTTACATTTTAATAAAATATACGATCTGACCCACATGTAGTATTTATGTCATAAATCAAATTCTGTTCTTTTTCAACAAAACTCGATAGGGCTAATTGAGAGTGAAAATTTGTTAAAATAAAATAGTAAATGGTATTTTTGAGCAAAGTGCCTTCACAAAAGATGTTTAAAATAATTTTTTAATAGTAGAGAAATAATAAAATAATTTTTTATTAAAATTATATTTTTTAGAAAATTTTACGCCTATCCCTTAAAAGTTTGAAAAGTTAATTCAAAAAGCTTATCAAATAGAAGTTTTAGCCAAAACGTCTTTAAAAAATATTTTTATTTTAATATATTATGAATTATGATCATTTTTAAAAATTATTTTAGAGTATTTTATTTTTCTTATTTTTATCACACCTTAGATCTTGGGTAAATGGGTCCTTTTTGAAGCATTCGGGCCGGATCCGGGTGCCCGGGTCTGGGGTGTGACAGAATGGTATCAGAGCATAGGCTTCAGACACCTAAGGATTTGTGTGTAATGGGTCTATGCGTAGTTAAGTTATTTATAATTATTTATGGACCTTAAAATCAAGATTTACTGATAGAGAACCGTGGGATTGCTCCGTTGAACTCTGATATATTAAACTTTTTAAATTTATAATTTGAACACCTAATTGAGAGAAATTATATGAAATTTGAAAAAAATTGGACCTTAGAGTTAATTAAAAAAAATAAATTTGCTTAAGCAATGTTTTAATAATCACAAATATATGAACATGATGTTAAAAAAAAAGAAAAAAAATATAAATTGGAAGTCCGACTTTTCTGACAAGTTGGTCAATTGAATAGCTTGATTAGTGTGATTGGAAATCATTGATTAGATTTACTAGTTGATTAGGCTGAATAGATTAACTTAAGTTTATCAGTTTAATTAATGTTGACTATATTAACTAGTTTGACCAGTCTGACTAAGTTGACTATACTTATTAGAAGAGTAGTTTGACAGGGTTGGACTATTTAGTTTAGATGATCAATTTGACTAGATTTACTATGTTAATTAATTTAACCAATTTGATTAGGTTTATCTATAAAATTTTGTCAACCGATCTAACTATATTATGAATTATGATCAGTTTTAAAAATTATTTTAGAGTATTTTATTTTTTTATTTTTATCACACCCTGGATCTTGGGTAAACGGGTTATTTTTCAGGCATTCGAGTCGGATCCGGGTGCCCGGGTCCTGGGTGTGACACATGACCTCGTTGGCCCATCGACGAGGGGATCGTGAGTTGAATTCTCATGACCAAGGTGCACACAACATATACAACTGACTATAGTTTTCCAACCGGACATAGAATTTTGATCCCGTCTCTTCCAACACATCTTATTCCACACGTTTGAAGTGTTAGAAGAGGTTTGGGGAGATTCAGACCTCGTTTGTCCAATTCGGGCATTGACGTTCCGAAATGGACTTCATTTCTATGTCTAAAATGCCTAAACCTACAACTGACTACAATTTTGTTACCAGACCTTAGAATTTGACACTGTCTCTTCTAACACATCTGTTTCAACACGTTTGAAGTGTTGGAAGAAGTTTTGGGAAATTCAAACCTCGTTTTCCCGATTTTGGCATCGAGGTCCCAAAACGGATTCCAGTTCTAAATCTAAATTGCCAAAACCTAAAACCGACTACAATTTAACATTTGGACCTTAGAATTTGACCCTGTCTCTTCCAACACATCTATTTCATAATGTTTAAAGTGTTGGAAGAGGTTTCAGTAGATTCGAACCTCATTTGTCCAATTTGGGTGTTGAGGTCCCGAAATGGACTTCAGTTCTAAGTCTAAAATGCCTAAAGCAATAATTTCCCAATGAAACCTTAGAATTTAACCTCGTTTGTTTCAACACGTTTGAAGTATTGGAAAGGGTTTCCAGAGATTCTGACCTCATTTGCTTAATATTAAGCGTTGAGGTCTGGAAATGGACTTCATTTCTAAGTCTTAAATGCCTAAACCAACAATTGACTACAAAGATCTCATGATGGTTTGACCGAACTCATCAAAGATATCACAACCGTACTCAAAAAATAGAACAATGTTTTTCTAGTCACATATTTGACTAATGTTGAGAATATTACGATCGATTCCTTCAATGTACAATACTTCATCCAAAGTAGAGATTCCATTAGCAGAAATGGATCCCTTTCTTGTGATAATGACCAAAGTTGTCATTATTATAAATCATTTTATCATTCTCGGGAAGGACTTCAAAAGAAGTGAACATTTTCATGTTCTCGGTAACATGCCTCAAAAATCCACTGTCAAGTAGCCAGGTGCAACCCTTAAATTTTTTCTTGCCAGTGGTGTTGGCGTTGCACCTCAAGGAAGCCAAATAGATTTGATCTTTGTGGGTGGAACCTTTCTCCTTGGTTCAATCCTCTTTTGAGCCAGACAACTCTGAGGACTCGAGTTTTACAAGAGACTCAATTTCCATACTCAAAATATTTGACCTTTTCAGTAGGCCTTTCATCTTTTTAGTTAGATTATTCAAATTATAAGACATTTTATTTTCCTCTAGAAGACATTTTCTTCTGCTCATTTTTTGAGTCAAGTTAACCTTTTTCTCAATAAGATTATTCATCATAGAATTCATCTGGTTTCTTTTTCTCAGTTTGAGACAGTCTTGGATAACGTGACCCAAACCTTTACAATACATATAGAAGTGATTTTTTTTAGCAGTTTAAATTTAGTCTGTTATGGGAGTAGGAACGACTCTAGCTTTCACAAGCTGAGTCTTAGAAGTTGATGCAGAGTCTTGGTTTGATTTGTAACCTAAGCCCCTCTTCTCACCATAGTACTTTCCCACTAGAAATAACATTATCAAGCTTCGCAATGCTTGATGAGAAATAAGACATATCCCTTTTTAGTTTTAGAATTTCACTCTCAAGGGATTCCTTGTCTGAAACACAAGTTTGGAATTCGTATTCCAGGGATTCATTTCTTTCTATAAGAGACTTGTTATCTTGTTCAAATTAGTCAATTGACACTTTTAATTTTTTAGTGTTCAGTTGCGAAACCCATTCTCAGAGTCCAAAATTTTGACTTTATCTATTAATTTCTTGTTGGCTTTGATTAGTTTTATTGACTCCTCATATAGTTATTTTACACCAACTGTTGAGTCATCAGAATCCCCATTGTAGGAGTCTTCAGACTCTACATTATCCTTTCTAAAATCTTCTTGAGATCCAGTGGGGCTCACTAATCTGGGAATGAAGGCCTAATTTCTTAAAGGCCATTGAAGACCCCCATAAGAAATATTTTAGATTTGTTAACCCTTAATGGGTGTTTGGGGAGAGTTGTGCAAAGGATTGTAGAGGTTAGGGGTGCCAACCTTGTTTGGATGCCTAATTTCTTTGTGATATGTAGTCCTACTCCCCTTCTCCATTGTACTTTATCTTTTTCTCTGTTCAATAAACTTTTCATTATGTAGCAAAACAAAAACCAACAATAAAATGTCATGTAGGCTTATCCAAATTAATTGTCAGAATGTAGTTATGTCCATTTGAGTGACAAAATTATATATTACTAATGTAACTATAATAAACCTTTATATATGTGTGTTTAAATATATTTAATAGAGGTTGGGCTTGGGTTGAGTCCAATTGCCCAACCCATGTTTTGGTCAGGATTAGAAATCCATGTTGAGCTCAACCCAACCTTTAAAAATGCTAGCCCAAGCCTAGCCCGTGGTTAGGCTTGACCCATCCAAGTTGCATCACTAGATGATGCAACCTCTACTTTCCATTGTAATGTACAGGTTACAACAACCTCTTCATTCTATTTTGGTGACTTGAGTATTCTCCGTGTCTATCATTTTTTGACACTACTATACAAGTTGTAAATGGCATACTCATAAACTTTACCTAGCCTGAATTCTTGCCTTTTCTCAATTTTCTTTTTTGACATAAGGAGAATGCTAGCTAATTTCCCAAAAATTTAGTCATTTTTATGTAAAATACATCATGTAGTTGCTGCTTGCATATTTAAGTACACGACGTTACGAAGGATTGGAAGTTGATCGAATGATGGTAGAGAAGGATGCCAAGGCGCTTTTTAAAGCTGGAGAGAAGAAATTGAGAACCGAAGAGAAGAATTTCATCCAAATCTTTAGCAAATGTAGTAGGGCACATTTGGCTGCTATTAGGTCTGCTTACCAAGATATGTCTGGAATCTCACTAAAAAAGGTATATTTCCTTAGGGATGTCCCATCTATCCCCCCTTGTTAAATTCGATCTATATTCTTGTTGTGATTCTTATATAGATTCGATCTATTGTAGGCGGTAAAGAGTGAGAAATGTATAAATTTCCAATATGCTCTCTTGACAATACTAAGATGTGCTCAGAATCCTACTAAGTACTTTGCAAAGGTATCCTTCCATATTTTTAGTTGGGTGGTCCTTTCATTTGTGAAGATCTACCTTCACCACGAAGGTGGACATCACAAGTGTGTTTTTCTTATTTTTGATACTTTCTAGAATTTTACACACGTCTTTTATTATCGTTGTGAAAAAAGTCACATGGAGAAGGCCTTCTGACACTTTAGAAACTTTGAAGGTATTGTACAAGGCAATGATGAAAGGCTCAAGAAATATGGATTACACCACACTTATAAGGGTACTTGCGACAAGAGCTAAAATTGATATGCAGTATATAAAGGATGAATACGAAAAGAAATACAAGGAAGCATTACATGATACAATTCACTCGGAGACGTCAGGCTATTACAGGACCTTTCTTCTATATCTTGTGGGTCTCAACCATTAGCCATATATATGTGATTGTTGATGTTGGAGAATATATGTATGTTTATTACTTGTAGTGTAATCGACATCTTCGTTTGCCCATAAGTTTCTTCCTTGAATGCAAGTATTATTCTCTGTGTTATTAGATGGAAAATGTATGATGGTTACATTGCTCCTTGACATATATCTTCCTTGAATGCTTGTATGACTGTTTGTGTAATGAAGCTACATTATGTTTGATGGTTACTAATATATGATGGTTACAATGTTCCTTGACATTATCTACCTTGAATGCTTGTATGACTGTTTGTGTAATGAAGTTGCATTATGTTTGATGGTTACAATGTTCCTTGGCATACTTATTTTTATATCATGGGCTTATTATGCATAGGAATCTTTATTTGGAAGCTTATCAAATACGCAGAATGCTCAAAGTCAAATTGGTGGTATAATCTACAATATGAAAGATCTTAGAAAACAAACAAACTCAAGTGATCTAAACTGAAACAATATGAATTCCTCTTTACCCTTTCTACTAATGGGTCTCCCAACAATGCATCCATAGATTGGCACCTTTAGTGAGGTCCTTTGCTTCAACTATTGCTGGTTTTGCATTATTATTTCGTAGGCACCAAAGTGAAACCAAAATCTAGACTCGGTGGAGCTTAGAATGAACAATGTAAGTTATAACCTTTTTGTAATTTCCTTTTTTGCTTATATTGATACCTAAAAAGGGCGTTGAATAGGTTTTTAAAATTCTTTAGCTAATATTAAAAACCTAATTCAATTACTGGTCTGGTAGGGGTAAAACTAATTGTAAGGAATATTTTCATATTCTAGTTTGGTAAGTATTCTGTTTGACATAAAAACATCTTTGTAAGCTTTCCTACGAGCACAAGCGTAGCTTTGAAGATGTCGTGGTATGCATACTTCACCGACTATGTGAAGACTAAAAGATGAAGATTGCAAAAATCAGATGGTTGACGACTTGGGTCATCTGAGTAACTACTATTTGTCAACAGAAGATCGTATACGCTCGTATAGGAAGATAAGTGACTTAGTGCCCATAGGAATAAGATCTTAAAAGATTAAAACATAATGCTCGTACCTAGTCACAGGACAAACCCAGGTCAATACAGTGCAAAGAGTCTAAAACTATTGACTAAGGGAAAGTTCAGTCGATTGGACCATGTTTACAATTGATTGGACCAGTCTGATCAATTGCACCTCTGTGTAAAGCACTCTATAAGTAAAGCACTCTATAGCTTTATCATACACACAACAAGAGAGAAAAAGATATAGTTTTCTAAAGAAGAGTTGTCCTTGTTGAAGAGAAAAAGTCTTAGCTTTCATTGGCTTTCTTGTGAGCTTTTCTCTTCTTTTTCGATGAGAGCTCATAGCTTAATCTTCCATTATCTATTTAGGTTTTCCAACTAGTATTATAACCTAGTAAGCTAGAGAGTACTAGTGTCTCTCAACACTACTTGAGCAACTTTGGTGTTCAGGGTGTATTGAATCCTTCGCCTTCGGTAGAGACCATTGTGTGAGAATTAAGATCGGGATGTACTGATCGACGGTAGGTTTGGGATGGACCAAACTGAACAAGCGGCAAATAATTCGTGATTGGGAGGACATGCGTGTGACTCGTAGCGTGGATACAGATGATGTGGATGCGCCAGCAGTAGGCCTTGGCTAAGTTTTGATTGTTTGTCTTTTACATATTTATTAGATTATTCCAAATGACAAAGAGAAAATACATCATAGAGATATATTTGATCCACATCAAGTGTGAAACTTTTGATCTATTAACTATTTTATTGTGGCATGCAATTTTCTTTACCTTACGGGACCAGTAAATTCTATGATGTTAAAAGATAATTTTAATACCTAATCAACCCCCCCCCCCCTTCTAGGTATTCGCAATAAAGATAATGGACTGAATTTCAATTGATATGAGAGCGGGTCATTCAACTAAAGGTTTAATCACTTAAGTGAGTTCCTACAGATTAGTCTACTCTTTTCATTCATGCAAAAATGCAAAGAAAATGTGGTAATATATCCAGACCTCCGTTATTTGATGGAGAAGACTATGTTTATTGGAAATCAAAGAAGAGAGCCTTCCTCAAATCTATTGATGAGAGGGTTTGGATGTCAGTAGTCGATGGTTGGTCACCACCTACTACTACCATGGATGAAAAAGTTATTCTCAAACCCAAAACCCAATGGACTAAGGACATAGAAGAATGTTCTCTAAATAGCAAAGGGTTAAACGCCATTTTCAATGCTGTGGATAGGAATGAGTTTCATAGAATCTCGACCTGTACACTTGCTAAAGAAGTGTGGGACATTTTAAAGATTACCCACGAAGGTACATCGGCAATCAAGATATCCAAATTACAAATGTTGACTACGAAGTTTGAATCCATGAGAATGGAAGAGAATGAGACCTTCACTATGCCAAACTTAGTAACATTGTTAACTTTGCCCATAACTTGGGTGAGAGTATTCCTGAACCAAAAGTGGTTCTGAAAATTCTAAGATCCTTGCCTGATAGATTTCAAGCAAAGGTGATGACTATTGAGGGGAGCAAAGATGTTGACCCTCTCAAAATTGATGAACTAGTTGGGTTTCTTCAAACTTTTGAAATGAATTTGAGACAACCTAAGAAAACAAAGGGCATAGTCCTTAGAATGGCAAAAGCTCAAGACTCAGAGTCAGATGTTGACTCTAAAGTAGAAATTTAAGAAGTTTTTTCATTCTAAAAATGATAAATTCAAAAATAATAAATTTTCTGATAAAATAAAGCACCATGCTAAACCTCATGAGAGAAGAAGCAAAAGCGACAAACCATCTAGGGGTAATCATTCGAGTGAACCTCAATGTTTTAAATGTCAAGGGCTTGGTCACTTTGCAAACATCTGCCCTAACAAAGAAGAGTATAAAGGCAAAGCTAAAGCCTTTATGCTACTTGGGATCTAAGTCAGAAGAAGATTCTGATGATCTAGTAGCAATGAAAGGTCTAAAAAATTTATAACCTTTATTGCTAGATTGGTTAGCCCTGCAGGATTTCATTGAGAATCTAGAAATGATGAAATTTAGAGTTCTAAAGACTCTTACAATGGGGATTCTGATGACTTGGCAGTTGGAGTTAAGGAACTGTATGAAGAGTTGACTAAATTTATCAAGGCTAACAAAGTACTATCTGACAGAGTCAAAGTGTTGTACTCTGAGAACAAAGCCTTGCAACTGGACACCAAAAAATTAAAGGTGCTAGTTGAAAAATTCGGACAAGAGAATTAAGTCTCTGTTGAAAATAAATAAGTCCCTAGAATGTGAAGTCCAAACTTCTATGCAAGACAAGAAATCCCTTGAGAATAAGATTCTCAACCTGAAAAGGGGTATGTTGTGTTTTTCATCAAGCATTGCGAAGCTTGATAAAATTCTTCATGTGGGAAGATATTATGGTGATAAGAGTGGTTTGGGTTACAAGCCAAATCAAGACTCTGCATCTACTTCCAAGACTAAGTTTGTGAAAGCGATGCCCACTCCCATTGCTGACCAAACTAAAAATGTTAAAAACAATCGCTTCTTTGCATATTGTATAAGTTTGGGTCATGTGATACGAGACTATCTGAAACTGAGAAAAGAAAACCAAACTCCTTCTAAGATAGATAATCTAATTAAGAAAAAGGTTAACTTGACTCAGAATATGAGTAGTAGAAAAAATCTTCTAAAGGAGAATCATGAGCATAATAATTTGAATTATTTGTCTATCCAAGAAGATGAAAGACCTACTGGAAAGGTCTAAGATATTGAGCAGGGAGATTGAGTTCCTTGAGAAGCTTAAAATTCCTCAGAGTTGTATAACTCAAAAAAGGATTCAACCTAAGAGAAAGGTTCAACTCACTAAAATCAAATCTGTGTGGATGAAAGGATTCTTAGAGGAACAATTCCTACACCATTCTTGTCCTATTCTCTTCAGATCAATGAGCTCTTCATCCTTACTCCTACTCTATTCTTTCTAGTCTAAGAGTTTGTGATGACCGTTTTTTTTATTTTCTTAGATTTTATTTTTTTTAGTTTTCAATTTTTTTTTTATTTTTTAGTTTTAAAAAAGGATATGAATAAAAGTAAAAAATTTTAAAAAAATAAAAAAGACTTGTGTTAAGAAGAATGTTGAGTTTTTGTTCTAATGAATAATGTTAGATTTGATGGGAAAAAATTTCTAAAAACCAGGACTTAACACTAATAGTAATCTGATAAGCTCCGTAATAATTCTAATTGATTCTTATGATTAGTTCGATTTACTAGTTTGCATTCAACGTAAATTGATTCAATTTTATCTGATAACATTTCACATGCACACTGATTTACATTGGTTAGGTACGGATTTGAAAGAGGTATAAAACCTTATACTTTTAGGATTAGGAATAAACATCTAATGATTATAACTTTAAATTAGTAGTGTTCATGCCCTCAGTTTATTTTGAAACTTCACTACAATCGATAGTTGGCCTCCCAGTTTGAGTGTTCTCTATGGAAAATGCTACCTCCAAAAATTAGAGTGAAAGCTATATGTATGACCCTGTCAAAATTGAAGTCAAATACTATTTGCTATAGAAAAGGGCTATCGATTCTAGGACCGTGAAAGCTACCAATTAAACAAGTGAAAAAATGGCCACATTTGCTAGAAAAATTCGTATCTTATTAGTAAATACAGTTGAAAAACAGCGAATTATGAGGACCAATAGCTCTAATAAGAATTTTATGGTCGGATACAGGATGCCTCTAGATTTCGATTAGTATGAGGAATTATTGCTAAAATATGTCTTGTACCACAGTTAAAATCAGTTCACTTAACACTTGAAGATATTACTTAATTAATTTAAATCTAAGTATACTAGTGCTAATGACTCACTCTAACAATTAATCTTGAGTTAATACAATTGATAAATCAAGATTGATCTAAACCGATTAAGTCAAAACTTTTGGACCAACTCTATATCGTTAGTGCCTATCAAGTTTAAATTTTCATTGTTACAAAAATTATAATTCTATATGAATATTTTATCTTGATGGATTATCTTTTCTTGAGCATTTTATTAATTTTTTTTTAAAAGATATGATTGGGAAACTTGGAAAATTTGAGAAATATTAGTTAAAAATTTCATAAATTTTTTTTTGAGAAAAATTGTTTCTGTGAAAAATTTTATAAGTGAGTCCAATCGATTGGACTCGGATCCAATCGATTGGACTCGGTTCCAATCGATCGGACCAGTCCAGTTGATTGGACTAAGCAGCCCAATCAATTGGACTACGCGAACCTCCTGTTGTGGGCATTTTGGTCCATCCCCCTCTCGCTGTTTTGGGGTTTATTGATTGGCATGGTTATGTCCAGAATCATTAAGGGAGGTCTGATTGTGCTATGATGAATGGAGGTCCACTAGTTCTTTCTCCTTAAGTTGCCACACTAAGGAAATAGGTGATGCCAAATGCTGTCTACGATCTCAATTCGATGTCAACCAAAGGAATCCTCAATTTACAGGTTCTTCTAGGTGTGTCGATGGTCCATGTTGTCTGGGGTCTCTATGCAAGTTAAACTTCTTGTTTTATTATTTAATCCATTTATAGCCTTAGAGGATTCTTTGGTCCTAATGATGTTCTAATCCCAGATTCTTAACTATTTTCCTATCCTAAGTGGAATCAGTAGATCCACAAAAAATAGACTTGTTCTTTTGCTTCAAGACGTCTTCTTAGGGTGAATGTGTTCTTCAAGTTATCACGTATAGTATCTTATCAGATAGAGGCTCTTAGAAGAGGAAAATCTTATGTTTTAAGAGAACAAAATCTTACTTGTTCCAGAGTAAAAATCAATTATTTTGATGGAATTTCTGTATAACTTCTTTATGATGGATTATGATCTAAAAGGAAACGCTAAGTCAAATTCTAGATGAATTTAGATAGAGTATAAGCCTGTTGAACTTAGAAAAACCTCCTCTTTACTGTCTCCAAGTCCTCTATTTATAAGTTCTGGGAGGGGTATGCACATGTTGCAGACTCACCTTTTTTAGGGAAAACACTAAAGTATCTCAAAAAACACAAACAATCTGTTCAAAATAATCATATACAATTGTGTAGTAGGAGATTCTACACAATTGTATGCCATTACATCTGGCAGATTCTGTCCGCATCTCGAGAAAAGTGGGAAAATGAGATAGTGATCAAATGGTGATGGATTTTGGACAAGTAAATAGATACTATTATGTAGTAAGAGATCCTACACAACCGTATGAAGTTATTTTTGACAGATTTTATGCGCATCTCGAGGAAATGTGGTATGTATATTCCTAGACACATGGGCAATAATTTTCGAAAATTGAATGAGGTTAGATTTGTCAGTTCTTGCACACATCTCGAAGAAAAGGGGGTATGTGGGTTTTTTCGACAAATGGAGGGTAATTCTAGGAAACTGAAATGATACTATTGTGTAGTGGGAGATCCTACACAACCGTATGAGGTTAGTTTTATTGATCAAAGGTGGGTTGATCTTGATCAAGCTTGATGGGACTACCGCGATCACTTCTTGCTTTGATTCTGAAAATCTACCAACGTACCCCACTGATTGAAGATCTGAACCAGTAAATTTGCTCCAAATACCCTGTCATACAACTGTATAAGCTTACTTTCTCTCATCAGGTTGATCTGGGCCGTTGAAATGAAGATCCTTAGATATCTCACAATCTATGGTTGATCTTCCAGATATAACCCTATTCGGTTATGTAGCTCCTATGCCTACACAACCGTATGTAATTAATTTTTCCATTTGGATCAATCTTGCCCATCAAATCTATATGTGCCATATATCTCAAGATTAATGGTGGATCTTGATGATCTGACACCATAAGGTTGTATAGTTCCATATTTTACACAACCGTATGTGATTGGTTTTTCTGATCATGTGCATCTTGACTTTCAAATGGAGGCATGCCCTTTTTCTCAAAATGAATGGCTAATCTGACAATTCTGAGGCCATACGATTGTGTATCTCTCTGTCCTACACAACCATATGTGATTAGTTTTGAAGAATATGGGCCAGATCTAAAGAAAACTGAGAAAGTTGATTTTCTCAAAAACTATGTCAAATCTGACAGCATACGATTGCGTAATCTTATCTTTTACACAACCGTATATGATTTGCTTGCATGATAAAGCTCTTAAGCATGCTCTAGGCCCTCTCTTGACCATTCCCCTAAGTTGACTTTGACTTTGACCTATACTTATCTCGTCCCTTGGTCGTGATTTTCAAAGTGGTCCACATTTCATTGTCAACATAAAGCCCCCTCGCCGAATGCACGCCCCAATGGAATACAAAATGCGCTCACAAAATATGAAGAAAACATGTCCAGGTTCGATGAATGCGAGGTGTTGATGAAGTCCTAAGTGCTTATAAATATAACCAAAGCCTCATTTGTGTAAATCACCAAGTCTAAACCCAGAGAGCAAAGTTGAGAGAGAAAAGAACATGTCGTCCAGAAAAAGGCCTGCAACTTCCACTAAAACCACTGGGAACCCATGGTGATCCAAGATATGACATTTCTGTAGTTATATGGAAGGGGATACTGGGATCCAAATCATGTGCATGATGTTGCACCGGAGCATACTTGGGAGGCAAAGTATTTGATGGCCTTCATCAATGCCAATTTGAAGTATCCTCAACAATCGGTCTATGATCAGGTGGTTGGAAAGTCATGTCAATCACGAGAGGAGGTGATTAACATTTATGTGGGAGATGTATCTTCGTGGGATAAGGCTCATGGCTGAACGCTCCTTTGAATGGCGTGGAGATGATTTGATAAGTATCATAGCCACAATGAGGGTTTTGGCTATAGCAGGCTTCCAAGTCGGCTTTCTCCGGGATCAGCTTGTAGAAAGCTATGAGAAGGCCCATGCCAAGTTAAAGAAGAATGAAGTGACTCTAAATAAACTCCATGAACAATGGACAACTGCGGTAGAGCAAAGCAAGAGTACTCAGGCCTTGCAAGAGGCCAAGACACAATTGATAGAATTATAAGGGAAAATGGCTCCACTACAGATGGAGATCCAAGAGGCTGAGGAGCGGGTAAAGAAAATCAAAGAAGCGCCCGAGCCAGATCAGACTAAAGGGATAGTGGGGGTGTTGGGGACCATGGTGGAGCAAAAGGATCTGGAGGTGCAAGGGAACCGCGAATAGCTAAACCTTGTGAAATAGTCGATGATGAAGCTGAAGGGGTTGTTGTTGTAAACCTTAGTTGCTCTATCTTTTCCAAGTTATATATGTAGCATGCCTGAGGAATGAAAATGTAGTCCAGGTTCTGTTATATGAAAGGAGTATATGTAAAATGGCTCCAAATGTAACAGCGGTGAAGAAAGAATTTGCAACCGCGATGGGGCGGTACTATGTATGTGAGTGAAACATCAGAAATGCCGGTTGAAGACACAAGAACTACGCCAACAGAAGAAAGGCCAGCCCTGGCACCCGCAAAGGGGCATGATGCTGAGTCATCCATTATAGAGGTTGCAGCATATGGTGAGCAGTATGTTACACTACAGCCAATGCAAGTGGGAGCCGATATGGTAGAGGAGATGTATAGTCCATCGGTGATGATGCTATTCTAACATGCAGGGGATGGAGCAACCATTGAAAATTTCTGCACCGTATCAGATAAATATCATTCCAGTTGGGTCAAGTTCGCCACCCTTACACGTAGGAGGCAAAATATCAGTACAGATTACAGCAGATGGGGTTATTATAGATGGTGCAAATATGCTTGGGAAGTTTTCCCAAGAACAAACCCCTTCTGATGGCTGATATTCGCTCAAAAGTGCCTATTTTAAGTAATTATCCTTTTAGTGCTATCACACTCTCTTACGTAAAACTGTCATTTTATCAATATTTTTACGTAAGAGTTTCTCTAATTACATAGAACACACTTTTCCACACAAAATGGTATATTCATATGCACTCATACGAGTTTGTTTGACCTACATGCGAAGCAGTTTTATAGAATTCTCATTATGCGATTTTGCTGTCACAGGAGCACTATTGGGCAATTTTAATGGAATACGGGCCCACGATCAACCTCCAAAACCTTTGATCAAAGCATAGAGAGCCAATGGACTTAGACAAGAAGATGTATGCCAGAAACGAGAAGAGCTGAAGGATCGACAGAATCGAGAGACGACCAAAAGAGAAGGAGAGACAAGCCCTCAGAGAAGAGACAAAGGAGAATAAAGCTTAATCAACTGACACAAGATGCAAACTTGCTCAGTGGGAAAAGCATGTAGAAGACCAAGTCAAAGACCAGGGTTCAAGACCCTCCGCTAGCATTTTCTCTTTATTTTTGTAATAATTTCTCTCTCCTCTCTCTAAACCTCACTCTCCCTCTACTCTCAAATCTCAAACGTCCAACCCTCTCTCCTTTTGAAACCACTATCCTACGGCCTACCTTAATCGATCATCAGCGTTTGATAGTCAGTCCAATCACCCACCATCCGATCACGCATCTCACCATCTAAGAATTCAATGGCCCTCATCATTCCATGTTCATGGGCCAAAGCCAAGCTAAAATGCAAGCCCATTATCAATGAGCCATTCTATGGACCCCACATCATTGTTTAATTTAAGGTGGGCCCCACAGTTTCTATCTTTCAAAAGATTCTTTAAAAGAAAAATGAAGAGCTTTTAAAATGTTCGAAAAATTGGAATGACTTATCAAAACTAGGAAGATTTTCAAAAAAATGGATTGTCATTTCCAAAAGAGGATGATTTCTTAAAAAGATAAGAAAACGCTTTTAGAAGGTGGGATAAATCTAACGGTTGAGAAGAAGGGGCGGGGGTTTCTAATATGCAAGCACCATTCCACGCTTTTGGAAAGGCGCTCCCACTTATCTCTCCTCCACGTTTTACCTTCTAGGCGAATAGCTCCCATAGGAGAGAAGAAAAGGAAACCCTAAATTCCTAAAACCGTCTCACCTCCCTTCTTCTTTTTTTCTTCTTGCATTAGAAAAGGAGGGACCTCTCAAAACCGAGGCGACTGACTTCAAAGCCTCCAAGCCGTCAGCCCATCTCTTCCCCCCCTCTCTTGACGTTGCAACCATCATCATCTCCACCATTCGCAGCATCTCCACCATAACTAGCCATAGTCTCCACCGTTTGCAGCCACCTCCCCACGCTTTCCACTCTCAACTCCCCACCAAAACCGTTCACTTCTCTTCACCGTTTGATTCCAAGAAAAACCAAAATAAAAAGAAAACATGGAGAAGAGAGGAGAAGAGAAAAGAGAAGAGGAAACCCTAAGCGGCACTGCCTTTACCTGTCACCACTCACGCCTCCATCTCGCTGCACCTCCAGCCACCCACGATTCCTCCCTTGCCGCCTCCATAGCACTCCACCAATTTTGGTGTGCAAAATCGGAACAAGCTACCACACAGTTGGCTTGCAACTTGTATTCAACCAGAGCCGTGCACCTCTATTCTTTATCCAGCACTTTTCGAAAGGAATCAAGGATCACCCAACGCACTTGCTGGATCTGACAGCAAGTTCTCCTTATCTTCAATCATGGTTAAGAGCTCACCACATGCTACCCTCATGGACTGCAACCCCCTCCAGCCTCTCCGCCTGTCATCACCACGTTAGAACCTAGTTCAACCCTCCGGCCGAACCACTTTCATCCACTACCACCATCAACCCTCCGCGAATGGGTTTTAATCTAATCCGATCACATATCACTCGCTACCATTCCCTTCCATCATCCTCCTTTGGTGAATTGGTAAGCCTTCTATCTCAATATTTATTTTCTTTAGATTGTTTGCTTTGTTTGGTTTATTTTAGTTATTTAATTCAAAGCATTGTAATAGAATTTTTAGTTGAGGAAATCTAGTTCATTTTTGCCAAAGTTGTGTTCAACTCTCTTAGTTTAGTTATTTGAGAATATTTTTTATTTTTCTTTGCATGAATGTCTTGATCTAAAAAAAAGTGATTTAAAATTGATTTCATTCTTCTCATCCCCCCATTAAATATCTAGCACCTTCTTTGGTAATATTCATCATTTCATGTGCTTTGATGCACTAATCCGACTAATCTCGAGTACGGATTCAACTCCAACCTTCCACTGTGCAAGAATTATCTATTTTGCAGAATTGAAATCTCGAATGATTACAAAATTTGTTGAGATTAGGGTTTCCATAACCAACAATGCGGAAAAACCCTACTTTCAATGGCTTTACTAGAAGTATGGAATTTCACCACCAGTACATTCAACATGGCGTTTGGAGAAGTGACCTTTACAATTGAAGATGCCATCATGTTGGGTAGGTTGCCAGTTGGCTAGAATATGGTTCATGTGAGGCAACAAAGTCTGAATGCAAATGAAATGACTTCATTTAATTTGTTGGTGCTAAGAAATGAGAGGTTGATAGCAGCGCACAAGGGGAGTGATAGGAGGTCATGGGCCAACTAGTGGTCCGAATCTTTTAAGGGTAGAACATCTAAGGAAGGGTTCCTGGGTATGTTGACCTATCTGATCTCAACTTTCTTGTGCCCTCAACCACCTGCACATACAGTGACGGAAGGAGCTTTTCGTGTTGCGATCATAACGTACCATGGGAGAGATAACTACTGGGCTTCAACTGTCATGGCCCAATTATATCAAGCCTTGAACTAGTATAAGAATACTTTGAAAGACCGGGCAATAAGTTGGGAGATGAAGAAGCTACTGGCAAAAGAAATCTATGTTTTTTATCCATTCTGGCTGCTCCAAGTATGGGCCTATGAACATTATTAAAAATTAGCACCTTACGTGCTTGTGCGAGATGCCATGAGGACCTTGAGAGCGGCGAGATTCACAAAGCAGACCCGCCCGTATTTGCAATAGGGACCATCTTCAGCATTTTGAACAATGAAAGACATTTCAAACACCGGGCCTATGATGAACCAATTTATCAAGGGGAACCGTTGTGGCCGGTCGACTAGGAAGAGATGGTGACAAAAGAGGCAGGTGATAGAGTGCGGGACGTTGCTTTGAAGTACTACGGAATGATATCCCCCCATACATATTCGTCGTGCCATTAAAAGAACTGATGAGGGGTTCGTGGGACAAAGTCCCTATACTACGACAACTTCAAAGCTACACTGGTGCTCGTAGGAGTGGTTACAAAAATGTTTATGTCACACAGAATCTTTGCCAAAATAAGAATAAGAAATTATTCTTTACAATCTCCCCCTTTGGCAATTTTGTGACAAAAACATTAATTACATAAAGAGAAAACAAAAATAAGAATTACATCCCATCCCTTTACATGATATTACTCACTATCTCAAACACTCTCGGAGATAACAAACATATAATGAATATTTGTTTTGATCCGTTTCCTACACATCTACCAACAATACATACCATGTAATGTAATCGGCAAAAATAAATAATTCAAACCATGCAGTGAATTAAAAATTGCACATCAGAAGATAGATACAGTAGAGAAATTGGAAAAATAAAACAAGATTTTTTTCTCTCAAAATTTCTCTCCCCTATCTCATGCATCTACTTGTTTACCTCTTTTGATTATTCTCTCCCCCTTTTTGTCACGGAATGACAAAGGTAGAGAAATAAAGAAGATAAATGGCACACAATGAAGTACAAGTGCAATATATATAACAAAATATAAAAACATAAAGTCATACCATAAGAACAAAGGTTTATAATCTAGTACAGATCAATAATAATAAAAATAGAGTATAACCATAAGAACTATGAGTTTATATGTGTACAATAATCCAAAACCTAAATAACAAATAACTCAACAAGATCTCTCAATAAGATGAACAAGACGATGGGCCAGCTCCATCACGATGATCAGGCTCTAGAAATGGACATCGCGGACCAAATTCCATTTGAGCAAATTGAAACTTTATGTAACTCTGAATGCAGGTCAAGGTGCCAGTCATCTGCTCAAAGCATGTGGCCTGATGATCCTCTATACGTTGGAGATGCTATGTAGTCCTTTCCTCAAACACATCTAGACGATGATCAAGACACTCAAGACTAATCGGAGGTCTCATCTCTGCATCAGCCAGTTGAGGACCAAACACCTGCGCTGGTGGAGCTCCATCATTGGCAAACATATCCTCGATACTATCATCACTAGCAACCTCCTATGGTACATCTCTAACAACTCGCCGTAACTGAGATCGACTATTATGTATAGTAGAGTGTCCAATGGGTCCCATAGGTCTAGCAACCTCCTTAGTATCAGATAAAGGAACATCAAGATGTAAAAGGACGACACTAACAAGCAAAGGATACGGGAGACAAAAGTTCCCTACGTAGCATCATTACAAATGCAGCTTCCAACCTTAGCCAATGCATACTACCGATGTGTCCACGTCCTCTAGCTTCATGCTACGAATCTCTGTGCGCCCTCCCAATCACGAAGCCTTTGTAGCTTGTTTAGTTTGGTACACCCTAAACCTACTTTCTATCAGTACACCCCCATCTTAATTCTCAACACTCTAGTCTCTACTGAAGGTGAAAGATTCAGTACACCTTAAACCCCAAGTTGCTCAAATGGTGTTCAGTCACGTTGGTACTCTCTGACTAACGAGGTTAAGGTTCTAAATGGAGAACCTAGGCAAAGTGAGGATCAAGTTCTAAGCTTTGATTTTAAGGAAAAGAAAAACCTCACAAGGTTAATAGTGAAAGCTAAGGCTTTTTCTCTTCAAACAAGGACTATTCTTGATATAGAAAGCTCACTATTTTCTCTCTTGTTGTGTAATTTGTTTAGCTCAAGAGTGCTCTATTTATAAGAATATGGAACCTCAAGGTTGTGCAGGTAATGGAAAACTCGGACCACAAAAATTGGATCTAAAATTTGATAATTTCTACAAAGTCCAATCGATTGTACTTAAAATAGGGTTTTTCGGTCATTGATAGAAAGACCCTAAAATGAACAATATTTATCTTTCTGATTCACTTTTAATTCCTATAAAAACACAAGATTCCACTACTAGAAAAAGGGCATAAAAACCGACGCCATAGGTATTTGGTGTCGGTTTTTCGTTTCTAAAAAACTGACGCGAATACGAGTGACGCCAAACCTCATGAAATGGCGTCGATTTTTGAAAAAACCGATGCAGAAACTTAATATATGGCGTCGATTTTTGGAAAAGCTGACGCTAAAACGTAGAAGATGGCGTTGGTTTTTAGAAAAATCGACTCCATATATTAAGTTTCCGCGTTGGTTTTTCCAAAAACCGACGCCATATGCTTGCGTACTACTTTTGACATCGGTTTTGACAAAAACTGACGCCAAATGTTTTTATTTCTATTTTTATATTCCATTTGTTTTTTCTCTGTCGCCTATACCCACCTGCATATCATACACTACCTGTACACACATTCAAAAGACATTCATCACCACCATTCATATTAACTAACAATCAAATTAAAATGTATTAATTAGATAAAATTAATATCAAGTAGGTTACACATTGCATATTGGGTGAATCCAATACAACTAGCTAGAATTAGTCCTAAATACTTATAAATTATATAGAGGTTTGACTTATCCCTCAGTGAACCTCTTGAACAACTTAATTAGTGATTTACAGCCAAATAAAGCTCAATAATTCTCGAATTCTTACCATTAAAACCAACCCATAAAAATAACTTGATCGATTCGCTTAGAAATCAGTAATCATGCTAATTTTTGATTTACAGGTCCATTAAGGGACTGGCCAAAAATCCATATGATCAGAGTCCACTAACAGTACTGTGCCACATGTGTTGTGATTTTCATTGTGATAGAAGCATATATGAGAATACTGTGATAGAAGTTTTACTCATGTTTCTAGCCATAGAATTTAAGTACAATGTCAGGATGCAATAATTACTCAAATAGTTGAGTTGAAATTAATGTGAAAGTATTGAATGACCAAAGCTACAAGGTGACGTGTGGGGCAGGATGACATGTTCCTTGGCACCAAAAAGACTAAAAAGCCCCTGTAAGTAAATAAAATGAAAAAAGAATAGAAGCAAAACTATACATAATTAATATGGCTTGGTTGAAAAAATTATAAAGATTTAGAAGAAGATATACCTTTATTTCCCAGAAAAATAGTTAATCATCTGCAACAATATTTAAAAACCAAGGAAAAAATTAGCTAGAGCCAATAAATGCACTGCATTAGCTTAGAGAGAAAAAAAGAATTGATGACAAATAAGTGGGTATTTAGCTTTTGATTTCAACTTTTTGACCTAAGTAGTAGAAAATAAGTGGGGATAATTAATAAATTGATTTTACTTACTAAGATGTACACATCAAAAATACGTAAGAGAATAGATGTCTCACCGAATTTTAAATTGACTCATAATAATTGGTAATGAGGTCTCTCATGTACCTCATAACTATAATCCCATGATTTTCTATCATTGATTATCCAAGATTTATCCATTATGTTGAACCTTAATAAGTATTGCACGATTCCTAAAATATATCGTGCAAATCAAAATAAATTGAGATAAAGACCAATATGCATATGTTTGGACACTTATCCCTATTTTGTTTTCAGTCTCTATCTAAATTTGCTAAATCTAAAGTTTCCTAACCCATTCAAGAACTAATATTACTTTTTATTGGTCATATATATGTAGTATCCATATTAGTTTAAAATTCGACAGCATTTCTCCGCACTTCTCCTTATATACATTTATTTTATGTTGATTTTCATGTCAATCCAACTACCAAAGTAGTTAAGACATGAAAATCAACAAAAAATAGTATATAAGAAGAAGATTTGGAGAAATGGTATCGAATTTTAAACTAACACAAAGATTACATATATATGACCAATAAGAAGCAATCTCAGTTCTCAAACTGTCCATACTGGACAATTCAAGGATCACAATTTGTATAAGAGTTACATTCATACAAATAATGATCCTTGAACGAGCACGCAATTCTATGTTAACTCATGTAAGAAATTAAAGACTCGATCTCGGATTAGATTATAGGGTTCAATCAGGCCATATACAGTGCATATATGCTATGTACAACCTCTTATCTTTGATTGAGTCTTTAAGATCTTATGCTTATACTAGTGCTTTGTGCAAATGTGAATTAATATCAAGCATACTAAAACTTGGATAGGCATAGACTAGTACTACCCACAATTAGTGCATGTCATGCACACGAAAACAAATAAATTATGAGTAATATAAAAAAAAACACAAAGTGATAATAAATCAAACTATATACAAATTTATATGTGCTTCTTAATGCAATCATGAAAGGACCATAATAATGCAAGTATATACACCACTAATGGCGTGTAATTCAAAATAAGCATTTGTATGACTCCATGAAAATGACTCCAATCCAACTCTTAAAAATCACTAATCATGTTGAGTTTTTGTTTCTAGGTGCACCTAGGGATTGGCCAAACATATATTACTGGGACCCCCATTTTTCACACCCATTTTGGCGTACCCATATAGAAGATGAATCAATGGCTACTTTTGGTAAGATGATCTCTATGGTGAGGAGATCATCCTCACAATGGCTGATTTTTTGTGCCTAATGACAGTGTGGATGTTCAACCCACATATTGGTGGATAAACACACAAAATCAGCTATATTAATGATTTCTAACCATTGGATTTATTACTCAAAAAGCATGCTTGAAGCCAATGGCTAGAATCAAATTCTAAAAGGTACTAAAATCTATGGCTAGAGATGACCAATCAGGTTAATTTTTGGTTTGTATATCCAATAAGGGGTGGGCTAAACATCCATACAATTAGTGGGCTAAGGCCTTCTCTCACTTGGGGCCTAAGGTGACCGCCTTATTGGCCTTATGGTTGAGCTAGCCCTACTCGACAGACATGTAAACTAAAAATTAGCTTGATTAGTGATTTCTAAGTGTTGGATTGGACTCATTTACATGGGTTTATTTTAACAGTATAATTTAGAGCATTATTGACCATTATTTGGGGAGTAAAACTTGCAACACAGATTGCAAATCACACAATCACAAGCCAATGAGTTCTCAGCACATACAACTCAAAGCAAAAGCACATGGGTACGTTGCAAAAAAGCACTTGGGTACGAGGGAGTGCCCAAACATCTATACGGTCATCAAGGGACCTACAAACCAAAAATTAGCTAATTTGTGATTTACTACCTTTGGATTTTTGCACCCAAATAACGCTCAATAATGCTCAAATTCCTACCGAATCAACCCATGAAAATAACTTCAATCGAATCGGTTAGAAATCACTAATCAGGCTATTTTTTGTGTACCGGTCCACCGAGGGACTGGCCGAACATCCATACGGTTAGTGCCTCTAGATCCAAAGGTCTGACATAACTAATCAGCCTGATTTTTGGTTTGCAGGTCCAACGAGGGGCCGGTACACAGATCCAAAGGTTTGAAATCACTAATCATGCTGATTTTGGGTTTGTAGGTCTACTTAGGGATTGGCCAAACATCCATACTGTAAGCGTCCTCTAAGAGTGTACCATGTGGCTCAGATTATGGACTTTGTTAGGTAACAAATGAGAGAAAGAGAAGAGAAAGAGGAAGAGGAAGTGAAGGGAACTCACTTGGACGACTGCGACGGCGACGGCAAACAACGGAGAGGTGAAGAAGGTGAACGGCGAGGACGACCGGCAAAGGGTTTTAGGTGTTAGGGTTTGAGGAGGAGAGAGAGGAGAACGAAGGGTTTTAGGCGCGCAGAAATAAAAGCCAAAAAATTATGGTTTTATATAAGATATTTCGCATCGGCTTTTGGTAAAACCGACGCGAAATAGCGTCGGTTTTATTAAAAACCGACACTATATATCTTTATACAGCGTTGGTTTTACTAAAAATTGACTCTATTTGTTTTTTTAACATTTCGCGTCGGTTTTACGAAAAACCGACTCGAATTCCCTCTTGTCTAGTAGTGTTCGCATAGTGATATGTGTTGGATGTCGAATCCGCACTAGGAGTTAGGTAAATATTGAGAAAGAACAAAAATATTGGAATAGATGCAGAAATGATGGATGGGTGTGATAGTGGAGAAAATTGATTTTTAAAACATTATTTGTGATTTTTAGACAGAGAAATTGCCACAAAAGCATTAAAACAAGAATAGACTAAACACAATGACGCAATACTAGAATTTATTCAAATACTAACTCTTTTACAATAATCTCAATCAAAATTTGCGAAATAAACATTAAAAGAACTAGAGAGATATCAGACTACAAAGCCGTAAAAACTAGAAAGAGAAAGAAGAGGGAGAAAGACCGAGATGAAGAGAGAAAGCTACCTTGGGAAATGATTTATGTTGCTGCCCAAGTGAGGTGCAGGAACATGACAAGAGGGGAGGAGATTACCTGTGGTAGTTTTGGGTTACCAAGAGGGGATGATTCATGGAGAAAAGCAACCCGTGATGGCCTTTCTTGGCAGTAAGGAGTAGCCCATGAAGAAGGATGATGATAGTGTGATCACCCGGTAAAAGGGAGGGCTCCAAGGAAGGTTGCAACGCTATGGTGTTACAGACTTACCAGTTCTGGGAAGAAGACTACCAGTGGCAGGCAGTTGTAAGGAGAAGGAGCATGTGGTAGACTAGCAGGCGATAAGAAGGCAGCAAGGTGAAGGAGGCGGTAATGGTGTAGGTTGGTGACATGTAGCAGATCTAATGGAGGGAGGTTGTGAAGGAGACAGTGATGGTGCAGGTTGGTGATGTGTAGCAGATCTAATGGAGGGAGGATGTGAAGGAGACGGTGGCTGCTGGTGTGGGTGCATGCGGATGGAGGTAGTCTTCTTGCAAGTTAGCAACCGATGTGTTGCTACAAGGGGGCACCGGTGGTCTGCAA
Source organism: Euptelea pleiosperma (assembly GCA_035048495.1). NCBI lineage: Eukaryota > Viridiplantae > Streptophyta > Magnoliopsida > Ranunculales > Eupteleaceae > Euptelea > Euptelea pleiosperma. The sequence continues at coordinate 18,004,391 of CM068544.1, read as the reverse complement.
CCACAAGAAGAAAATTAACCTTTGGCGTCGGTCCTAAACCGTCGCTAAAACTTTCACCGACAGTTGAAAGCCGACGCCATAAGCGTCGGTGTTGAGGGGGTCAGCAAAGATGTACGTCCAACGTCAGCGATTACAAACCCTCAGGGTAAACCATATGGCATCGGTTTCACACCAACGCTAAAAATTAATCAGCTACAAAATGACATTAACATTGGATTACTATGACAGAACCTTCTTTGTATCCAGTCAAGACAGTATACATGATAGTGCAAATCCTAGAAAATGATTTAGGCCATTTTTCTAAATCGTTCAGCCTTTGTACTCACCTGAATTGTGTAAGGAATATTTTCATTTCAATTTGACAAAGATTCTGTTTGACATAAAAACATTCTTGTAACTGTTCTTACGAGCACCAGTGTAGTTTGAAGATGTCGTGGTACGCATACTTCGCCGATTATGTGAAGGCTAGAAGACAGAGACAGTAAGAATCAGACGGTTGACGACAGAAGTCATCTGAGTAACTGTCTTTGTCGGTTATAGATCGTGTATGCTCGCTTAGGAAGGTAAGTGACTTAGTGGCCATAGGAATAAGTTTAAAATGAATAAAATATAATGGTCTGATATTCGCTCAAAAGTGCTTATTTTAAGCAATTATCCTTTTAGCGTTATCGCACTCTCCTACGTAAAATGCTTTATTTATCTACTTTTCTACGTAAGAGTCTCTTCTGTTGCGTAGAATACACTTTTCTGGACGAAATGGTATATTTGCATGCATTAAACACATTTTCGAAAGTCTAGATATAAAGTCGTTCTGATTAAATCTCATTACGCGCTTTTTCTATTGCAGGAAACCCCGATTGGATGATTCTCCAGACTTGCGGGCCCACATCGATCATGAAAGCCCATTATCAAAGCTTAGAGAGCCAACAGGCTATGATTAGAAGATATGAGCCAAATACGGGCTGAACAAGAGGATTGAAGAGCCGGCTAATATTCGCTCAAAAGTGCTTATTTTAAGCAATTATCCTTTTAGCGTTATCTCATTCTCCTACGTAAAAATACTCTATTTATCTACTTTTCTACGTAAGAGTCTCTTGTGTTGCGTAGAACACACTTTTCTGGACGAAATGGTATATTTGCATGCATTAAACACATTTTCGGAAATCTAGATATTAAGCCGTTCTGATAAAGTCTCATTACGCGCTTCTTCTGTCGCAGGAAACCCCGATGGGACGATTCTCGAGACTTGTGGGCCCAAATCGATCATGAAAGCCCATTATCAAAGCTTAAAGAGCCCACATGCTATGACTAGAAGATATGGGCCAAATATGGGCTGAATAAGAGGACCAAAAAGCCGGCCCAAAGAACGAAGAGAGCAGGAGAGCCAATGACCAAGAGACGGACCAAAGCGTTTAAAGCCACATGAGTCAGCAAGGAATGATGGTCGACTCTACTGGAGAAGTGTGAGGATGGTCACAGTGAAGACCAGGGTTCCAGACCCTCCTCCAGTGCTTTTTTCCATTTTTTTTGATACTTTTTCTCTCATTTCTTCTTATTCTCTCTCTCTCTTCATCTCTCGGTCCTCGAATCTACTGACCTAACCCCAGAACTCCTGCCCATCAGCTCTATCTCATCTCCCTTAGCTTTCTGACCGTTGGATCTTCCATCGGACCGTTGGATCTTCAATCGGACCGTTGGATCTCTCTAGATCCGTCGATCTACCAATCTGAGTCCCAATCAAGTCACCATCCATCCGATCGCCATCAAACTGTCTATCACATCATCTTGTGAGACGATGGACATCATCAATCCATGTGGGCCAATAGCCGGGCCCATCTTCATCGACCCGCTGTCCGACCAGTTAGTGGACCCCGCGAATTTCAAAAATAATTTTAATTAAATGGGGGGTCCACTAATTGGGGAGATTCCCCATAGAAAAGTAGGTTTTTACTTAAAAAAAAAAATATATATATATATATATATATTTTTCTTATTTTTTTATTTTCAAAAATCCCCTATTTCCATTAAAGGAAATAGGGAAGCTTTAAAAGGAGAAGGATAGTGGTTCGTTCGAACCCTAATCCCCCTCCCATCTTCACCTCTCCTTTCCCGAAAACTCCCCCCATGATTTCTTCTTCTTTGGCTCATTTTCTTCTTCTTCTTCTTCTTCTTCTTCTTCTTCTTCTCCATTGATTCCGGCGAGAAGCTCGCCGGATCTGTCCTCTTACATGTCTTCTTCTTCATTCACCTGCTCGTGCTCCACCTGTGCGTAGCACCGCCTGCTGCCGCGGGCAGCAACCTCTCTTCCTTGCTGCTGCCGCCCATTCACCTGCACATCCTCCACCGCCTCCTCCATTAGCCGGAGTTGCAGGTTTGCAACTCCGGTTCTCTCCACAGCAAACAAAAAAAAAATAAAAAAAGAAGAGAGAAGAGGAGAGAAAAGAAGGAGCACTGCTCTCCACCTTGCTAGCCATCACGGCCTGCTCCTCTAGCAGATCCGCCTCCTCCTTTCTACCCTTCAGCCTCTCTCCACGCCGGTGTCTTCCCCCACACCATCTCTCCACCGTTGTAGATCACCACCGTCTGTCTCCAGTAGAGCAAAAGCTTACCGCCATCTTGCTACCCCTTCTCTTACCGTTTTCTCTACCCAGCATCCTCTCTTTCCTTCTCCCTCAACTCTCTTCTCCACGTGCAACTCCACAAGCCGTGACCCCTTGAAAAACCTTCACACCGTTCTCAAAAACCAGGCTGCCATTAACGTTGCTGGTTGTTCCTCACCTCTTCATGCCATGTAAGCCGCTGCTGGTCATTCACCATTGTCACCACCAACTTGCAAGTGTACCTTGCTGCTCCTCCAAGACAGCAAGGTTGCACCACCATTCTCCACATTCGTGCTACCCATGCAACTAGAAAAAAAAAAAAAAAAAAGAAGGGGGAAAGGAGAAAAGGAAGATGAAGAGAGGAGGAGAAGATCCAGCCACAACTTGCTGCCTCATCATCACGGTAAGGCTCCATTCATCTCCCCAACTTCCTTTAATGGCTGTGATCTTCTTTTAATTCTCTCCCTCTAACTTCTTTCTCTAAATTTGATTTTCTCTCTCATCTCTCTAGGACTCTCTCTAGTTTTTCTATCTTCTCCTCATTCTCTCTCTAGGAAACCCCTTTAGTTGCACTTTCTCTCTCATTTTCTCTCTCTACCTATTCTCCTTATATTTTTCTCTCTCTAGAATGTTTTTTTTTAGTCTGGTTTTGACTGTTGCTAATTCAAATATTGTAAGGACATTTTGATTAATGAATGATGAAGTTTGTTTTTATCTATTATTTCTTGTGATGATCCGTCAGTTTTTGTTCTTATTCGCGCTAATCCGACTAATCCCGAGTGCGGATCGACATCCGACACGAGCCACTATGCAAAAATGCTCATTTTACAGGTTAAATGTCTCGGATAATTACAAATTTGTTGAGATTAGGGTTTCCGTAACCAACGACGCGGAAAAACCCTACTTTCACCGGCCAAAGAACGAAGAAAGCGGGAGAACCGATGACCAAGAGACGGACCCAAGCAGTTGAAGCCACTTGAAATGAGAAGAAATGATAATCTGCTCTGTTGGAGAAGTCCGAGAAGAGAACTGTAAAACCCAGAAAATCCTAAAAGGGTATTTCAGTCTGTTGTGAATTTTTAGAACTTTTTACGCATGTGTTTCTTCATGAAATACGTTTATCTAACAATAAGAATGCTTACATGAAGTTTCAGCCAATTCCAAGAAAAAAATTATTTTTAAGGGTTTTGGGCCACTTCATGCGGGCCCACATGGGCTTAGTAGACCCGTGCATGTTTGTGGACTGTAATGAATTCCACGTGTTAGAAATGTTATTTTAGTATGACAGGTATGACTAATTTAATTTTAATATAGAATATAACCTATACTATTTATTATTTATGGCATATGTATATCTATATACTTATAAGATATATTGCCTTGATATAAAGTATGTAAATAAATTAGTGTGACACATATTAACTAATTAATCTATAAGCTAATAGATATTAATTAATGTACTTAGTAGTATGTAATAGGCATAAAGCCATTAACTTTGCATAAACAATATGAGCTAGCTATCCCACTTTGATAGTATATATATATATACCTTATTAGATAAGGTAAGGACCAACAGCCGTACAAGTCACACTTGACCAATATATTTTATTGTTATTTTCTTTTCTTGTTTTTCTTTTTTTTACCAAAACTCATTCATTAAAGGTTTAGTTTATTAAACCATCTCAACCTAGTACATTGTAACAAACCTCATCACCGTCCAAACCACTTACCCTATTCAATGTACATATATTTTACTATTTTACTTTATTGTATTTCCTCACTTTTTGGTATTCTACCAAAGCACGACTCCTTCCACCGATAAAACCTATTTCTATTTCAACTCCAAATCTTTTACCCTTAACCCTAAACCCAACCTATTTAAACAATCTTTCCCTTGACGTCTAAGCATAGATTACCTATTGAAGAAGCCGCAACCGAATCAAACATTGCTAATCGTCTCCAAGACTCTCTGTCCCCACCTTCCATTCTCCTTTGCGTGAAAGATGAAGGGTTGCTGCACCATAGCAAGATCCGGAGAGAAGCTCCACGATTGGATCTACACCTTTCAATTTTCCAACCGAGCAAACGTTTCTTGATTCAGGTAAGTTTTTTTTTTTTGTTTGTTATTGCTGTTTAAATTATGTTCTCTTTCAAAGCTGCTCCCTCTCAACCCTCTCAAAAATCGATCAAGAACTATCAAGAAACCCTCCGTTAGATCGGAACTAAAACTACCATCTCCAGTAGTTGTAAGTGCAACAACTCCATAACAGGTGAATGGGTGTTGAACCTTTTGAGAACTCTACCATGATTCAGCATACCCTCGTCGTTGTCGGCAGCCACTTCAAACTACCACCAAAATATGCCACATGTCCTTTACCCCATAAAGCCTTACTCCATATAAAATACTGTCATGCCTTTGATCCTTGGTGCATCTACCTCCATTAACTCATCTTGTTACATCTCTACCTATAAACAACGCATCATCATGCAGACCAAGAATTGTTGCCCATCCGAGACTCAACAATATAGAGCCTTAGAAAATGAGCACTGTATGATCATCTCTTCTCCACTATGATTAACATCCTCTCCTCCAAACAAACCATCACCTTTATCCCCATCAAAAGGAAAGAAAACCAGCCACCTAAGATACAACTGCACCTCTCATCTCCATCATAAGATATAGACCCCCATCATAGGATCTAGACCTTTAATTTTTGTCTAACTTCTTTACTATGATCATTAGTCGGATAACTCACCTTATGTATAACATATATATCCTTTTTTTTTTCTAATTTATTCTTTTCTTTTTCTTTCAATACAGAACCACATAATTTTCCTTTTCTCCTATTCCGTTTGTTTCTTTGACATAACAATTTAATTATATAATCTTGACCCTCCGATCAATAGACTTGTTGAACCCTTTAGTGCACTTTGTGGACTACTTGTGATCTATTTTGTTGGATAGACAGTGTTATGAAATGTTGTCCGATCCTAGTGATGTTTCAACACGTTTTCAGTCATCATTACAAAAGAGTAGGGCATGGCATAGACACAGTGTTTAACTCAACGAAGAGGCAAACGTTTTAAGCATCAAATTATTATTATTATTTTGAAAATTATTGTAACAACTGGATAACCTAGATCTAACATTAAGGGGTGGATATTATAGAGTCTAAAACCTTGTGATTGGAATTGCGCAAAGAGAACCGACTTGTGGAATTGTAGCTAATCGGATAGCGAGCTAAGGTAGGATTCTGTTCCCGATCTCTTACTTTTATGGATGCATGTGTTTAAAATAGAAAATTTATTTCAATCTATGTTGAAAAGCATGTATATCGATTTTCGTGCATCTCCGTTGATTTATCTGCATGTATGGAAACATGATCGTTCATTGGATATTATCCTGGATTGCTAATTGTTGTTGGAGATGCATTGGTTGTTATTATTTCATTGTTACCATTTTGAGGGTTCGGATGTATCGTAGGACCACAACCCCTTGGATGCTCTCTCGAATTCCGAGAGCATGCCTAAAAAGCAATGGGGACATTTTGCTCCCAATGGTGAAAGACCTGAAACATCCCTGGATCCTTGTGGTGGAATTAACGGCATGGCCCGCCCGTAAGAAAGCCGCTTGTTTAGCTCAACCATGCACTCTCGTTATTATTTTGACTCATTGGGGTTTTGGGATTTACCCGATGAGTCCAATATTTGATTATCGATAGCATTGATGCATATTTCGATCATTGTATGGTTTTTGTTATGTTTTAACCGCTCATCCCCATAGAAGTATGGGTGGTGGAGCGAACCGATTGAGTTGTTGATAACTCATGCCTATATCCTAACATTTTTGCAGAGATACCGGATGGACCAGCGGCTCAGTGATAGGAGCCAGAGAATTCTAGCACTTTTATTGCTTTCCTAAAAATTATGTTTAGGTTTTGCTTCTCGTCATTTGAATTCCTAGTTATCTTAGTAGGTTATTATTTGACATTTGAAATGTAATCGGAAACCAGTTTCAGATTTACGTTATGAGATTGATTCATTTTGATTTATGTGTTGACTTAGATACATGCTCACTATTTCATTAATATTGTTTTTATCCGCACCTCGTGCCTTAGCCTCGGATACCAGGTTCAATCCATATTCTTCTGGGTCGGGTCATGGGTCCTGGGTTTGGGTCGTGACAAGAACACGGTAAAGACCAGCGTTCTAGACCCTCAGTTAGTGATTTTCTCTCCATTTTCTGATATTTTCTCTCCTCTCTCTAAATCCTAATTTTCTCTCTCCTAGCTCTAATTGACTCTCTCTCTTGACCTATCACCATTATCCATCAAATCCACCATTCGATCGCCATCTGATTTATCCATTCTATGCATCCGATCGTGCCACCGATCATTCGATCATCCATCCTGTCACCCACCCGATCTCCATTGTAAAATCTCAATCCCTAGAGCGTGTTTGATCATGTGGTTGATTGTAGATGAAAATGCAGATCTTGATCTCCGAGGAAAGAAAAATGCATTTTTCCTTGATTGGTATTTCGAGGGAAAAATGTATTTTTCTTCCCTGGCAACCAACCGCACCCTAACCCACGGCCTCGTAAGAGGCCCACGTCCATCGAGCCCAGTGGCCCACTATCCTACTCACCCACCTTCTAACCCATGGCCGATGCACTCTGGGCCCATGATTTTTAGCGTTCCCATTGGCCAACCACTGGCCGACACATGGCATCATCTCTTGGCCTAGTGGTCAATCAACCTTATGGCCAAACGGCCCCCGAGCCCCAGCCCGCAACCCCCTTATCATTCCTCAAAATAAAAAAATAAAAAAGAAATAAAAAATAATAAAAGAAAATCTTTTTTTTTAGAAACCTCTCCCCTTTCTTCCCCCTTTGATTCTTTCTTCTTCTTCTCCTCCCCTCCTTCCTCTTCTCTGGCCAACTGCCCTCTTCTCCGGCGACTTGTTTGGATCTTCTTCATCTTCTTATTTTTTTACTTTTCCTTCTTCTTCTTCTTCTTCTTCTTTCCACTCGCTGTTGCAGCAGCCACGAGCTCAGGCGGACTGGTTCGGTGCGAACGCCTATCACCACCACCAGAGTTGCATGTTTGCAACTCCAGCGAACCTGCAAATACCGCCCCTCCTCTTTTTTTTCTTCTTCTTCTTTTTCTTCTTCTCCTTCTTCTGTTGCAGGTGAAAGTAGGGTTTTTCCGCGTCGTTGGTTATGGAAACCCTAGAGTCAACACATTTGTAAATTATTCGAACTTAGAACCTACAAAATATCACAATTCTTTGCACAGTGGTTTTGTGTCGGGTATCGTCCGCACTTAGGATTAGTTCGCGCAAATTAGGGACATAAAATGACAGAAATTTTTTTTTTCTTTTTGGTTTGAAATTGGTGGAGAGATGACAAAGATGGGATTGATTAAAACATCATTGATTTTATTTTATTTCTTTTAAAACTATTGATATCGTAGAAATTATGAAATAAATTAATACAAAGAATTTGAATGAAGAACATTAAAGAAAATCCATCAAGGTGAATAAAATGAAATTTATTTGGTCCAAACAAGTCTTACAATGCTTAAAACAAAATATCAAACTAATGCTGAAAATTTGAAATAACTAAAAATTATCCTAGAGAGAGAAAGGGGAAGATCAAGAAAGAGAAAGTGCCAAAGACACCAAGAGAGAGAAAGTTACCCTTGCTATTTACCCAATGGAGAAGGAAGATGGAGCATGGGGTTGTGTTTCAATTAGTTGCAAATGTGCCAGCCAATGGAGGGAACTTGCTGTCAAATCCAACAAGTTGCTTGAAAAGATGGAGTAGTGGATGGCTGCGGAAAGGTAGGTATCTTCACCTTCTTCTATTCTTCTCTTTTTCTTTTTTTTATTGGAGAATGATTAAGAAGAGGGGAGGGCTGTACGGTAGGTTGCTTTGGCAGGAAATTGCAGGCCGGTGGAGGAGCACGACTTAGAGTTGCTTGCTGGCCGGTAAAACGATGGTGAACCGGGCAGCAATGGAGGAAGACTCCACCGTCTGGAGTTGCAGGTTGCACTCCAGCAACTGTTGGATGAAGGTGGACGGCGATGGAGGCTGGATAGGGGCGGGAAGAAGAGGGCGATCTTCCCTCTTTCTTCTTCTCCTTCTCTCTTCTATATTCTCTTTTTTTTTATTCTTTTATTCTTGACTGGAGAACGATGAAGAGGAAGAGGGTGACGGTGGCTGGCTGTTGAAGGGGGCAGCGTGAAGCGATGGAGGATAGCAGCTTGGTGATGGTGGTAATGGTGATTACGGCTTGGAGATTGGAGCATTGATGGATGGTGGCTGGGTCGATGAAGATTAAGGAACGGCTAGTGATCCTAGTCGCCGATTTTAGTGGTGCTTGTCGGAGTTGCAACCTGCAACTCCGGTGATCTTTTTTTCTTTTTTTTCCTTTCTTTTCTTCAAGGGAAAACAGTTTTGGGCGGAGTAGTGCTGTAATGGCAATCCGTTGTTGCTGGTTCGCCCAGCAAGAACAATGGTGGATGGATAGGGTGGAGGAGAGAAAGAGAGGAGGGCGAACTGCTAGGGTCACTAGCTGTGAGGACGGTAATGGTAGTGGATGCAGGCCATGGAGATCGTGGGAAAATGAGAGAGATCTCAGTGAAAAACATGGAGAAGAGGGCTAATAATGGTTGCTGCCTTCTCTTTATAGGAACCGTTAGGTTTCCTTCTTCCTTCTTGGTAAGAACTGTGGGTTCCTACTGTCACGCCTCGAATCCGGATACCCAGATACGACTTGAAAATCCGTGGATCGACCCGTACCCGAACCCAGAGGTGATCCATGAATGTCCCCTAGTGGTCAAATTAGGTCAATTAGACTATTAAGGTTCATTGGAAAACCCACCAAGTAAAAAAAAAGACGTCTAGATGTAGAAAATAAATAATTAAAATAATTTATAATTCAATCAATCAACTAAATATGGAGAGTAGGAGGTGAGAACATGCTCTCAATCAAAGGACTACATGCTCGTAAAACTAAATAAGCAATGTTTTAAAATAATCAAAATAAAGTCTTCTAAAGTGTGGGATCGACTCCCAAATCCTCGCCGATCTCTTCAAATGCACTGGAGTCTTTCGTCTCAAAATCATCACACGTACCCAGCTCCTCAAAATCTAAAAATGGTATCGATGTAACACCGTGAGCCGATGCCCAGTAATACAACAGTGTGCATGATATGATATCATACTATACAAGTTTTTTAATCAAGGTATGCATCTCAATCGTATAATAAGGATGACATTAATATGAGGGTGAATGCAAATGAGTACGGGATGCAAATGCAACTAGTACCTATAACCACATAGGGTCTCCATTTCCTTCCTGTACTGGGAACGGTCTTATCAACCCATTTGCAAGATATAATAAAGTCTAGGGCCTTTCACCCTAGGGTACCGAACCCTGATTAATTGATAAAACCAATATAAACGCATATAATATACTTCGACTCCGTTCCCTTATGCACCCCTTATATGAAATGACGTGATAATCATGGTATGACAACAAGATGGTACTTAGGTTAAATGGCATAAGTATACATGTATTTAACATTTAAATAAGAATATAGAATGAAGAGATGATCATCAAAAGTAATAACATGGGAATGAATTAGGGTTAACCATGAATAACATGTAACAATCACAAAGATCATGATCAACACGGATAAATAATATAAGTAGAAATCACAAGACAATCCAACACACCATACCCCCATGAAGAATCCATGACACAAGGTCGAACCCTAAAGAGGGATCCAAGAACTTAGCCAAACCCTATGAGAGATCCAAGACACATGGGTGGGATCCTCATGCATACAAGTATAGGTCAAACCATCTAGGGTTTAATCAAACAATAAGGGGTAAACTCCTTAATAGCTAATAAGTCATGACCGAACCACTAACAATTAATAGGTTTTTACAAAAAATGTACTGCCTTATAAAATCATAACTAAATAAATATAAATTATAAAAATATAAACTCAATGGATTTAAAAACTAGATTCGTAGAGGTTTATAGGAAAAATAAATAGAAAAACATTTCGATTCAAAATATGGGTCGAAACCCTTACTGAAGTGGGCCGGATAGAATTTGGAATTCTGAGTTTTACAGAAAAGTCCCGCACATTTAAAAAATCATAATTTAATCAATACAAATCAAAAAAATACAAACTTAAAAGTTATTAAAACTAGATTTATAGAGGTATTGAGAAAAAATAAATAAAAAAATATTCAGATTCAAAATATAGGTCAAAATCCTTAATTAAATGAACCAGACAGAATTTGGAATTCTGAATTTTATAGAAAAGTCCCGCACATTTGAAAAATCATAACTTAATCAATACAAATCAAAAAAATACAAACTCAAATGTTATAGAGACTAAATTTAAAGAGGTATTTAGGAAAAATAAATAAAAAAATACAGAATCTGAAATTCTTAGTTTTACAGAAAAGTCCATCACATTGTAAAAATTATACTTAAATAGATAAATATCAGAAAAATACAAACTTAACTAATTTGGAAACTAGATTCATAGGGGTATCTACGAAATCCCAAGTGAATTGGACCGTGTAAAATCTGAAATTTTGGTTTGTTTGCTAAAGTCCAATAACTTAGAAAAATCATAACTTAATCAATATAAATCAGAAAAATACAAACTCAAAGGTTCTAGAAACTATATTGATAGAGGTATCTATGAAAAATAATTAAAAAAATATTTAAGTTAAAAATATATATCAAAATCCCAAATGAAGTGCACCATGTAAAATCTAAAATTCTGGGTTTTTGTCTTTGTAATGTCCAACAACTTAGAAAAATCATAACTTAATCAATACAAATCAGAAAAATACAAACTAAACGGTTTTAGAAAGTAGATTCATAGAGATATTGAGAAAAAAATAATTATAAAAATATTTAAATTATAAAAGTATAACAAAAATGATAAAGAACATCATCATCTGTTATAGGTGTAAAAGAAACCATAGCCAAACCCATCATGGTGGCCCAAAATAAAGATCAACACAATAAGAAGATCATAAATATTGTTGAAATTAATTTATAATGAGTATCAACCATTATCTAATGAAAGAGAAATAAAATCTTGAAGAAAAATAAGTATAGGATGGATCAAACACACTTACTTTAAGATTTTTTGAACTTTAATGAAAATCGAAAGTTTCTTCAAATTTGAAAGTCGTTGGATCGTCCTCTCCTCGGAATATGTTCTTCTAATCAAAGTCCCCGTCATTCTCTCTTCTTGCTCGAATGCGATCAGTGCTCGGATGAAGGTTTAATGGAGCTTTCTCTATTCTTTGATGGAGTTGGGTTTGTGAAAGCTTCTAAAGCTTTAGGGTTTTCATAAATAGGGTTTTCATAAGACCCATATACATCAATTAGGCTTCATTTAAGAATATTATTAAGCCCAAAAGGCTTTTAGATTAGCCATACGGGCCCACCCAACAATCATAACACAAATAATCATTAATTAATTCAATCAAACTATATTATATAATTTAAATATTCATACAATATTGTATTGACACATGTCACACACATAAATCACTTAACATAATCTAAATATATAAAAATGACAAAAAGTTCAAAACCTCGAAAAAGTTTCAAGATGACCTCGGAATGACCCAAAAAGTGGTCCTACACTCCTATTAAATAAATAAAATATAATTAAATATTATTTTTGAAAAATATAAGAATGGTAGGAAAGTTTAAAAATTATGAAAATACTATTTTTTGTCAAAATCTACCGAAATCTCCCGCTAAAGTTTTCATGCCTCAGAAAAGGTTCCAAATTGCACAGGTAAGTTGGTAAGGATAAAATAGGAATATTTTTGGTGTCTCGAGCCCACAAAATTTTTTTATAAAAGTTCTAGAATATTAGTTGGGATAAGAAAAAGTCCCCTACAAGGTATAGTTCATTATTCTTAGTAAGAATTTAGCCCTAAAGAACGAGTTTTAAAAATAGCAGGTTTTCGAAGTTGTCAGAATGAATCCAAATTAAATACACATACTTAAGCATGATTTTAAACCATAAAAATAATAATAGAAGTCTGAAAAAGGTTTAGGTTTTCATTATTAAGTGAATTTACTATAATACCATAGAACGAAAGTTCAGAGTATTACAATCTACCCCCCTTAAAAAAAATTTCGTCCTTGAAATTCGATACCCCTCAAATTCATTTTCGATCTAGTCTGTCACATCTGATTATGGAACTAATCATTTTAGCCAAGCCTAATTAGATTGGTTGACAAACTTTATAGCTACACACAGTCAGATTGGCCAACTTAATCAATATAGTAAACCTGGCCAAACTGGCCATCTACACCAATCTAGTCCAATCCAGACAAGTTAGTCATCTACGTCTAGTCAACTTAACTATGCTGGTCAAACTAGTCAATATAGTCAACCTTAGTTAAACTGATAAACTTGATCAATCTAATCGACCTAAATCAACTGGTAAAACTAATCAATTTATCTTCTAGTCAAACTGGTAATGCTAGTCAACTGGCCTACTAATCAAAATAGCCATACTGTCCAATTAAGATCATCTAAGGATATAATTATGTCAACATACCATTCTGTCACGATCTCCTTAATAAGGTAAAATAGTGTTAGGTTTACGACATAGTCAAGCATAATATAAAATTAAGTATTATAATAATATACTTACAAACAATAGTACACAATCAGTATTTATAAGTATTACAAACAATCAGAGTGCTCTAGATTACAGTGTTTCCAAGTGTCTCTAATGTATATACTAAAAGCTCATGGTCTCTATAATAATAATTAGCACATTAACCAAATCTTCTAATGGTCTCCATTGCATGGGTCCCTATGGTAATCTATTGGTTGTGCTCTAATACCATTCTATCATACATAACTCAATTATGCATAGACCCATTATACACAAATCCCTAGGTGTCTAAAGCCTATGCTCTGATACCACTCTGTCACGCCCCGAATCTGGATACCTAGATACGACCCGAAAATCCATGGATCGACCCGTACCCAAACCTAGAGGTGATCCATGAATGTCCCCTAGTGGTCAAATAATGTCAATTAGACTACTAAGGTTCATTTGAAAACCCACAAAAAAAAAAGACGTCTAGATGTAGAAAATAAATAATTAAAATAATTTATAATTCAATCAATCACCTAAATGTGGAGAGAAAGAGGTGAGAACATGCTCTCAATCAAAGGACTACATACTCATGAAAATAAATAAGTAATGTTTTAAAATAATCAAAATAAAGTCTTCTAAAGTGTGGGATCGACTCCCAAATCCTCGCCGATCTCCTCGAATGCACCAGAGTCTTTCGTCTCAAAATCATCACACGTACCCAACTCTCCAAAATCTGAAAATGGTATCGGTGTAACACTGTGAGCCGAGGCCCAGTAATACAACAGTGTGCATGGTATTATATCATACTATACAAGTTTTTTAATCAAGGTATGCATCTCAATCGTATAATAAGGATGACATGAATATGAGGGTGAATGCAAGTGAGTACGGGATGCAAATGCAACTAGTACCTATAACCACATAGGTTCTCTATCTCCTTCCCGCACTATTAGCGGTCTCATTGACCCATCTGCAGGATATAATGTCTGGGGCCTTTCACCCTAGGGTACCGAACCCTGATTAATTAATAAAACCAATATAAATGTATATAATATACTTCAACCCTATATGCACCCTTTACATGAAATGATGTGATGATCATGGTATGACAACAAGATGGTACTTGGGTTACATGGCATAAGTACACATGTATTTAACATTTAAATAAGAATATAGAATGAAGATATGATCATCAAAAGTAATAACATGGGAACGAATTAGGGTTAACCATGAATAACATGTAACAATCACAAAGGTCACGATCAACACGGATAAGCAATATAAGTGGAAATCACAAGACAATCCAACACACCATGGCTAAACCCTATGAGGAATCCATGACATAAGGTCGAACCCTAAAGAGGGCTCCAAGACACTTGGCCGAACCCTATGAGAGATCCAAGACACATAGGTGGGATCTCCATGCATATAAGTATAAGTCAAACCATCTAGGGTTTAGTCAAACAATAAGGGATAAACTCCTTAATAGCTAATAAGTCATGACCGAACCACTAACAATTAATAGGTTTTTACAAAAAATATACTGCCTTATAAAAATCATAACTAAATAAATATAAATTATAAAAATATAAACTCAATGGATTTAAAAACTAGATTCGTAGAGGTTTTTAGGAAAAATAAATAGAAAAACATTTAGATTCAAAATATGGGTCAAAACCCTTACTGAATTGGGCCAGACAGAATTTGGAATTCTGAGTTTTATAGAAAAATCCTGCACATTTGAAAAATCATAACTTAATCAATACAAATCAGAAAAATACAAACTTAAAAGTTATAAAAACTAGATTTATAGAGGTATTTAGAAAAAATAAGAAAAATATTCAGATTCAAAATATAGGTCAAAACCCTTAATTAAGTGAACTAGACAGAATCTGGAATTCTGGATTTTATAGAAAAGTCCTGCATATTTGAAAAATTATAACTTAATCAATACAAATCAGAAAAATACAAACTCAAATGTTATAGAGATTAGATTAAAAGAGGTATTTAGAAAAAATAAGTAGAAAAATATTTAGATTCAAAATATAGGTCAAAACCCTTAATGAAGTAGGCCAAATAGAATCTAAAATTCTTGGATTTATAGAAAAATCCAGTATATTGTAAAAATTATAACTAAATAGATAAATTTCACAAAAATACAAACTTAATAATTTGAAAACTAGATTCATAGGGGTATCTATGAAAAATAATTAAAAGAAATATTTAGGTTAAAAATATAGATTGAAATCCCAAGTGAATTGGACCATGTAAAGTCTGGAATTCTGATTTTTTTGCTAAAGTCCAACAACTTAGAAAAATGATAACTTAATCAATATAAATAAAAAAAATACAAACTCAAAGGTTCTAGAAACTATATTGATAGAGGTATATATGAAAAATAATTAGAAAAATATTTAAGTTAAAAATGTATATCAAAATCCCAAGTGAAGTGGACTATGTAAAATATAAAATTCTGAGTTTTTTTTTTTGTAAAGTCTAACAACTTAGAAAAATCATAACTTAATCAATACAGATCAGAAAACTACAAACTAAACGGCTTTGGAAAATAGATTCATAGAGGTATTTAGAAAAAATAATTATAAAAATATTTATATCATAAAAATATAACAAAAATGATGAAGAACATAGTCATCCGTTAAATGTGTAAAAGAAACCATGGCCAAACCCATCATGGTGGCCCAAAATAAATGTCAACACAATAAGAATAAAATAAATATTGTTGAAATTAATTTATAATGAGTATCAACCATTATCTAATAAAAGAGAAATAAAATCTTGAAGAAAAATAAGTATAGGATGGATCAAACACACTTACCTTAAGGTTTCTTGAACTTTAATGAAAATCAAAAGTTTCTTCAAATTTGAAAGTCGTCCTCTCCTCGGAATATGTTCTTCTAATCGGAGTCCCCGTCAATTTTTTCTTCTTGCTCGAGTGCGATCGGTGCCCGGATGAAGGTTTAATGGAACTTTCTCTATTCTCTCTTGTATACTACTCAGAAGTGAATCACACAGGAATGATTTTATTCTTTTCTCTCAAGTTATATGTGAGGAGATAGATGTCTGAAACTAGCAATGTCTCACATATATCATTTAGAACTGAGGACACAGAAGATTCAAAAGATCTCATGATTGGAGTGTCATATTACTCAGGAGTGTCGGATCAAACTCTATATTTTCTCTTTTCTCTATTCTCCACATTCTGTGATGGTGCCAACCTAGAATCAAATAGGGCTTGCCCTGGGTTGTATAGAGGCTTAGGAAAAAGTCAAAAAGATGAGGGCCTTCAGGGATTCGAAAGTTCTGAGAGGGCATCTTACTGTTCTTTGCAGCATTTCCTGAGGGTGGTGACACCAATTCATTGATTTCTCTTTCTTCTACCTTTTTCACTTGTTCATCTTCTTGACTTTTGTTCTACTAACTTTCTTTTTCTATTCCTCTTTTATTTTTATTTTTTTTTATTTTTATTTTTATTTTTTTATATCTACTTGGTCTTTCCTTTCTTTTCTTGTTTTCTCTTCATGGTGTGATCATACCGGAAATTCTTTTATCCCTCTCAGAAGTAGGTGTTTAAGTTGTGTTTATTTTGGGGATTGGATTTGGTTGATGGGTTATCAAGAAAAGGTTTTCATCATAAGGCTCAAGAGGGTTGCTAATGGTGTAGATATTAGGTAAGCCAAAAATGTCTGATTGGGGTAGAAAGATGACCTATATCATTTTCTAGGTTTTACACTTTCATCTGTGATGTCTCGAATTGATAGAGAGAAGGTTCTTTTTGTAATGATCCGTCTTTGACATCGTTCCAAGTTCTATGACCAAAGCAAAGATTAATGAGATCTTACAAGGGAATAGTTGGGGACTGAAAAAAAGGTGAGTCATCTTGTGACTTAGAGTTATTTATATCCCTCAGAAGTGAAGAGAGGCTCAAACGCTCACTAGGTTAGGTCTCTAAGTTGTTCTTCTTGGATCTCTAGATCGTCCAAACTATAGATAGTTCTGATGTTGATTTGTGAAAAATTCTTACTGAATCTGAGTTTTCCAAAAGTTTAACTCCACTATAGTATTCTTCCAAACTGAACTAAGAGCTAATAAGTGATTTTCTCAAAGGAGACATCCTTTTCAATAAATAGACTTTGCGGAGAGTTCTGACTCATCATTGTAACGGTTTTTGAAGACACTGCTAAAATCAACAAAAGACACTTTGAAAACAGTCCGAAAATCATCGCAAAATGCATCTTTTCTTCCATTTTTTCATGTGTTTTTATTTTATTTTTGAAAGTCACATGAGTTTTTGGTAAAGTACCCACCCCCAACCAAAATATGGCACCGTCTTCGGTGCTCATGAGCAGGACAAATAGTGAAAATGATAAGTTCATGATGCAAGTGTAAAGGAA
The DNA here is from genome assembly GCA_035048495.1 of Euptelea pleiosperma. NCBI lineage: Eukaryota > Viridiplantae > Streptophyta > Magnoliopsida > Ranunculales > Eupteleaceae > Euptelea > Euptelea pleiosperma. The sequence goes on along the minus strand of CM068544.1, from coordinate 17,986,701 downwards.
AGGTTTTACCAATTCTACCGAATATGAACAGTGGGAAGTACCAGAGTAGTGCCAGAGTGCTGGTACCTGTATGGACAAAAAATTATAGCAGTGATAAAGACAATGCATGTGACTTATGAGACTCTAAGAATATCGGAATTGCCTTTTCGAAAGCGCTAAGTTTTACGTCTTCAGCCAGACACAATGGGAGTGATAGGCACCCCCAACTAAGTTGGAGCACAGGAGACTGAGTGGATCATCAGTCGACATAGACAAGATCGATGAGATCGATCTCAGAAGTCTGAATGAACAACACGTCAAGTTCATGGAACTATTTTAGACGCTGCCCATTGACCTAAAAAGATGAGTGATCCTTGGGATCCTCAATAGTGATTGTCCCAAAGGGAGTGACTGCTGTGACCGTATAGGGACCGGTCCACCTAGACTTCAGTTTTCCAGAAAAGAGATGAAGACAGGAATTATAAAGAAGGACCTTCTGTCCTGGATGAAACTCTTTCCTGAGGATGCTCTTGTCATGTATCCACTTCATTTTTGCTTTGTAATTCTTGGACAAGTCATAGGCATCATTTCTGAGTTCTTCTAACTCATTCATTTGAAGTTTCCGCTCTTCCCCTACAGTTTCTAGTTCAAAATTGAGTTTTTTAATGGCCCACAGGGCACGATGTTCAATTTCTACTAGTAAATTATAGGGTTTCCCAAAGACCAAACGATAGGGAGACATATTGAGTGGGGTCTTGTAGGCAGTTCTGTATGCCCATAGAGCATCAGTGAGACGAGTAGACTAGTCTTTACATGTGGTATTGACTGTCTTCTCCAAGATCTGCTTGATCTGACGATTAGAAACCTCTACTTGATCACTAGTCTGCGGATGATAAGCTAGGACAACTTTGTGGGATACCCCATACTTTTTCATTAATTTCTCGAATATCTTATTGCAAAAATGGGTGCCCCCATCACTAATGATGGCCTTAGGGGCACCGAACCGGGCGAAGATGAACTCCTTCAGGAATTTGACCACTACTTTGTGGTCATTGGTTTTGGTGGGAATAGCTTCTATCCGTTTGGATACATAGTCTACCGCAAGGAGAATATACTCGAAACCATAGGAAATCAGAAAGGGGCCCATGAAGTCGATGCCCCAGATGTCAAATATTTCATCGACCTGAATGGGAGTGATGGGCATCATGTTCCTCTGGGAGATGCGGCCTAGATGCTGGCAATTATGACAAGTTTTGCTGAAGATGTGGGCATCTTTATATAGTGTGGGCTAGTAGAATCCGCATTACAATACTTTTTCTGCAGTCTTCTTAGTGCTAAAATGGCCACCACAAGGTTGGTCATGACACGATGACAAGATATTGAGTTGGTCCGACTCAGGGACACAGAGACGAATGATCTGGTCAGGATAATATTTATACAAATAAGGGTCATCCCAAGAGTAGTACTTAACTCTTGCTAAGAATTGGCTCCTGTCCTGTTTTGACCAGTGTGAAGGCATTTCTTCGGTAACAAGGTAGTTGACAATGTTAGCATACCATGGATTAACGGAGATAGCAAACAGTTGTTCATCTGGAAAGGTCTCATGGATGGGCTAGGTGTCGAAGGATGACTCTAAAGTCAGTCTAGACAAGTGATCAGCCACTACATTCTCAGTTTCTTTCTTGTCCTTAATCTCGAGGTCGAATTCCTGTAATAATAAAATCCATCGAACTAATTGAGGCTTGGTTTCCTTTTTTGACATGAGATAACGAAGGGCTGCATGATCAGTGTACACTACCACCTTAGTGGCTAAGAGATACTGACGAAATTTATCAAGGGCGAAGACTATCGCCAAGAGTTCTTTCTCAGTGGTGGAGTAATTCATTTGGGCAGAGTTAAGAGTTTTGCTCACATAGTAGATCACGTGTGACCTTTTATCAACTCTCTGCCCTAGAACGACTCCTAATGCGTAGTCGGAAGCATCGCACATTACCTCGAAAAGTAGAGTCTAGTCTGGGGGACGGATAATTGGTGTAGAAGTGAGCTTAGATTTGAGACGCTCAAAAGCCTTGACACAGTCAGCATTAAAGTTGAAAGGACTATCTTTAGCCAGAAGATGGGACAGAGGTCGAGCAATTTGAGAGAAGTTCTTTATGAATCACCTATAGAATCATTCGTGTCCCAAAAAGGACTGATGTCATGCACGGACTTAGGAATGGGCAAGGTCGAGATGATATCGATTTTAGCTTTGTCGACCTCAATGCCCTGATGGAAAATGACATGTCCTACAACTATGCCCTTTTTTACCATGAAGTGGCATTTTTCCCAATTGAGGATAATTTGCTTGTCCTGACAACGTTAAAGTATGAGCCCTAGATGGTTGAGACAGTCATCAAAGGATGACCCAAAGACTGAGAAGTCATCCATAAAGACTTCGAGGAATCTTTCTACCATGTCAGAGAATATGCTCATCATACACCGTTGAAAGGTCGCAGGTGCATTGCAGAGGCCAAAGGGCATGCGCTTGTAGGCAAAAGTGCCAAAGGGACAGGTGAAAGTTGTCTTCTTGTGGTCCTCAGGGGCGATGGGTATTTGATTATACCTTGAGTAACCATCAAAGAAGCAGTAGTAGGAGTGACCTGCTAGTCTCTCCAACATTTGGTCTATGAAGGGTAAAGGAAAATGGTCATTCCTAGTGATATTCGCTTAAAAGTGCATATTTTCCACTGTTATCTTCTAAGTGTTATCACACTCTCCTATGTAAAACTGCTATAATTATCCACTTTTCTACGTAAGAGTCTATTTCATTGTGCAGAACACACTTTTCTGGACGAAATGGTATATTTGCATGCATTAAATGCATTTCTGAAAGTCTAGGTATAAAGACATTATGATCAAGTCTCATTACATGCTTTTCTCTTGCAGAAAACTCGATTGGGCTATTCTCGAGACTTGCGGGCCCACGATCAACCACAGCAGCCTAATATCAAAGCTTGAAGAGCCACAGGCTATGACTAGAAGATATGGGCCAAATAGGGGCTGAATAAGAGGACCAAAAAGCCGACCCAAAGAACGAAGAGAGTAGGAGAGCCAATGACCAAGAGACGGACCAAAGCGTTTAAAGCCACATGAGTCAGCAAGGAATGATGGTCTACTCTACTAGAGAAGTGTGAGGATGGTCACAGTGAAGACCAGGGTTTCAGACCCTCTGTCAATACTTTTATCTCAATTTTTTGATATTTTCTCTCTCCTCCCCTAATTTTTGATCTCATCTCTCCTTATTCTCTCTCTCTTCATCTCTCGGTCCTCGAATCTACTGACCTAACCCCAGAACTCCTGCCCATTGGCTCTATCTCATCTCCCTTAGCTTTCTGACCGTTGGATCTTCAATCGGACTGTTGGATCTTCCATCGGACCGTTGGATCTCTCTAGATCCGTCGATCTACCAATCTGGGTCCCAATCAAGTCACTATCCATCCGATCGTCATCAAATTGTCTGTCACATCATCTTGTGAGACGATGTTCAATCCTTGTGGACCAGTAGCCGGGCCCATCATCATCGACCCGTGGTCCGACCATTTAGTGGACCTCGCAATTTTCAAATGCTTTAAATTAATTATTTTTAAATAAAAAAGGGGGGTCCACTAAATGGAAAAATTCTCCAAAGAAAAGTAAAGTTTTACTAAAAAAAAAATATTTTTTTATTTCAAAAAATAGCTATTTTCCATTAATGGAAGGTTATAAAAGAGGGGGAGCTCGAGGGGAACCCTAATACCCTAATTTTCAAACCCCTTTTCTCCTCTCCTTCCCCCCACATCATTCCTCCTCTGTCCCTTTCATCCTCTTCCTCTTCTTCCTTGTTCTTCATGTCTTCTTCTTCTTCATCTCCGGCGGATTGAACCAGTTCGTCGTTGTCCGTTTTCTTTTGGTACTGAAAACGGCTAGAATTGTGGGAGGGATTAGGAGAGAAGATGTGGGAAAGAGAGAGAGAGAGGGACGTGCAGGTGGTAATGGCAGTGGGGTTGCTGCTGCAACAAGGCAGCAGGCGTTAATGGAGGCTGGAGAGGAGTTGCTGGTGGCGCTGTGATGGTGCTCTGTGACATTGCAGGCAGTCCAGCAGGTGGAGGTGGCACGGAACGAGTTGCAGATTGCAACGAGTGAGTTGCAGGTCCTCCCAAATGATGCCTGGAGATTTCAGAGGTGGTGGAGGCGGTCTATGGTGGCAGCGGTGGAGAAAATAGAACCAGTCCGGCGATCAAGTTCGCCGGAGTTGCAGGTTTCGACCGGCGTTGATGGTGGCGAGGCTGGCGTGGAGGATAAGCGGACCTGCAACTCAGAGTTGCAGGTCTTGGTTGCAGGCAGAGATGCTATGGCGGAGTGGTGGTTGCAGGCGTTGGATGTGGAATGGCGGAGCCACCTGCACGTGGATCAGCAATGTGAAGGACGGACGGGTTGCTGGCGGGTGGAGCAGCAGGTAGAGGAGCAAGGACCGAAAGGAGAGAAGGAAAAAATGGAGAACAATGAGGAGGCAGCCGGAGTTGCTGCCTGCAACTCCGGCGAGAAAAAAACAATGAAGAAGATGAAGAAGAAGGTGAAGAAGAAGAGGGAAAAATCGCCAAAAATCGAGGGGAAGAAGGGGCAAGAGAGTTTGGGGAGAGAATGGAAGAGATTGGAGGGGGATTAGGGTTCGAACGAACCCCTCTCCTTTTCCTTTTAAAGCTCCCTATTTCCATTAATGGAAATAGGGTATTTTTTTAAATAAAAAATATTTTTAAAATTTTTTTTTTTTTTTTTTTTTTTAAGTAAAATGCTACTTTTTCTTGGGGAATGTCCCCATTTAGTGGACCCCCCCATTTTTTTAAAATTTAATTAAAATTCTTTGGAAATTCACGGGGTCCACTAACTGGTCGGACAACGGGTCGATGATGATGGGCCCGGCTACTGGCCCACATGGACTGATGATGTCCATCGTCTCACAAGATGATGTGACAGGCATTCTGAAGGCGATCGGATGGATGGTGACTTGATTGGGACCCAGATTGGTAGATCGACGGATCTAGAGAGATCCAATGGTCTGATTGAAGATCCAACGGTCCGATGGAATATCCAACGGTCAGAAAGCTAAGGGAGATGAGATAGAGCCGATGGGCAGGAGTTCTGGGGTTAGGTCAGTAGATTCGAGGATCGAGAGATGAAGCGAGAGAGAGAATAAGGAGAGATGAGAGAGAAAGTATCAAAAAAATGGAGAAAAGTATTGGCAGAGGATCTGGAACCCTGGTCTTCACTGTGACCATCCTCACGCTTCTCCAGTAGAGTCGACTATCATTCTTTGCTGACTCATTTGGCTTTAAACGCTTTGGTCCGTCTCTTGATCATTGGCTCTCCTGCTCTCTTCGTTCTTTGGGCCGGCTTTTTGGTCCTCTTATTCAACCCATATTTGGCCCATATCTTCTAGTCATAGCATGTGGGCTCTTTAAGCTTTGATAATGGGCTTTCATGATCGATTTGGGCCCATAAGTCTCGAGAATCGTCCCATCGGGGTTTCCTGCGACAGAAGAAGCGCGTAATGAGACTTTATCAGAACGGCTTAATATCTAGACTTCCGAAAATGTGTTTAATGCATGCAAATATACCATTTCGTCCAGAAAAGTGTGTTCTACGCAACAGAAGAGATTATTACGTAGAAAAGTAGATAAATAGAGCATTTTACGTAAGAGAATGCAATAACGCTAAAAGGATAATTGCTTAAAATAAGCACTTTTGAGCGAATATCAGTCGTACATGCACGCAACACCGGCCTGTTGTTGCACTTCCATGGCTGCTCCTCCTAATCTGCAAGAACTCAACATCGTGGCTGTGCTCTTCCTCTAAGTAGCGATCACGATCTCCATCAACCTCCTCTCGTGTTGTTGCTATCCCAATCTGCTAGAACCAACATCACCTGCTGCGCCCTTGCAAAGGTTTTCACGCCTGCAGCAATCAGTTGCAAGCTGTTCGATTCTCTTCCATCATTCAATGGCGTCTTCTGCAACTCCTCCCACACCGGCCGGCCATCTAGCTCTCCACCACGTCCTCCAGCATCCCACACCGGTCAGCAGCTGTCTCCCCACCTTTGCAGCGTCTCCACCTTTGCAGCGTCTCACCATTTGCAGCCACTGTCTCCCATGTTTTGAACCCTCAAAACCCCATGGTTTTCCTCCACAGCAGCGTCTCCTTCTTCATTCCCTTGAGTTGCAGGCCGTGCTGAGCAAACATTACAATGTTGCTGCATCTTCAACGTGCAGCAACACCCCAAGCCGTTGTACCCTTCATCACCAATGTTTCTGGTGTTGTAGGTGGCAACACTAGTTAACCTTCCTCTTCTCCCCACTCCACCACCCTGCAGCACCGCCTCACTTCCATCTTTCCTCTCCACATCTCTTCTTTCCTCCTCTCGATTCTTTCATCTTCATCTACACAAAACCCAGCAAAAAGAAAAAAAAGGGGAAGAGAAAAGAGAGGATGAAGAAGAGAGAGCCGTTACTCTCTTCCACGGGTTGGCCTCCATCCCAATCTACCTACAAGTGCTTCCTGTTTGCACTAACCAGCAACTCTAATCAAAGACTGTCGGTCTCCTACTCCCTGGGACGGTTCACCATCGACAACACCGGCCAACCACTTCTTCATTGTCGAATCCATCTCTCCGGTAAGATTGTAAGGTGAGTTTTCTCTTTCTCTACGTATCATTCATACCTTTCCCTCTCTAGACTTAGTCTCTCGCTCTCTTACCTACTTTCTCTCTCTAACTTTCTCACTTTTTCTCTAGTTCCCTCTCTCTACATAGCTCATTCTTAAACTTTCTCTCTCTAGAATTAGGTCTCTTTCTCTATCTCTCTCTTCTTTCTCTCTCTAGATTTTTTTTGTTTCTCTTGCTTTCTAGTTAGTTTTGAGTACTCATTATAAGAAGTTTTGTATTCGACATTTTGATTTGAATGAATTAAGTTTAATTTTTATTTTATTTGCATTTTGGTACTTGTGATGTTGATTTCCTCCCACTTATTTTAGTTGTAATGATTCTCATAAAAATTCTTACAAGGATGTTTTAAATCATAATTTTCCACCATTCTCACCTTTCCATCCTTTTATTTTTAGCAATTTCTGAGAAAAATCCATCATTTCATGTTCATTATTGCGCTAATCTGACTAATCCCGAGTGCGGATCGACATCCGACACGAATCCCTATACAAAAGTTCATATTTTGCAGGATTAAGAATCAGATTAATTATAAATGTGTTGATTCTAGGGTTTCCATAACCAACGATGCGGAAAAACCCTACTTTCACCTAGTGTTGGTATTGAGTCATCTGTAATCGATGCAGACTCTCCACCCTTTCTTCAGTCGCTGTGTGACCATTTCCTTATTCTCATTTTCCACAACTATGAATCCTGCCTTTTTAGGGATGACATGAATTGGACTCACCCATTTGCTGTCGGAGATGGGGTAGATGATACCTGCATCTAGCAGTTTGAGGACCTCGTCCCGGACTACTTCCTTCAAGACGAGGTTCAACCTCCTCTGGTGTTCTTGAGAGGTTTTGGATTCATCCTCGAGATAGATGTGGTGTTGGCACACCGAGGGGTCTATGCCTCGAATATCATCTATAGTCCAACCTATCGCAGATTTGTGTTCATTGAGCAACTCGATAAGTTGCTTACGTTCACTCGTAAACAGAGCAGAAGCAATAATGACAGGGTAAGTTTCCTTAGGACCAAGATAGGCATAAGAAAGATCTGTAGGAAGAGGCTTAAGCTCCAATTTCAGAGCAGATGGAGTGGAAGAATGTGTCTCAAAAGACACGGATAGAAGAGGTTTTACCTCAGTAGGTAAAGGGAGGACAGGTTCTCTGGCCATGGTTATCAGAAGCTCAAACTCGATGAGTGGAGCAGGGATATCTATCAATGGAGCAGTCTCCAAAAGATCGTTGAGATCAGAAATGGCTGACTTTATGGCAAAGTCAGCCCCAAAGTGTGCTAGACACTATTTAAGAATATCTTCGGTGGAGTCTGGGATTAGACTCTCAACGGCACACATTTCATCGGGCACATCGCGATCGGCATCCTGTTACATTAAACAAAAGATATTGACCTTAGCTTTGAGATTACCAAAAGCAATGGACATGTTTCCGTCTCGACACCCGATGTGTGCATTCACAATGGCAAGGAAAGGGCAGCCTAAGATGACTGGAATGCGGTTATCCTGACACGGCTCGGTGTTGAGAATGATAAAGTCCATAAGATAATAAAAGTCAGCGACTTTTACTAGGACATCTTCAATGATTCCTCTTGGAATCTTGATGGACTGATCAGCCAATTTCAGAGTGACATTGGTAGGCTTTATATCTTTCAGTCCTAACTGCTGATATACTAAGAACGGTATGAGGTTGACGCTAGCCCCTAAATCTAGCAAGGCAGTGCAACTAAAATTGTCTCCAATTTCTCATTGGACAGTTGGGCTACCCAGATCCTTGTGTTTGATCACACTGCTGCGTTGAATGAACGCTGTAGCTTTTTCGGCCAAGAAGGCAGCTTTGGGTACATGCGTACGCCGCTTGACTATGCACAAGTCCTTGAGGAATTTGGCATAGGAGGGGATTTGCTTGATAGCGGAAAGGAATGGGATATTTATCCGGACGTCTTTAAAGACGTCTAAGATCTCTGAGAATTGCTAATCCCACTTATCTTGGACAAGTCTGTCTGGGAAGGGAGGCTTTACTTGACAAATGGATTTGTCTTTAGCCTTAGATTTCTACACATGGATACTGATGTTGTTACAGAGGTAGAGGAAGCAGAGGTAGGATTAGGACTAGTTTCCTCTGTGCGAGTGATGGGTATTGGAGATGGCACCGGTGGTGGTTGGACTCCTATGTCAACAGTTTTTCCTGACCGTAGGGTGGTTACAGCTTGCACTTCCCCTTGACAGTTATCATTCTGGCTCTGAGATTGGGAACCGATCTCATATACTGCTCCTTTGGCATTTCCTTTTGGGTTAGCGATGGGTTGGCTAGGGAAGATGCCTTTAGCTTTCTCAGTTTCTAGGTTTCCTAAGCATTGCTCTAGACGAAGCATGGATTGTTGTTGCTATTGCTCTAGGCGTTGCATAGATTGTTGTTGCTGAGTAATGAATTGAGCTAGAAGGTCCTCGATACTGGATTTGGGGACCGACTGTTGGGGGGCAGGTAATGGGAGCTGAGGCACCAATTCTCGACTAGAGCTCATCAGGGCATTATAGTTGTAGGATGGAGAAGTAATGGGGACAATCCGTTGGTTCTGATAGGTCTGTGGGACTCTTTGGTGACTTTGAAATGTGCTTGGTTGTCCAGAGTACTGACCCTGTTGGAACTGCTGGTTCTGAGTAGATGGGTACTGACTCTGTTGGTACTGACCCTAATTGAATTGCCTATTGGGTTGATTAAACCCATGAGGATACATGCCTTGAGGCTGACGCTGAGGTTGAGCTTGCGGTTGAGTAGACTGAGGCCTCCAAGAGAAGTTAGGGTGGTTTCTTGTGTCAGGACGATAAGATTGACTATACGAGTTCTGAGTAGGTGGTTTATATGTGCTGAAAGCACAAACTTCTTCCTAAAGAGGAGTGGACCATCCTTCATTCAAAGGACAATGCTCAGTAGTATGGGAGGGTTGCAGACAAAGGGTGCAGGCGTGCATGACTGGGGTAGATTGTTGAGTAGGCTTTTGTACTGAGATAGCCAGTGTCGAGACTGACTTGCTCAACTCTTGAATGACAGATCGAAGCTCAGTATCAGCTGCAGCATCATGTCCCTTGGTTGTCCTTTGGACCAAAGTGGCTCGACTGAACTCTGAGTCAGTCGTCCAATGTTGAAAACTCTCCTAACTCTCCTAAGAATTTGTATGCATCGGTCGGAGTTTGGTGCAAGAATTTTTCCTGGCACATTGACTCTACCATGGTCCGGGACTCATCAGTAAGTCCCTTGTAGAAGATGTGGACAAGATTGCCCTTATCGATGCTATGGTGGGGACACTTAGTTAAGTAGTCTTGGAATCTGTCCCATGCTTCAAAAAATTTCTCATCAGACTTCTGTCAGAAGTCCTGGATGAGTTGCTTCATCTGGTTGGTCCGAGTCATGAGGTAGAATTTGGATATGAATTTTCCCACCAACTCTTTCCAACTGCTAATTGAATCAGCGGGTAAGGAGTAGAGCCAATCTGAGGCTCGATCTTTGAGCGAGAATGGGAAAACTCGCAAACGCACATTGTCATCATCGAGGTTTTGGTTCTTGAAAAGTAGGATGACATGTTGGAATTCCCTAATATGGGAATATAGGTCTTCTTTTCGGAGATTACGAAAGGTTGGCAGCATTTGGATCGTCTGCAACCTGATCTTAAACTGTACCACCGTACTAGGTGGTAGAACAATGCGAGTGGGCGGATTGGCAGAGATAGGGGCAAACGTCTCGATAAGAGGTCGTTCAACTGCCATGACTACAAAGATAGTAGTACTGGGGGAGGCGGGTGGGGAAAGAGATGGGAAAGGATTCAGTGGAGGATCCACTGTAGGTACGTGATTCTCAGATCGAATCAAGTGTTTGTTGGGACGAGTCCAAATGGGCATACGCTGATGAGGCAAGCTCTATACTTGGTAAAAAGTTGCTAGAGGCGAACACTATCCTAAATGATGAACACCAAGCACAGATAATCCTATTCTAAGCTATCAGGATATATTTTAGGAATTATCTTGTTCGTTTTGAGGCTAGAGTAGATTATAACAGTGGGCGGACCACTAGTTTATCTTTTAACCGTTGGATTAACTGTTTGCACTCAGAGGTTCTCACCAGGCTACACTCTTCAGAGCGAATCCTTTAGTACTAACTCTAGTCAACAACAAGGCAATCCGAAGCCTAGACAAACGTGCGGCACAATGGCTATCTTAAGTACGTCCCAGACTAACCGGATTAGTCAAGTGTTTAAGAAGAGTGTTCCCTCGGGTTAAGCTAGGGTTGGTGCGTGTTCCTAGTCCACACGTAACTAACCGCCGAATAGTCCAAGATGCCACGTCGAGCTCAGTGTACTTGAGTAGCAAGGACTTATGGGTGTGTTAGACAACAGGGACCTGCGTTCGTGGTCTTATTTCGACTGGATGTTAAGCGGGTTCGCTTTGTGTAGATTTTTCCTCGAACATCGAGCTAATTGGCTCTACTTCTTGATTATTTTTAATTAAATGGAGCCTTGGGATCAAATCAGTTGGAATGATGAGGTGGGTGATGAAATCCCACCAGTTTCAATTTTGGAGCTGGGTCTGCTCCCTTAGAGTTGATTGATTAACGGCCACGCCACGCAAGTCGAATAATATGTATGCGAAAGCAAATAGACATGCGGCAATGAGTCATCCAACTGCGCAGTATCGCACTCAAGGCGAGGATAGAGACTTACTTCCCATGGGTCACGCCACAAGGTTGCCTCCGTGGAATAGGGAGGGGTATCCTAATGGGTTTGGGCCCGACTCCACCTCTTTGAGCTTTCGCTCCCTACCCATACTGGATCGTGTTCCTACAGAAAAGTTAGATTGCACGGTCTAGGTATTCGGGATACTATTTGGAAGATCCTTGCCTTTTTAGGGTTCACAGAACGAGCACTAGATTTAGGCAAGCTTTTGAATTAATTTTCAAGTTCGAGATGGGTTAAAATTTAGAAATTCCCAGATGGAAAATACCTAGATTGGAAAGTTTTCCGAACTGTGGAGATCTTCCAAGAAAGATGTGATTTCGAGATCCCTTACAATTTGGAAAATTTCCCAAAATTGAAATTATGCTAGATTTGGGGAATTTCCTTTTGCAGACTTTTCCAAATTCGGAGGATTTATAAAGATAGAAATTCCTCTAAAGTGGAAACTTCTAAAAGGAAAATCTCTAATTTAGCAGAGTTTCAAGATTTTAGAATCTTTCTAAAAATCGCAAATCCTTGATTGGTGATTTCTAAAAAATTTGTAGAATATAAAACCCTAATTTTTTTTTTTTGATATTTGATTTTTGATTTTTTTTTGTATTTTTCACTTAATCTAGGGTTTCTAAAAAAATCCTATAACAAGATCTAGCAATTTATATGGAAAGCAGTAAAATTCCTAAATTATTACAAATTACACTCGGCCTTCCGAGGCATTAAAAATAGTAATTTAAAAGACTGCTAAAAATCACTAAAAATCAAAAATAGAAAGTTTCCCAAAAAGGTCGGGCTATCCAAATTGAGCAGCTTTCCGCTTCAGCAACTTTCCAATTCCATCTTTATGTCCTTTTTCGCACTCTCGTACACCCAAGCGGTAGCGGCGCCATTTGAAAGTAGAGTTTTTCTACGTCGTTGGTTTTGGAAACCCTAGAGTCAACACATTTGTAAATTATCCAAACTTAAAACCTGCAAAATATCATAATTTTTTGTATAGTGGTTTTGTGTCGGGTATCGTCCGCACTTAGGATTAGTTCGCGCAAATTGGGGACATAAAATGACGAAAATCTTTTTTTTTTCTTTTTGGTTTGAAATTGGTGGAGAGATGACAAAGATGGGATTGATTAAAACATCATTGATTTTATTTTATTTCTTTTAAAACTATTGATATCCTAGAAATTATGAAATAAATCAATACAAAGAATTTGAATAAAGAACATTAAAGAAAATCCATCAAGGTGAATAAAATGAAATTTATTTGGTCTAAACAAGCCTTACAATGCTTTAAGCGAAATATCAAACTAATGCTGAAAATTTGAAATAACTAAAAATTATCCTAGAGAGAGAAAGGGGAAGATCTAGAAAGAGAAAGTGCCAAAGACACCAAGAGAGAGAAAGTTACCCTTTCTATTTACCCAATGGAGAAGGATTTTTTTTTATTGGAGAATGATTAAGAAGAGGGGAGGGCTGTGTGGCAGGTTGCTTTGGCAGGAAATTGCAGGCCGGTGGAGGAGCACGACTTAGAGTTGCTTGCTAACCGGTAAAACGATGGTGAACCAGGCAGCAATGGAGGAAGACTCCACCGTCTGGAGTTGCAGGTTGCACTCCAGCAACCGTTGGATGAAGGTGGACGGCGATGGAGGCTGGATAAGGGCGGCAAGAAGAGGGCGATCTTCCCTCTTTCTTCTATATTGTCTTTTTTTTTTTATTCTTGACTGGAGAACGATGAAGAAGAGGAAGAGGGTGACGGTGGCTAGTTGTTAAAGGGGGCAGCATGGAGCGATGGAGATAGCAGCTTGGTGATGGTGGTAATGGTGATTACGGCTTGAAGATTGGAGCGTTGATGGATGGTGGCTGGGTCGATGAAGATTGAGGAACAGCCGGTGATTCTAGTCGCCGGTTTTAATGGTGCTTGCCGGAGTTGCAACCTGCAACTCCGATGATCTTTTTTTCTTTTCTTTTCTTCAAGGGAAAACGGTTTTGGGCGGAGTGGTGCTGTAATGGCAATCCGTTCTTGCTGGTTCGCCCAGCAAGAACAATGGTGGATGGATAGGGTAGAGGAGAGAAAGAGAGGAGGGCGAACTGCTAAGGTCACTAGCTGTGAGGACGGTAATGGTAGTGGATGTAGGCCGTGGAGATCGTGGGAAAATGAGAGAGATCTCAGTGAAAAACGTGGAGAAGAGGGCTGGTAATGGTTGCTGCCTTCTCTTTATAGGAACCGTTAGGTTTCCTTCTTCCTTCTTGGTAAGAACCATGGGTTCCTACAATAGAAACCCACGGTTTCTAAAAAGTTCGATTTCTAAAACTCCCTTTTCAAAAAAAATGTTTTCTTCTTTTTTTTGTTTTTTTTTTTAAACCTTGTATAGAACCGTGGGTTCCTAACTTAGAACCCACAGTTTCTAAAAATGTAATTATCTCCATTTCTTTCGAAAAGCTTGAGAAAATAATTCCTTTTTGAAAAATGCTTGATCCTTAAAAAAAAATCTTTTCCAAAATTCTCTTCTTTCCTTCTTTAGCAGCCATTTCCTGTCCATGCTAGGCATGTGGGTCCCACTGACTGGCTGGACCATGGGTAGTGAGCCTGCTCCTCCTCTAGGCTTAGGCCCATAGGTTTGAACATGAAGTGATGAGGGCTATTGAATTTATGAGATGGTGAGATGGATGATTAGGAGACTGACTGAGCGATCGTGTGGTAGAGATAGACGGTGATGATCGGGCGATGGAAATTGACCGAGGTAGGCCGTAGAATTGAGTGATTGAGGGAGGGGAGAGGATTGGATGATGTGGATTTGAGAGTAGAGAGAGAATAATGATTTGGAGAGAGAAATGAGAGAGGAGAGAAAATATTACAACATGAAGAAAAATGCTAGCAGAGGGGCTTGAACCCTGGTCTTTGACTAGGTCTTCTGCATGCTTCACCAACTGAGCAAGCACTCGCCTTGTGTTGGTTTATAAGCTTTAATCTCCTTAGTCTCTTCTTTGAGGGCTTGTCTTTCCTTCTCTCTTGGTCGTCCCTCGATTCTTTCGACTCTCTGGCTCTTCCCGTCTTTGGCCTATATCTCCGCATCCTCAGCCTGTTGGCTCTTGAGCTTTGATCCTAGGTTCTGAAAGTTGATTGTGGGCCCACGTTCCATCAAAATTGCCCGATTAGTGCTCCTGCGATAGAAAAATCGCGTAATGAGAATGACTTCGCATGTGGGTCAAATAAATGCGTATGAATGCATGCGAATATACCATTTTAACCAGAAAAGTGTGTTCTACGCAATGCGAAAAACTCTTACGTAGAAATGTTGATAAAAATGCAATTTTACGTAGGAGAGTGTGATAACCCTAGAAGGATAATTGCTTAAAATAAGCACTTTTGAGCGAATATCAGTAGGTATAAGGGGGCGAACCAACGAGCTGTCACCCCCATTAACGCCCCACCGGAGTTGCAGGCTGCAACTCCGGTCACCACGTCACCAACTCTGCCGCCTTCTCCTTCATCTTCTCCTCCTTCTCCCTAGCACGCCACCGCTGATATTCGCTCAAAAGTGCTTATTTTAAGCCATTATCCTTATAGCGATGTCGCATTCTCCTATGCAAAACTTGTCTTTTCGTCGACTTTTTCATGTAAGAGTTTCTTCCAATGCGTAGAGCGCAATCTTTAAACGAAAATCGACTATTTGCATGAAATATACGCATTTCGGATAGTCTAGATATGAAGCCATTTTGATTAAGTCTCATTACGTGCTTTTCTCTCGCAGGAAACCCAATCGGGCGATTTTAGAGACTTGCGGGCACACAATCAACCATAGAAGCCTAATATCAAAGCTTAAGGAGTCAACAAGCTATGACAAGAAGATACCGGCCAAGTACGGGTCAAGTCAGAGGATCGTAGAGCCAGATAAAGAACCAAGAGAGAGGAAAAGCTGAAGACCAAGAGACGAGCTAAAGTGATTCAAAGCCGCACCAACTGACATAAAATGACGGCTTACGTAATTGGTAAAGCCGACGGAA
Source organism: Euptelea pleiosperma (assembly GCA_035048495.1). NCBI lineage: Eukaryota > Viridiplantae > Streptophyta > Magnoliopsida > Ranunculales > Eupteleaceae > Euptelea > Euptelea pleiosperma. The sequence goes on along the minus strand of CM068544.1, from coordinate 17,971,271 downwards.
GATTACATTGAAGATCAGGGTTCATGACCCTCCGCCAGCTCTTTTGCCATTATTTTGTATTATTTTCTCTCTCCTCTCTCCTAATTCTCTCTCCATCTCTCTAGACTCTAATATCTAACCTGTAGATCATCTCATCCTACCATTAGATCCCCAGATCTACCATCCGATCCTCAGATCGATCATCATAACTCTCTGATCTCCATCATCTAACCTCAGATCTTCTCTCCTTTAGCTTTATTCCATCTCTCATAGTTCTTCTACCGTTAGATCTTCAATTCGACCGTTAGATCATTCATCTGACCGTTGGATCTTTCCAGATCCTACGGTCCGCCAATTGTGGACCGAGTCAAACTGCCACCTCATCTCATCCAATTATCATAGTTTCATCATCTAACAGCCCCCATGGCCAAGTGACCCACAAGCAAATTGGAAGCCCACGGCCTTGTAACCCGTCCTAGAGCCCATGGTGTTTTGGGCTCATTTACCATTTTTTCTCCTCTAGCGGCCAAACGCACCCTAACCCATGGCCTCGCAAGAGGCCCATATCTATCCGGCCCATTAGCCCGCTTATCCTTGAGCCCATGCCCATACCCATTGACACATGGTCACAAGGCCCACGGGCCAATTATCCTTATAATGACCCAATCAAAGCAAGTGGCCAACATAAACCCATGGGCTCTCACAAGCCCACATTCAAGCCAATGGGAGAAGTGGTCAACTTTGACCACTTCTCATCAATCCCCAACTTCATTCCCACGTTTCTCTCTCCCACAACAAACTACTCCTATAAAAGAGAGAGAAACCTTGGGTTTCTTTGGTTCCCTCCCCCTTTCAACCTCCTACCTCTCTTCCCCTCTCATCCCTTTCCTCTATCAATTACTAGTGGTTGTCGTTTGCTCCTCCTTGAGCAACCGGACTGCCCTTGCATGCCACCTTCTCACTCACCACCTACCTTGGCATCTTCTCTTGCCGACGTTGCTGTTTTTGGACCTCCATTAACGCCAATAGCAGCAACACCCTTTCCCTCCTTGCTGGTTGTACCACAACCTTGCAACATCTTCTTGGAGCTCTTTTCCTTCACGGGTTGTCCGTGAGCGCACCACAGCAGCCACCAAACCTGCAAGGGTTCCATCCCCCTTCACTTCTCCTAACCACCTCTTCTCTCAACTTCTCTCTCTCTCTTGCCAAGAAGAACCACCTGCAAGCCAGACTCAGCAAACTCGTGTTGCTGCCCACTGTTTCCAATGATTGCACTAGCAACGCCCACCTGAAATTCAGATCTGGAAATCAAGTTTCTGCAATTCCGGTCATCTTCTCCGGCCAGATCTCATTCTCCGGTTGGATCTGTTAGGGGTCGTCACTTTCTCCTCACGATTCACTTTCCTCCTCCCTGCTTCACTCCTCATGCTGCTAGCACCGTACGTGCTTTCCATCTCCTAGTAGAACGGTCTACTGTCAGCCTTCATCAAACTCTGGTGAAACCCCCACTACAACCACCGCCCCTCACCATTAAAACCGGCTGCCTGTACCGATTTTTCAAGTTGTTGGCCTGTGCTCCTCCTTTGCACCTTCCAGCAACTTCTTCTTCTCCTTCTTTTTTTCTTATTCTTCTTCTTCTGTTCTTCTCTTTCTTCTCTTTCTTCTTCAATTTTCTGCTCGCCGGAGTTGCCACCTGCAACTTCCGACCACCACCATCACCGCATGCCACCATCTTCTGAACCCCCTGTTGTTGCACACCTGCAACACCGTTCTCTTCTTCTCTTGGGTTCATCTGAAGATCACGGCAACTCTGCAACCTGCCAGCATCCATTTTTCATCACCTACAGCGACTTTGCAGGGCTGCAAACGCCTCCCTCTTCCTTTCATCCTTTTGAGCACAACACCAGCGCTACCTCTTGCAGTCAATCAAGACCTGCAACTCATTGTTGCACCGTTGTGCAACGACTCCAGTAGATCCTCCTCCCTTGTTGCAGCTGCAACGGTCTGCAACTCCAGCTTCTTCAACACTCCTGGCCACAACAATCCACTGAACTACCTCCTACCGGCGAGTTGCACCAGCACGTTGCCCTCATGACAGGTCAGCCCACACATTGATCTAACCTTTGCTTCCTTTTGAAGGACTGTCCAGCAACGCAGATCAGCAACGTCTGCGACTCTTCATCACACCTGTGAACCTGCTACTCTATTCGTTCTCACCTACAATCCTCCCTAAGGGCACCTTGCCACGGTGTTGCACCTGCTGGTGCTTCTCTGCGGTCTGCAATTCCTTGTCTGAGATCTGGGCATGCAACCCGAGGTTCTTCAACTTTGTTGTGCAAGTTAGCTGAATCCCACAACATCACGGTTCTAAATGATGTGTTCTCTTCCAAGGTAACTATCAACTTTCTCTCTCTACTTCTGTAACTTCTCTCTCTAGACTCTCTCTAGGTAGAATCCTCCATTCTCAGCATTTTCTCTCTCTACTTCTGTAACTTCTCTCTCTAGACTCTCTCTAGGTAGAATCCTCCATTCTCAGCATTTTCTCTCTCTAGTTTTGTTTTACATGCCTTTTATTTTGATTAATTTCTAGTTAATTGTTAGTGAATTTTAAATTGATTTTTGTAAGCACATTTGATCCATTAATAAATTTAGTTTGATTTTATTGTTCTATTTTCTTTGATTCTTGCTCAAGTAATTAAGTAATCTCATGATTTAAAAAAAAAAAAAACTTGTTTTTAAATCTCAATTAATCCACCATTCTCGCCTCTTCATTATTTTAAGAAAATTTCTGTTAAATTGTTCTTTGATTGCTACCCTAACCCCGAGTGCGGACGATATCCGACACGAGCCACTGTGCAAGTCTGCATTTTTGCAGATTAAGTGAACCAAATCGGAGAAATTACAAATACTGTTGAAATCAGTCTGCATTTTTGCAGATTAAGTGAACCAAATCGGAGAAATTACAAATACTGTTGAAATCAGTCTGCATTTTTGCAGATTAAGTGAACCAAATCGGAGAAATTACAAATACTGTTGAAATCAAGGGTTTCCGATCCAACGACACGGAATAATCCTCATTTCAACCGCCTGCGCCTTCACTTTGCCCAGCAACTCCTCCTTGGTCCGTCCTCTTCATATTCACGATCTGGCTCTCCTCCACTGGACTGGACGTACCAGCAAACCCACCGTCATCTTCTTCTCCGGGCATCCACCATTAAATCCGGTAGCCTTTTCCTTAGACTTGAAATCCACTTTGGCTTCTCCATCTCTTCCCTTTTGATCACCCCCTACACAATCAGCAAAGAGGTTGCATATGCAATCGTAATCCTCCTCTCTTTACCGCCAAGTAGCGAGGTCAAAAATGAAACAGATCTGCATCTATCCGTCACCTTCATCTCTAGCCCTCTACAGGTGCTACCCTTCTCTCTTCACCATGGGTTCTGCATCCTCATCTCTCAACCAATCAGCAACTCCCTACGTCTTTGGGCTTCGCTGCCCCCTTGGCTGTCCATGCTATTACGACCAGCAGCTCAAGATCGTGATGCTCATATGCAGGCCGTGAGCAAACATAGCCTGCAACCTCCATGCTCTCTTGTTGTGACGGCTAAGCACCACCACGTGGCAGCACCACATCAATGGCTGTGCGCATAGCCCCATCTCTTCACGGCAACCTCATGCATGGCCGATCTCCTTGAGGGTGCACAAACTCACCACGGGTAGCACCTCCTTCTCCACTTGATATTCCACCATGGACACATTCAACTCTTCACGGTCTCATTGGGGCTGAAGCTCAGAACCTGCAAGGAATGTAACCATGGCCAATCATGGCCGTTTCAACATGGTCGATCATGCTTTGGGTAAGTGACCAAGAGTTTTCTTTCTCTCTTCTCTTCTCACTTTCTCTCTCTACCTAATTTCTCTCTCTAGTTTATTCTCTTTTTCTATGCTTTATAATTTAGTTATTTTGGTTTGCTTTTCATTGTAAGAGACATGTTCGATTGAATGAAGTCAGATTTGAATAAAGTTGTGTTACATTCTCTACAAATTTTTCCGTCATTTTATGTATTCTTTATTGTGCTAATCCGGCTAATCCTGAGTACGGATCGACATCCGACACGAGCCACTGTGTAAAATTGCTCATTTTACAGGTTACAAGTCTTGGATAATTACAAATTGTGTTAAAATTAGGGTTTTCGATCTGACGACACGGAAAAACCCTACTTTCAAATGGCGCCGTTACCGCTCGGGTGTACGGGAGTGTGAAAAAGGACGTAAAGATGGAATTGGAAAGTTGTTGAAGTGGAAAGCTGCTCAATTTGGACAACCTGACCTTTTGGGGAAACTTTCTATTTTTGATTTTTAGTGATTTTTAGCAGTCTTTCAAATTACTATTTTTAATATCTCGAAAGGCCGAGTGCAAAGTTATAATAATTTAAGAATTTTACTGCTTTCCAAATAATTGCTAGATCTTGTTCTAAGGTTTTTTAGAAACCCTTGATTAAGTGGAAAATACCAAAAAAATCAAAAATCAAAAATTCAAAAAAATTAGGGTTTTCATTTCTTGCTATTTTTAAATAGATTCTAGGTTTTTCTATTTTTGGATAGTTTCCAGACACATCGGAATCTCGAAATTAGGATTTCTTTTTTTAGGACATTGTAATTTTGGAGAGAGTATTTATAAATATTCTCTAATTTTGGAAAATTCTAAAATAGGAGATCTTCTAATTTGAAAAGATTTCCTCAATTTGGGAAATTTCCAAAATAGACGGGATTTTAAATCTTCACTATATTTGGAAGGTTTCCTTATCTGAGAACGTTTGAAAAAAAATTCAAAAATTTTTATTCTCAACTTCGAATCATAATTGGAAACAAGTCTATTACCGGCTAAAATCAATGCATGTTTCATGAAACCCTAATAGCTGGTCAAACCTTCCAATAAATATCCCACAACCCTATACCTAATCTAACCATTGAGTGCAGGAACACGATCCAGTGTGGGTAGGGAGCAAAAGCTCAACCCACGGAGGCGACCCCGTGGCGTGGCCCATGGGAGGTAAGTCCTTATCCTCGCCTTGAGTGCGATACGGCGCAATTGGGTGAATTATTGCCACTTGTCTATTTGCTTTCGCATACATATTATTCGACTTGCGTGGCATGGCCGTTAATCAATCAACTCTAGGAGAGCAGACCCAGCTCTAAAATTGAAACTAGTGGGATTTCATCACCCACCTCATCATTCCAACTGATTTGATCCCCAGGCTCCATTTAGTTAAAAAGAATCAAGAAGTAGAGCCAATTAGCACGATGTTCGAGAAAAAATCCATACAAAGCGAACCCGCTTAACATCCAGTCGAAATAAGACCACGAGCACGAGTCCCTGTTGTCTAACACACCCATAGGTCCCTGTTACTCAAGTACACTGAGCTCGACGTGGCATCTTGGACTATTCATCGGTTAGTTGCGCGTGGACTAGGAACATGCACCAACCCTAGCTTAACCCGATGGAACACTCTTCTTAAACACTTGACCAATCCGGTTAGTCTTGGACGTACTTATGACAACCATTGTGTCGTACGCCTGTCTAGGCTTCGGATTGCCTTGTTGACGAGAGTTAGTACTAAAGGATTCGCTCTGAAGAGTGTAGCCTGGTGAGAACCCATGAGTGCAAACAGTTAGTCCGGCGGCTAAAAGATAAACCAGTGGTCTGCCTATTATCATAATCTACTCTAGTCCCAAAACTAACAAGATAATCCCTAAAATATATCCTGATTGTTTAGAATATGATTATCTGTGCTTGGTGTACATCATCACTACTCTAGTGTCTCCTTTTGGCAACTTTTTGCCAAATCTTGGGCTTGCTTTTTCAAGCAGTAGCCCGATTGGACCTGTCCTAACCTTTGACTGACTCGATCCTAGAGTTAGTCCACCGCACCCCTCTATCACCTTTAATGGCAAATGAACGGCCTCTATATGAGACCTACTACAATTTCTGTAAGAATTTAGGTGATCCCTCTCAACAATGGTATGACAATTCTGCGTATTATCATGATACTCCAGTCTCTCAGACTTCTACGGGGTATGACAGTCACAGAGATCCGGAGTACAAATCTGTACTCCAAGAGCTTAAAAACTCAGTTTCTACTCTTCGTGCCGCGGTTTAGCAACTTGTGCACAATTCCTAGTCTGTAGGATATTACCCTCCTATCCAGCAAGATGTCTGTACCTTTCCATCTCCAATGCAGACCTCCTATGACAACACTTATTATTCAAACAATAAGAGTCAGCGTAACTTTGGTTGGGAATAGTCTACCCTCCCGCAGCAACTACGGCAGGATAATTATCCTTTCGGGTTCTATCAACCCAATCGAGAGTATGACTGGCAATACTCACAATCCCAATACGCATCATATCTACAGAATGACTATTCTGATCAACAGAGGGCCCCTCAGGATTTTCAGAGTCAGCAGCTAGTCCTAGACTCCACTCTGCTTTACAACTTTCATACCCAGTCGGACTACAATCAAGAGTTGGCACCTCAGCTCCCCTTGGCTGAACGGCCTTCATTGGCTACTAAACCCTGTCTAGAGGACCTTCTCTTTCAGTATATTGCCCAGCAACAACAGTATTTCCAAGGTCTAGAGCACCAACAACAGCAATCTATGACGAGCTTGGAGCAACGTCTAGTTCAATTAGAAAATGAAAGAGAAGAAGTCAACTTCACTAGCCCTCCTATAGCCTATCCTAAGGAGACTAACATGACCACTGTCTATGATGAGGAGCCGCACAATTGGACCCAGTACCAGCATTGCGAGGAAGAAATAAAAATTGTACCCATTCCTAGATCGAGCCAGACTATTGAGGAGCCAGTGTATCCATCTTCAGTGCCCTTAAAAGTACCAAATCCTGAACCTTGCTTAGAGAAACCTATTTCTCACTCTGCTGACCCTAATGTCGATCTTCATGACACTGAGTTGTGTCTAGATCACAGAATCCCTATTGGCCTAGACTTACCTGCCCCCACCACCCTTGGAGTAAGCCATAATAGTGATGAACCCGAGTCTCAATCTTTGGTGCCCTTCACAGCCCCAACTTCTGAACCGAGTACAGAGATACCCATGTCCAACTCTATCTCTAATGATTCTACCTCTACACTGGAAGCAGACATTCCTACAATTGAGCCGTGTCTAGAAAATGGGACTTCTGTTATCCCGGACCTACCGTTCCCCACCGAGGATGAACATATTGAGTGCAGGGATTGGAACATCCCTATTACATTAGGAAACATTAAGGAAGAGGTCAAAAGTTTTCACCCGTCACCCTACGTCGATGTTGTCGATGAACCGTATGTCATGGAGAGTCTAATTTAGGACTCTCAAGAGAAAAAATTATCCCAATGTCAAGAACACTTTGCGCCTGACTTCATCTCACAGTCAAACAATTCTGGTATTACTGATCTGTAGGTGTCTGCTCCATTCAGATATATTTCTGCAAAACTCAATGAGTTTGTGGCTCTACTAACCATAGTCAGAGAACCCACTACTACTCTCCTCTTAGTCTTTACTGAGAAGCTTCTATTCCTCCCCGCTAAACTAAATATTTTTGTGGGTCTACTCAGAGAACTTACTATCCTTCTCTCAGTCTACACTGAGAAAGACCTGTTCTACACAGGTATACCTAGACAAGGGATATGATAACTGTCTCCGTTCCACTTTAGGTGTCAGGAAGACTGCAGATTCACTCAGTCTCCATGAGTTTCAACCTGGTTGGGGGTACTTGATATGCCCCCGTCATGTCTGGCTGAAGACGTAAAACTTAGTGCTTTCGAAAAGACAATTCCTATATTCCTAGAGTAGATGAGTCTCATGCATTTGTTATTAACTATTATATCATTAGAAATGCAGGTACATTCATTCTTCCGATCATCAGGTACCACACATTGTCGAGTTTCTGCCGACTTGGCAACATCCTCCCAGAACCTTTGCATCATCATCACCGATTTTTCATCATTTTATGTCCCGGTCATGAGCACCGAGGACGGTGTTGTATTTTGGTTGGGAGTGGGTATTTACCAAACCTCATGTCTTCATTTTAATAAAAAAATATATATTGTTTTTAGATAATTTTTGATGTTCTTCAAAAGTTTTCTAGAATTTAAAAAATGTGTCAAATACCCTGACTTTGATTAGCCAAAAATCTCTGTTAAGTTAGTATTGAGGATGACAATTTTTTAAAGTTAGCTTTGAGTCAAGTCAAGCGTGACTACAGCAGGTTTGAAAACTTAAAAAAACTCAGATTCGGCACAATTGTACACTATCAACATCAGAGTCATCCTAAGTTTGGAATCTCTAGAGATCTTGTGAGAATAATTGTGGAGACCTAACCCAGTGAGCTTTTGAGCCTTTAATCATTTTAGAGGGTTATACAACATTTCTGAGTCACAAGATGACTCACTATTCTTCATGCCCGCAATATTCGTTGAGAGATCTCATTATCTTTTGCTTCGATCATAAAACTCGGAAGGACATCAACATTGGATTACTACGACAGAACCTTCTCTGTATCAAGTCAAGACAGTATACATAATAGTGTAAACCCTAAAAAATGATTTAGGCCATTTTTCTGAACCATTCAGCCTTTTTACTAACCTGAATTATACTTCACTAGAAACCCTTTGAACCTTTCTATAAAAATATTTTCTTGTTCAGCCCATTAACCAAAAACCCAGTTTACCTACGAAGTGTTACTAGCTACCCTACTCTTGAGATGGATAGAAGAATAATTGATATGGGTGTATCGTGAAAATAAGAAAAATCAAAAGAAAAATAAAGTGGTTCAAGCTAAAAAGAAAATATGAAAAGAAAGTATGAAAAAGAGCTGAAAATAAAATGAGCAGTCTTCGAAATATCAGAAAAAGAGAAAAATACAAAAGAAAGAAAAGAAACAAAAACTTATTTTCCACTAGTAGGAAACATACAAGAAAATGGAGATATCCTCTCAGAACTTTGAAATCCTGTATTCTCTTATTTTTCTACACTTGACCTAAGCCTCATTACAACCTATGAAAGTCCTACTTGATTCTAGGATAGCACGATCATAAAATGTGGAGATTGGAGAAGGAGAAGCTAGAGTTTGATTTGACGTTCCTGAGTGAAGTGATATTCCAATCATGAGATCTTCTGTTAAAGATGTCATTCTTTTAAATAATACATATGTGAGATCTTTGCTTTCATATATCAACACATCTCCTCACATATAAATTGAGAGAAAAGAAGAAAACCCTTCTTGTTTGATTCCATCCTGAGTGCTAAACTTGTGAGATTTGAGGTCGAGGCATAAAAACTTAGAGGTGATTTGAAAATCTTTACTGTCGGATGATAAATATGTTGAGCACACACACACGTAGAGTCTTTCCAACTCTTTGCTAGCATGTAACTATTTTTGCATCTATTCAATGATTTGACGAACGGTGTTTTCCCTAAGCTAATATAAAAAAGTGTGCAGCATGTGCAAAGCCATTTTAAGCTCATTTATTTCGCACTAATTGTTAAGGATTGGCAATATGCTGGTTGGGGGTTGTGATATTCGCTCAAAAGTGTTTATTTCAAGCAATTATCCTTTTAGCGTTATCGCACTCTCCTATGTAAAATGCTCTATTTATCTACTTTTCTACGTAAGAGTCTCTTCTGTTACGTAGAACACACTTTTCTGGATGAAATGGTATATTTGCATGCATTAAACACATTTTCGGAAGTCTAGATATAAAGTCTTTCTGATTAAGTCTCATTACGCACTTTTTCTATCACAGAAAACCCCGATTGGATGATTCTCGAGACTTGCGGGCCCACATCGATCATGAAAGCCCATTATCAAAGCTTAGAGAGCCAACAGGCTATGATTAGAAGATATGGGCCAAATACGGGCTGAACAAGAGGATTGAAGAGCCGGCCAAAAAACAAAGAGAGCGGGAGAACCGATGACCAAGAGACCGATGACCATGGTCGATGCACTCTAGGCCCATGATTTTTAGCGTTCCCATTGGCCAACCACTGGCCGACTCATGGCATCATCTCTTGGCCTAGTGGTCAATCAACCTTATGGCCAAACGGCCCCCGAGCCCGAGCCCGAGCCCACAACCCACTTATCATTCCTCAAAATAAAAAAATAAAAAAGAAATAAAAAATAATAAAAAAAATCTTTTTTTTTAGAAACCGTGGGTTTCTGACAGTTTCTCCCTTTAAAAAGGGGAAACCCTACACGCCGCTGGGTCCTATCCCTTTTCTTCCCCTTTTGATTCTTTCTTCTTCTTCTCCTCCCCTCCTTCCTCTTCTCCTGCAAGCCGCCCTCTTCTCCAGCGACTGGTTTGGATCTTCTTCATCTTCTTCTTCTTCTTTTTCTTTCCACTTGCCGTTGCAGCAGCCACGAGCTCAGGTGGACTGGTTCGATGCACCTGCTGCTGCGAATGCCATTCACCACCACCGGAGTCGGCGAACCTGCAAATACCGCCTCCTCCTCTTCTTTTTCTTCTTCTTTCTTCTTCTTCTTTTTCTTCTTCTCCTTCTTCTTCTATTGCAGGTACAAAGGGGCGAACCAGCGAGGTGTCACCCCCATTAACTCCCCACCGGAGTTGCAACCTACAACTCCGGTCACCATGTCACCAACTCCACCGCCTTCCCCTTTATCTTCTCCTCCTTCTCCCCAGCACGCCACCGCCTGTGCCTTCACCTCGCCCAGCAACTCCTCCTTGGTCCATCCTCTTCATATTCATGATCTGCCTCTCCTCCACTGGACGTACCAGCAAACCCACCGTCATCTTCTTCTTCGGGCATCCACCATTAAAACCGGCAGCCTTTTCCTTAGACTTGAAATCCACTTTGGCTTCTCCATCTCTTCCCTTTTGATCACCCCCTACACGATCAGCAAAGAGGTTGCATATGCAACCATAATCCTCCTCTCTTTACCGCCAAGCAGCTAGGTCAAAAATGAAATAGATCTACATCTGTTTGTCACCTTCATCTCCAGCCGTCTTCAGGTGCTGCCCTTCTCTCTTCACCACAGGTTCTGCATCCTCATCTCCCAACCAATCAGTAACTCCCTACGTCTTTGTGCTTCGCTGCCCTCTTGGCTGTCCATGCTGCTACGACCAGCAGCTCAAGATCATGATGCTCATATGCAGGCTGTGAGCAAACACAGCCTGCAACCTCCATTCTCTCTTGTTGTGACGGCTAAGCACCACCACGTGGCAGCACCACATCAATGGCTGTGCGCATAGCCCCATCTCTTCACGGCAACCTCATGCATGGCCGATCTCTTTGAGGACGACGAGTAACACCTCTTTCTCCACTTGCTATTCCACCATGGACACATTCAACTCTTCACGGTCTCATTGGGGCTGAAGCTCAGAACCTGCAAGGAATGTAACCATGGCCAATCATGGCTGTTTCAACATAGCAGATCATGCTCTGGGTAAGTGACCAAGAGTTTTCTTTCTCTCTTCTCTTCTCACTTTCTCTCTCTACCTACTTTCTCTCTCTAATTTATTCTCCTTTTCTATGCTTTATAATTTAGTTATTTTGGTTTGCTTTTCATTGTAAGAGACATGTTCGATTGAATGAAGTCAGATTTGAATAAAGTTGTGTTACATTCTCTACAAGTTTTTTCGTCATTTTATGTATTCTTTATTGTGCTAATCCGGCTAATCCCGAGTGCGGATCGACATCCGACATGAGCCACTATGCAAAATTGCTCATTTTACAGGTTACAAGTCTCGGATAATTACAAATTGTGTTGAAATTAAGGTTTCCGATCCGACGACACGGAAAAACCTTACTTTCATGGTCAAACCTAATAATTGGACAGACCCGAGTCTTAGTCAAAGTTTTGACTTTTGGGAGAGTCCGATTGATTGGACAAGTTCCAATCAATTGGACATAGCCCAATTGTCACACCCCGGATTTCGACTGCACAAATCCCGAGGTGTGTGCCGCGTGTCCTAAATCCAACGCTTGAATTTCAAGACACACAAGGCAAAACTCGTCCGCACATCTAATCAGAGTTGCGAAAATCAAAGTAAATTTTTTCATTTTTAAACTACGGAAGCGCAAACTTACTAGACTTGTGACTATGCTCGGACTACCAAATTGAATTAGGCAATTTTAAAACAAGATATAAATTATAATTATCCTGCGTGCTATCATGATATTACATAATAGAGGGATGTTTAAGATTCATTGATATAATATAAATACGAACAAGAAATTCAAACATTCTAATGATGACAACCTACCGACTATACTACCAATATCATCCACTCTACTGCATTTGATTTCCTCTCCACCATCAATCTGAATGATTCTTCAATTCTTCTCAGCCCTTCGATTCCTTCTCTGCAAGAGGACTGTGAGTGGGTGAGCTTTTATAAAAAAGCTCGTGAGTGTGTCCAACTTCTAACAACATGTCAGGGGTAAAATAGTTGATAAATACAAAACAGGTCAGTTTCATAGAAAACACATGTAAAAACCATTTGATGCAACTAAACAAGTTTGAAAGTCAATGATGCGATAGAATCCATGATAGCAGAATAAAAACCTATAAAGTAGCAGTCAACTCAATTTCATAAAGCAGTTAAATTCATACACCACGGTAATACAGAATAATCATGAAATGCATGCACGAAATGCAGATTTTAAATCATAATAGTGGCAGGCCCAAGTCGTAACCTCTCACCCCATAATAAGCGTTACTAATGGGTCTACCTATAGCATGCAGTATAATATCCAATTTCCTCTTATCCTTTATCCAATATCCTCTTTTCACTTAATAATCGGGACTCGGTCCCACAAGTTTCTTTGGACGCCACTAGAGATACGACTGGTTTTCTCACCGCCCCAGTCAGGGTCTCTCTCCAAGTAACCAAATAACCATCATCCAGAACCAATCTATTTCCACATATCTACTATAATACATAGCTCCCAAGTTCACCGGCTGGAGTCTGTCCCGTAACCAATTTCACCGCTGGTCAAACGTTCGACGACTGCAAATTTGCTAAGGATCCAGAGCTCATCCAGTGCGGCTGCCCACCTACACCCGCGTCTAAATGCCCATCGGGCAAGCATGTATCTCTAGGGTCCGCGTGATCACACAAATAAAATCATGCTTATCTTATTATATGCAATGCCTTTTAAATTCAGAATCCATTCCTCAAATTGTGTAATCATGCGAACATTTAAAAAAAAGTGCAAGTAATTGTAGATACGTAATTGATAAACAAATAAATGCAATTTCAAATATGCAAGTTAAAGCATTTGATTCAAGATCATTTTCAACTAAAAGCAAAATCAGAACATTTCTTTAATATCAAATGCAGTTGTTAATTCAATTTTTGGTTCTGGAAAGCCTAATACAAGGCACGAAGAAGAAGGGGGACCACTCACCGTTGAATGCTCTGATTTCTCTTTGATGGTTGAGTCGCTAGTCCGCTTTTTCAAGGCTTTGACGCTTTTGATCGCTACCTCCAAATTCTCTTTCTTCTTTTGCTGCTATCTTCTTCGAGATGGAATGCCAACGCCATGAAAGAGTTTAAGGGAAGTTAGGTTAACTTTGGAATTAAGAAGGATTTAAACTCTACGAAATCCTAACTAAAATTGGTCGATCCTGATTCTGCTAATCCGACTTGATTAATCAGGGTTTGATAAAACCCTAATCTAAATGCCAATCTAAAATTGAGTCTTGTAGAAAGTCAATTATTCTATTATCATCGTTTATTTTATCCGACTTTTATCTAATTTTCCCCTATAATTCATATCAATTATAAACACTTCATTAAATATTATTATATGTTTACATAATTTCTTTATCGTATTATTAGTTATTGTTAAGCTCCCCATAATTTATTATTTATTTTAATTATTTAAATATATTATTTTATTACATTAATGGCTTAATTGTTAAACAAATATATTTCTCGCGTCGGGTTAGGACCGAGTATGGTTGGTCTATCTAGGCATGTGCCTAGGCATGGCCTAGCATGCACGTGCAGTGCTAGGCATTGTCTATGCATTTTGCCAAGCATTAGGGGACCCGAGTCAACTCGCCGAGTTAACTAGGCAGACAATAATCCTTATCGTAAACAGTGCCTACTCTCATGATAGGCGACCCAGGTGGGTCCCATCAACCCAAGCGAGGGTTTTGACCTTCATGTGGGCTCATGGGCCACCAAAACGTGGATATCATAGGTGGTGGGACCCACACACCCAAAATGTACATATTGTGAGAGCCATTGGATTGCGTGGTCTATGTAGGCCACAATTTCCACAGTTAAGTTCGCCAAACAGGGTAGGCCCATAGACCACACATCAATCACGATGGTGATCTAAAAGTGCTCCACTACTTGATGGATGGTCCATTACTTGATGGACCGCATAACAAAATCGGCCAAGATGATGATTTCTGGCCATTGAGTTGGTGGTTGGTTGTTGATACACAAAAATCAACTTTATTTGGGGTCAATTCTAACCATTGGATCGAGGTCATTTGCATGGACTGATTTTAACCATGGGATTTAATGAACACCATGATCAAAATCAAGAAGACCACTAATCCTTATTTAAGTCCAAGAAAACAATAACCATTATTAATATCTAATATTTTCATAATTAACAACTAACATTAATTTATTATTATAAAACATTGATTGACATTATTTTATTCTTTAAAGCAACTAATCCTTTGTTTTATTATATATATATTTGTAACTTCATTACATATTTTCCATATGGGGCCGCCCTTGTTTTGGCCCCACGCATGACATGTTAAAAGGGTGGGTCCCACAACTACCAAATGGACCCACAAACACCGTACCCCATACACACCTCTATTAGGTGGGATCTACCAAAACAGCAAGTCCCGTGGCACATTCGTGGAGGATACTTATCACATGGATGTTGGACCAATTCCTAGGTGAACTTAGGAACCACAATCAGCTTGGTTGATGCCCTTCATCAACCGCTGGATCGAAGATCACCCTAGAGGGTTAATCTTAATGGTGAGGATTGGACAGCAATGGGAGTGCATGTGTGACGGCTTGATGGGATTGGTAGGGAATCAAATGAGGTTGTGAGATGGTAAGGCATGATGGAGTGGGCTGGCAGTGAAGCTGCATGGGCAGCAGGTGGTGCAAGGGAATAGAAGGCTACAAGGATGAGGAGAAGGGATATATAGGGTGTATTGGAAAGGTGGGATGCTGCTGGCCACATGTGTTGGCGAAGACCATGAAAGTGTCGGCCGGCGCAAGGGATGGTGAGTTGGAGACGTACGTGGGAAACACGACAATGGCCTAATGATGGACTGAAACGGTGGATAGCTATAAGTCCATAAGGAAAGCTGCACGGGGTAGGAATAGGGCTGCATGGACATTAAGCCATATCCTAGATGAACCTATGAACCTACGAACCTAGATAATGCCATGGCTGGATGTATGGTCAGGTCGGTTGGAAAAGGTGACCCGGGGTTTGGTAGAACAATTGTTGAACAAGATGGTGATGGTCTCAGGGTGGTCCATCACTTGATGGGCCCAACACACCAAATCAACTTTGGTTGGTGATCACAAGTGGTCCACCAATTGATGGACCCACATACTAATTCAGTTTCTTGGTGATTTGTGGCTGTTGGATTGATGGCCTAACCACTAAAAATCATTTTCTCAACCTTTTCATTTTATTATATTTTTCTCTTTCCTCAAATAGGGACATTTCCCTTGTTTTGATTCAAACATTGAACCACAATAGGGGCACCGCCCCATACATGTTAAACACCCTATGACGGGCTCCACGACTTCCAAGTGGACCCACCAAAACCATACCTACACCAACCATTGAAATCTGCACTTTGTTTTTCACTCTTTTCATTAAAAATAGAGGTGCTGCCCTGTTGAAAGAAAAGTTGCAGGTCCAGCAACAAAGAGCTCTACTCCTAACCCAAATCCACGACCCTAGAGGTCCAAACTACCTTCTTACAGACCCATTAGACCCCTCTCAATACCCTTCAATCCCAGCACCTTTCTAGTGGAGGAAAAAGGACACTAAATCCTATGAAAATGGTGAAACGTCCAAAACAGGGACTGTTTTTTTTTTTTTAGAGCATAAAATGGCCATCCTTGGCTGCTACTTGGACCCTATTTGTGCATACCTCATTCACCCACATATGGTTTTTTTTTTTATTTTTCTTTTTACTTTAGGACCTAATTTAAACCATAAAAACTTAGCAAATCTAGACTAGAAACCACCATCCAAATCGGGAAAAAGAAAAGAACTTCAAGTTTAACAAGGATGGAATTTAAACAAAATACAAAGAATGCTACAAACTGAAATGGGGTGTAACCACAGTTGCATAAAGAAGACCTGATGAAGAAAAATGTAAGAAAAGGAGGGCAAGGGAAGAAGGAGATGCCATTTACCTTGTGGTGGAGCTTTTCCTCACCAAGGCGTGGTGCTCCTTCTTACTCCACAACTTTCGCTAGTTCTCAAGCTGCTACCATTAGGGGTTCAGCACGGAGTGGGAAGAGGGGAGAACAACATACTCACCTGTGAGCTCAATTGTTTGAGAGATGGAGAGAGGAGAGAGATCTTTAGAGAGGGTTTAAGGGAATGACAAAGATGAGTTGTTTCCTTGCTCCCACGAGAGTCACTCTCCCTTTCATACCATTTTCCAATTGCTTCCCACACAAGCCACTTTTTCAATTTATATTTGTTCCCTAGGATGGCATAATGGTAATATTGAAAAGGGTAAGTTTGTCCTTTCACTAGACTTGGACACATTAGTCATTTGTTTAAAAGAATTGTTTGACATGTGTCGCCATCCTATGAATTATTTCGACACATGTCGCAACATAGGGTGTGGTAGGTAGGAGTAGTTGAGATTTCATCATTGCATTGCTATGGTGTACACGAGTACACCAACCTACGACACACCCAATAGCATTTCGTTTATAACGTGTGATAGGTCGTGACTCTCAAAAATCCAACCGTACGGATGTGAAGAGCATTCTGTCCTCTTCGAATGGCAAGTCGGGTGAAACTCCATTATCGAAGGCACGGTGAGATTAAGCTAAGATTGTGTATCAAACACCTGGTTTAGGGTTATATTATCCAAAATGAAACCTGGAACATGTTGCAACGCTTTCAAGGTGTCCAGAGAAGTGGAAGTTGTTGTCATTGGAGAATTCCAACAACCAAGGACCCCCTAGAGTCACGCAGTAGGACTCATAACTCGAGGAAAAATGCTCAAAAACGGGTCCGAAATCCTAGAAGGAGACCCGAAAAGTTCTTAAAGGACCCGAAAGGTCGACCCGGAAATCAGGGTCGCTACACCAATCGTTTGGAGGACTCTGTAAAATCGATTGGAGTCTACGAGACAGAACATGATCAAAGCCCAATCGATTGGAGAACTCTGTAAAATCGATTTGAGTCTACGAGACAGAACATTATCAGAGCCCAATCGATTGGAGACCTCTGTTAAATTGATTGGAGCCTTCGGGACAAAAACTTATTTGAGGCCAATCGATTGGATACTAAACCCAATTGATTGGACCCAGAGTACAATCGATTAGACTTAGCACAATTTGAGTCTTTCTCAGACCCAAAATTTTAGGTTCCACTCTCCTACGTTCTACAAGACTAAGGGTCACCAATCTATAAATATAACCCTTTTATACCTTCTCTAAAAGCACACAGAGTGACACAATACTTCAAGAGAGAGAAGAAAAGGTTTATTTATTAGAGTGTCCATTCAAAGAGCAAGAAGCTTATTTTCTCATTAATATCATTGAGCTTGTTCCTCTTCTTGATCAAAGCCAAGTTCTTGATCCATTACTTAGCTTAGGTCCTCTACTTAGATATTTGACCTAGTAACCTGAGAGTACCAGTGTGACTCAACGCCTTTGAGCAACCTAGGGTTCAGGGTGTACTGAATCCTTCACCTTCGGCAAAGGCGGGAGTGTTGAGAATTAAGATTGGAGCAACCGATCGACGGTGGATTTGGGGTGTATCAAACCGAACAAGCGGACAAGGCTTCCAGGCTGGAAGGGTGCGCGTGGATTCGTAGCGTTGATTCAGATGACGTGGACTCATCGGTAGTAGGTCTTGGCTAAGGTTGGAAGCTGTATTTGCAATGGTGCTGCGTAGGTAACCTTTGTCTCGTTTAACTTTTTAGTTAATGATACTTTTCGTCTGGACGTGGTCCTGTGGTTTTTCCTTGGCTAAGGTTTCCACGTAAAAATCTCTTGTATTGTGTGATTGTTTGTTTGTATTCCACTATCTATCTTGATTAGACTTAACGACGAAAAGAAAATATACCACAGATGTATATTCAATTTGAGTCGGTTGCAATAATCCTTTATCAAACAACTAAGGCATGCGATTTTGTTCCTCTACCATAGACCAGTAAAACTGTGTAGGTGTAATTAATTTTAAATACCTAATCAACACCCCCTTCTAGGTATATTGGATTAAAGAGAACAGACTGGTGGTTATTTCAATTGGTATCAGAGTAAGTTATTCTATTAAAGGTTTAATCACCTGAATTTAGATTTCTATAAAACTAGTTTATTATTTTCTCTATAAAGATGCCGAAAGAAGGGTTCACTGTGAATAGTCGTAATGACTCAGACAGTGAAAATCAAGATAATCTTTATACTGCTTATCAAGAGCTATATAAAAAATGTAAGGAATATTTTCATATTCAATTTGGCAAAGATTCTATTTGACATAAAAACATTCTTGTAACTGTTCCTACGAGCACAAGTGTAGTGTGAAGATGTCGTGGTATGCATACTTCGCCAACTAAGTGAAGACTAAAAGACAGAAACAGCAAGAATCAGACAGTTGACGATAAGAGTCATCTAAGTAACTGTCGATTTGTCAGTTAACGGTCGTGAATGCTCGATTAGGAAGTTAAGTGACTCAGTGGCCATAGGAGTTGATTAAAATGAACAAAATATAATGGTCAGACTTAGTCATTGGGCAGACCTGAGTCAAAGTCAATTTTATTGACTAATAGGATAGTCCAATCAATTGGACATGTATCCCCAATCGATTGGACATAGCCCAATCGATTGGAGACACTGTGTAATCGATTGGAGACTACGAGGCAGAAACTTATTTGAGCACAATCGATTGGAGACTCTACGGAATCGATTGGAGCCTTCGGTACTGAAAGTTATATGAGTAAATCGATTGGAGAACCCTATGCAATCAATTGGTGCCTTCGGAACAGAAAACTTATTGAGACCAATTGATTGGACACTTATCCCCAATTCATTGGACATGGCCCAATCGATTGGACCAAGTGTACAATCGATTGGACCTTGAACAGAATTGGTCTTTTCAGATCTAAAATTCATGGTTCCATTGTCCCACGTTCCACACGACTTAAGGTCTTAGAATTTTATAAATAGAACCCTTCTATACCTTCTCTAAATACACACAGAGACACAGAGTGACTCAATCTTCAAGAGAGAGTAGCAAAGGCTTTATTTATTAGAGTGTCCATTCAAAGATCAAGAAGCTTGTTTTTCATTCACATCTTGTGAGCTTATTCTCTTCTTGATCAAAGCTAAGAGCTTACTCTTTCCTCAGCTTAGGTTTTCCACTTCTATATTCAACCTAGTAGACTGAGTGTACCAGTGTGACTCAACACTATTTGAGCAACTTAGGGTTCAGGGTGTACTGAATCCTTCACCTTCTACAAAGGCGGGAGTGTTGAGAATTAAGATCTGAGGAGCCGGTTGAAGGTAGGTTTGGGGTGTACCAAACTGAACAAGCGGACAAGGCTTCTTGGCTGAAAGGGTGCGCGTGGATTCGTAGTGAAAGTCGGATTTTTCCGCGTCGTTGGTTACGGAAACCCTAACTTCAACAAGATTTGTAATTTTTATCCGATTATCCTGCAAAATTGATAGATTTGTATAGGGATTCGTGTCGGATGTCGATCCGCACTCGGGATTAGTCGGATTAGCGCGAATAAGAACATAAAATGACAGATAATATACAAGAGAAAAAGGAGAATGATGGAAGAGATGAGAAGGGCGAGTCGATTTAAAACACATCCAAATAAGATCCAGAGAAGACTAAAATTATCGAAATCAAATTGCATTAATCAAACTGTTGCTTACATGAAATAAATGACAGAAATAAATAAAGCGGTAAATCTATTCTAGAAAGCATGTAAGAAAGCATGTAAAAAGAGATTTTAGAGAGAGAGGAAGAAGGTAGAGAGAGAATTTTCACACCTCGGTCGTTTACCGGCCGACAAGGTAGAGGTGAGAGAAAAACTCACCCTCTTGCATTCACCGAACGGAGTCGGCGGTGCAAAAAGGCGATCAGCCTGGGGAGTTAAAGAGAGATTCTAGAGAGAGAGTGAAAAGTGACCACCTTTTTATCTTTATCGTGGGCATGAGTGAAGGTCGGCCCATGGTGATGGATGAGATGGTGGTTGTCCGGCCTTGCTCGGTCATGATGATGGTGATTCGGTGGTTTGCAAGCAAGGGGAGGCTTGTGACTGGTGCAGGAAAGTCGACCAGTAGCAGGTCCGGTGATCTTGGAGATCTAGTGGAGATCCGTGAAAGTGTGAGGTTCCTGACGTTGCAACCGCTAGAGGGAGAAGTTGCAGGCCGTTGATAGCAAGGATAGAGCACGTTGGTGGTACTATTGGTGGAGACGGAGAGTGTGGTGGTGGACTTAGCCGGAGAAGACGACTAGTTGTAGGCTTGGAGGATCTATGGCAGCAGAGATTGAGGGGGTGTTAGCAGAGGTAGATATGAGGGAAGCTTGCTGAAACAGAGGAGGCGCTCATGGAGGATGAAGAAGATGGAGACGAGAGTTGCAGGTTGCTTGGTGTTGTAGGTATGCAACACCAACACGTTGAAGAGATGGAGATGGCTAGAGCAGCAACTTTGTTGCAAGCTTTGGACGGTAGTGTGGTTGATTCTTGTCCAACCAGTAATGGTGAGTCACGCAGGTCCGGGGCAGCCAGGAGAGAGTCAGCACCGGTTTTCATGGTGCTCGCCGGAGTTGCAGGTTGCAACTCCGGTCATCTTGAATTCTTTTTTTTTTTTTTTTTTTTTTGGCTAGAAGAAGATGGCTTTGAGAGAAGAGAGGGCTGAGAGGGAGTTCAGGGCAGCAATGGAAGATGAGAGAAGAACCGTGGGCAGCACTTCGTGATGGTTGTGGTGAAACTTCACCACCGGTTTTCATGGTGCCTGCCGGAGAAGAGGAGGAGAAGACCGGAAGTCGTTGCTGGTCAGTCCAACGTGATGCACAGGTGCGTCTAGGTCTGTAACGGCAAGGAATGGAGAGCTACTGGGGACATGCTTGCATCGTGGGGATCCCAAAGAGGAGAGCACCGTTAGATTGATAAGTTGGCCGGAGTTGCAGGTCTGCAACTCCGGCGTTGAAGCTTGTAGGTGGAGGAGGGCAGACGTGCAACAGGTTGCTTGGCAGCATGGCTAGATGATGTTGCCGTGGGGATCAACGGTGAAGGATGCAGCGTTGGTGTGGACGCTTGCTGTTGTTGCACTTGTATTGGACGGCCGTTAATGGCAGCACCGCCTACAAGTTGCAGGTTGAACGGTGGAGGATGAAGACAGTCCATGGCTGGTCCCTACACCTTCAAGAAGAGATGGAAGAAGTTGAGGGTCCGTTTTGGTGAGAGAGAAGGGAGAAAAAGAGAGAAGATGAGAGGGTTTTTGGAGCCATGAAGAGAGATATATGGAGCACGTGGAGGAGAGACGATGCTGTAACGGCTTGGGCTTTTCTCCTTCCAAAAATAGTGATGGACGCCCCCCCCTTTAACGTTTTAGGGTTTTGGTCTTCTTAATGGATGGCCATCCAGCTATCCAATGGCCACGTTAGCAAGATTCTATTAAAATCTATTGCCCCACACTCCATGCTCTTGATTCATTCACCGATCCAGCATCCTTCTTGATTGTATATGCATTCCTTTTGTATTGCGTCCATGTTCAACATTTTATGGAAAGTCATCCAGCTTCTAACGTTTTTCAAAAGATGGAAATCTCTAGATTCGGTCCACTTGTCCCATGCATAGCTCTTCAACCAATCTTCCTCTTTCTAAGATATCACAACCACTATCTGTCTACTATTTCCTTCATCACAGTTAATCAAAATCTTTGTCCACACTAGCCAGGGTTCAATGACATTTTTAAGACCATGGGCCCCAACTTCCATACCGTGCAAGTCCACTTTTCTAATGTTCACCGTGAATGGTCAAACTTTCTTCCATAGGAGGTTAATACCGTGTACCCACTTGCTTCAACACCATGGCCCGCACTTTGGTCCAATTTTTGGTCTTCGGCTTCCTTGGACTTTCCTACCCATATGGTCGGTTTCCACTTTATTTTGGTTCTTGCTGACTGATCATAGGCCCGTAAGTCCTTAATCTTCTAATCGGGGTTTCCTGTAAGTCATCTCAGTCCACACTCTGCTTGGATTTAGGCTGTTCCGCTCTCTTGATTCTTGGTCCGACTATGCGATTCTCCGGCTCGACTCGTACTCGGTCCACATCTTCTCGCTGGTTCTTTAAGCTAATGAGCTTCTATAGTCCCACTGGCCTGAATATCTCGAGGTGTGTCCGATCGGGTTTCCTGTAACAATGAAAGCACATAATGAGACTCTATCAGAATGACTTCATGTCTAGACTTCCGAAAATGTGTTTAATGCATGCAAATATACCATTTCGTCCAGAAAAGTGTGTTCTACGCAACAAAAGAGACTCTTACGTAGAAAAGTGGATAAATAGAGTATTTTATGTAGGAGAATGCAATAACGCTAACAGGATAATTGCTTAAAATAAGCACTTTTGAGCGAATATCACAACCCCCAACCAGCATATTGCCAATCCTTGGCAATTAGTGCGAAATAAATGAGCTTAAAAGGGCTCTGCACATGCTGCACACTTTTTCATATTAGATCAGGGATAACCCCGTTCGTCAAATCATTGAATGGATGCAAAAACAGTTACATGCTAGCGAAGAGTTGGAAAGTTTTGGCAAGACTACAGACTGATAATCATGACCCAGAATAGTCAGACTCTGCGTGTGTGTGTGCTCAACATTCTCATCATCCGACAGTAAAGATTTTCAGATCACCTCTAAGTTTTTATGCCTTGACCTCAAATCTCACATGTTTAGTACTCAGAATAGAATCACACAAGAAGGGTTTTCTTCTTTTCTCTCAATTTATATGTGAGGAGATGTGTTGATATATGAAAGCAAAGATCTCACATATGTATTATTTGAAGGAAGGACATCCTTAACAGAAGAAGATCTCATGATTGGAATACCACTTCACTCAGGAACGTCAGATCAAACTCTATAGCTTCTCTTTCTCCAATCTCCACATTTTATGATCGTACTATCCTAGAATCAAGTAGGACTTTCCTGGGTTGTAATGAGGCTTAGGTCAGGTGTAGAGAGATAAAGGAATACAGGATTTCAAAGATCTTGAGAGGATATTGCCATTTTCTTGAATTTTTCCTGCGGCGCAACACCATTATCTGGTTCTTTTTCCTTTTTTCGTATTTTTCTCTTTTTCTTGATATTTCTGAGACTGCTCAATTTCTTTTCAGCTCTTCTTCATACATTCTTTCTATATTTTGTTTTTGGCTTGAACCACTTTCTTTTCCTTTTGATTCTTCTTCTTTACTTTTCTTTTTCACGGTACACCCACATCAGTTATTCTTTTGTCCATCTCAAAATAAGGGTAGCCAGTCATGTTTCGTAGCTGGTCTGGATTTTAGGTTGATGGGTTTGCAAATAAAAGGCTTTTATAGAAAGGTTCAAAGGGTTTCTAGTGAAGTATAATTCAGGTGAGTAAGAAGGCTGAATGGTTCAGAAAAATGGCCTAAATCATTTTCTAGGGTTTGCACTATCATGTATACTGTCTTGACTGGATACAGAGAGGGTTATGTCGTAGTAATCCAATGTTGATGTCGTTCCGAGTTTTATGATCGAAGCAAAAGATAATGAGATCTCTCAACGAATATTGCGGGCATGAAGAATAGTGAGTCATCTTGTGACTTAGGATTAATGTATAACTCTCTGAAATGATTAAAGGCTCGAAAGCTCACTGGGTTAGGTCTCCACAATTATTCTCACAGGATCTCCAGAATTCCTAAACTTAGGATGACTCTGATATTGATAGTGTACAATTGTGCCGAATATGAGTTTTTCTGAGTTTTCAAACCTACTGTAGTCACGCTTGAATTGACTCAACGCTAACTTTAAACAAAAATTGACATCCTCAATACTGACTTAACGGAGGTTTTCAGCTAATCAAAGTCAGGGTATTTGACACATTTTTGAAATTCTAGAAAACTTTTTGAAGAACATCGGAAATCACCCCAAAAACAAGGATTTTTTTTTTTTTTTTTTTTTTTTTTTTTTTTTTATATATATATATTTATCAAAAGGAATACATGAGTTTTGGTAAATACCCACCCCCAACCAAAATACAGCACCGTCCTCGGTGCTCATGACCGGGACATAAAATGATAAAAATTCAGTGATGATGATGCAAAAGTTCAGGAAGGATGTTACCAAGTCGGCAGAAACTCGACAGTGTTGGGTACCTGATGATCGGGAGAATGAATGTACCTGCCTTTTCAGAGATATAACAGTAATAACAAATGCATGAGACTCATGTACTCTAGGAATACCGGAATTGCCTTTCCGAAAGCGCTAAGTTTTACGTCTTCAGCCAGACACAATGGGGGTGATAAGCACCCCCAACCAATTTGAAGCATAGGGAGACTGAGTGAGTCATCAGTCATCCAGCTCATCAGTTGGAGCAGGAACGCTTCCAATCGAGCTAACCCAACCCAGCAGTAGTACAGGTAGGTTCTTTCTCAGTTAAGACTGAGAGGGTTCTCTGGCCGTTGTTAGCAGAGCCGCAAACTCATAAAGAGGAGCGGGTATGGGAGAACAGAAGTGGGTCTCTCATCAGTAAGAGACCTAGCAAGGGATTCTCTGACCATGGTTAGCAGAGCCGAAGACACAATGTGTATCGGGGATGGATTTTTTTGGAGCAGACTCTAGTGGGGTTGACAGTAAGCACCCCTATCCAGTATAAAATGCAGTGAGACTGAAATGATCATCAGTCGTAAGAGATTGGATCGATGAGATCCGTCTGCCTGGTCTCTCATCAGTAAGAGACCAATGGCAAAGGAAGAGTGTTGAAGATTGAAGGACTCTCAGATCGAGTCAAACAATGGGGCAGTTGAACCCATATAAATAAGCTTCAGACTAGGTTACAAAGAGACACTGGGTTTGAGATCCTAAATGATGCACATAGAGCAAGCAAGATAATCCTATGCCTATAACAAATCAGGATAAGTTTGAGGATTTATCTTGTTAGTTTCTGGGGTATGGTAGATTATGACAGTGGGCGGACCACTGGTTTATTTTGTTAACCGCCGGACTAACTTTGTCGCTCTTAGGTTCTCACCAGGCTACACTCTTCAAAGCGAATCCTTTAGTACTGACTCTAGTCAACAACAAGGCAATCCGAAGCCTAGACAGACGTGCGGCACAATGGCTGTCTTAAGTACGTCCCAGACTAACCAGATTGGTCAAGTGTTTAAGAAGAGTGTTCCCTTGGGTTAAGCTAGGGTTGGTGCGTGTTCCTAGTCCACACGCAACTAATCGCCGAATAGTCCAAGATGCCACGTAGAGCTCAGTGTACTTGAGTAGCAGGGACTTATGGGTGTGTTAGACAACAGGGACCCGCGCTCGTGGTCTTATTTCGATTGGATGTTAAGCGGGTTCGCTTTGTGTGGATTTTTCCTTGAACACCGGGCTAATTGGCTCTACTTCTTGATTCTTTTTAATTAAATGGAGCCTTGGGATCAAAACAGTTGGAATGATGAGGTGGGTGATGAAATCCCACCAGTTGTAAAAGAGCTGGGTTTGCTCGATTAATGTTCAATTATTAACGGCCACGCCACGCAAGTCGAATAATATGTATGCGAAAGCAAATAGACAAGCGGCAATGATTCACCCAAATTGCTCTGTATCGCACTCAAGGCGAGGATAGAGACTTACCTCCCGTGGGCCACGCCACGGGGTCGCCTCTTTGGGGTAGGAAGGGGTATCCTTCATGAGCATGGGCCCGACTCCTCCTAAGTGAGCTTTCGCTCCCTACCCGCAGTTAGATTCGCAATCCTGCATACGAATTAGTATATGATATGGGTCTAGGGTGTGGGAATATTTTTTTGGAATGTCCCTGCCTAGGGTGGGTAAGCAATCAATCAATCAATTAGGCAGGGTAAATTGGAAAGTTACTATTCATGAGAGTTGACTAAACAACTATCAACCCCCTAATAGACCTTTCCAATTTAAGAGTTTCTCCAAGTTAGGAAAATTCCCTAAAAGTAGAAGTTTCCTAAATCTGAAAACTTACTAAACTTAGGGTTTCTTCCTGTGTTGGAAACCTTCCAAAAAGGGGACCTACCATAGTTAGAAATCCTCTAAAAATAAGCCGTAACCAACGACGCGGAAAAATCCGACTTTCAAATGGCGCCGTTGCCGGGGAAGAGGAGGAGAAGACCGGAAGTCGTTGCTGGTCAGTCCAACGTGATGCACAGGTGCGTCTAGGTCTGTAACGGCAAGGAATGGAGAGCTACTGGGGACATGCTTGCATCGTGGGGATCCCAAAGAGGAGAGCACCGTTAGATTGATAAGTTGGCCGGAGTTGCAGGTCTGCAACTCCGGCGTTGAAGCTTGTAGGTGGAGGAGGGCAGACGTGCAACAGGTTGCTTGGCAGCATGGCTAGATGATGTTGCCGTGGGGATCAACGGTGAAGGATGCAGCGTTGGTGTGGACGCTTGCTGTTGTTGCACTTGTATTGGACGGCCGTTAATGGCAGCACCGCCTACAAGTTGCAGGTTGAACGGTGGAGGATGAAGACAGTCCATGGCTGGTCCCTACACCTTCAAGAAGAGATGGAAGAAGTTGAGGGTCCGTTTTGGTGAGAGAGAAGGGAGAAAAAGAGAGAAGATGAGAGGGTTTTTGGAGCCATGAAGAGAGATATATGGAGCACGTGGAGGAGAGACGATGCTGTAACGGCTTGGGCTTTTCTCCTTCCAAAAATAGTGATGGACGCCCCCCCCTTTAACGTTTTAGGGTTTTGGTCTTCTTAATGGATGGCCATCCAGCTATCCAATGGCCACGTTAGCAAGATTCTATTAAAATCTATTGCCCCACACTCCATGCTCTTGATTCATTCACCGATCCAGCATCCTTCTTGATTGTATATGCATTCCTTTTGTATTGCGTCCATGTTCAACATTTTATGGAAAGTCATCCAGCTTCTAACGTTTTTCAAAAGATGGAAATCTCTAGATTCGGTCCACTTGTCCCATGCATAGCTCTTCAACCAATCTTCCTCTTTCTAAGATATCACAACCACTATCTGTCTACTATTTCCTTCATCACAGTTAATCAAAATCTTTGTCCACACTAGCCAGGGTTCAATGACATTTTTAAGACCATGGGCCCCAACTTCCATACCGTGCAAGTCCACTTTTCTAATGTTCACCGTGAATGGTCAAACTTTCTTCCATAGGAGGTTAATACCGTGTACCCACTTGCTTCAACACCATGGCCCGCACTTTGGTCCAATTTTTGGTCTTCGGCTTCCTTGGACTTTCCTACCCATATGGTCGGTTTCCACTTTATTTTGGTTCTTGCTGACTGATCATAGGCCCGTAAGTCCTTAATCTTCTAATCGGGGTTTCCTGTAAGTCATCTCAGTCCACACTCTGCTTGGATTTAGGCTGTTCCGCTCTCTTGATTCTTGGTCCGACTATGCGATTCTCCGGCTCGACTCGTACTCGGTCCACATCTTCTCGCTGGTTCTTTAAGCTAATGAGCTTCTATAGTCGATCACTGGCCTGAATATCTCGAGGTGTGTCCGATCGGGTTTCCTGTAACAATGAAAGCACATAATGAGACTCTATCAGAATGACTTCATGTCTAGACTTCCGAAAATGTGTTTAATGCATGCAAATATACCATTTCGTCCAGAAAAGTGTGTTCTACGCAACAAAAGAGACTCTTACGTAGAAAAGTGGATAAATAGAGTATTTTATGTAGGAGAATGCAATAACGCTAACAGGATAATTGCTTAAAATAAGCACTTTTGAGCGAATATCACGTAGCATTGATTTAGAGGACGTGGACACATCGACAGTGGGCCTTGGTTAAGGTTGGAAGATGTATTTGCAACGGTGCTGCGTATATAACCTTTGTTTCGTTTAACTTTTCAGTTAGTGATACTTTCCGTCTAGACGTGGTCCCATGGTTTTTTCTTAGCTAAGGTTTCCACGTAAAAATCTCTTGTCTTGTGTGATTGTTTGTTTGTATTCCGCAATCTATATTGATTAGATCAAATGACAAAAAGACAATATACTACGGATGTATATTTGATTTGAGTCGGTTGTGATAATTGTTTTATCAAACAACTAAGGCATGTAATTTTATTCCCCTACCATCGTCCAGTAAAACTGTGTAGGTATAATTAATTTTAAATACCTAATCAACCCCCCTTCTAGGTATATTGAGTTAAAGAGAACGGACCGGTGAAATTTCAATTGGTATCAGAGCGGGTAGTTCTAGTTAAGGTTTAATCATCTGAATTTAGATTTTTGAGAAACCAGTCCATTTTCATTAATTTGTCAAAATGCAAAGAGAAGGTGGAAATACATCTGGACCTCTATTGTTTGATGAGGAAAACTATGCCTATTAGAAGGCTAAGATGAGGGCTTTTCTAAAGTCCATTGATGAAAGAGTTTGGATGTCTGTAGTGGATGGTTGGTCACCACCCTCAATGGAAGTAGGAGATAAAATCATTCTTAAACCAAAAAACGATTGGACTAAAGATGACATAGATTGTTGTTGTCTTAATAGCAAAGAGTTAAATGCTATTTTTAATGCTATTGATAAGAATGAGTTCAGAAGAATCTCTACTTGTTCCCTAGCTAAAGAAGCATGGGACATACTCAGAGTCACACACGAAGGGACGTTAGCCGTTAAGATTTCTAAACTTCAAATGCTGACGTCTAAGTTCGAATCCATGAGAATGGAGGAGAATGATACCTTCACTAAGTTTGATGCCAAATTGAGTGATATTGTGAATTCTGCACACAACTTGGGAGAGGTCATTCCTGAATCAAAAGTTGTTCGAAAAATTTTGAGATCCTTACCTGATAGATTTCAGGCTAAGGTCACTGCGATTGAAGAGAGCAAAGATGTTGACTTTCTTAAAGTCAATGAGCTGGTTGGGTCCCTACAAACTTATGAGGTTTGAAGTAGAAATGGCACTGTTCATGAAAAAATTCAAAAAGTTCTTTCGTTCGAAAAATGATAGGTTTAAGAACAATAAACAGTTTGATAAAATTGTGGAACATGCCAAACCTCATGAGAGAGGTAGCAGAAGTGACAGGAACCCTAGGGAAAGCCGCTCAAGCGATTCCCAATGTTTTGAATATAAGGGTTTTGGTCACTTTGTTAATGTGTGCCCAAACAAAGAAGAATACAAGGGCAAGGCAAAAGCTTTCAATGCCACATGGGATGAAGAATCAGAAGATCATTCAAATAATTCAGATAGCAATGAAAAGATTGATAAGTATACAGCTTTTGTTGTTTGTTTCAATAGTCCCTATGGATCTCATGGAGAGTCCAAGAAAAGTGATAATGAGAGTTCGAAAGACTTACAATGGGGACTCGGATGACTCAGCAGTTGGTGTGAAAGAATTGTACGAGGAATCGATAAAATTCATTAAGGCTAACAAAGTTTTATCTGACAGGGTTAAATGTCTTGAATCTGAAAATGCAGCCTTAGTAATTGACACTGAAAAATTAAAAGTATTGATTACTGAATTAGAGCAAGAGAATGAGTCTCTGCTAAAGAGGAACAAGTCACTGGAATGTAAATTCCAAACTTGCACGACACGTAAAGAATCCCTAGAAAATGAGGTTCTCAAATCAAAGAAGGATGTGTCAGGATTATCATCCAGCTCTGCAAAGCTTGATGAAATTCTTCGTGTGGGAAAAGTCTATGGAGATAAACAGGGTTTGGGTTACAAAAGCAATCAAGAAAAAGGGTCTTCGTCCAAGACGATTTTGTTAAAGCCCAAGCTATTCCCACTCAGATCAATGACCCAATCAAAATGGTCAAAAGTAGTAGTCAGTGCAAGTACTGCAAAAACATGGGTCATGTGATTAGAGACTATCACGAGTTGTGAAGAGGACATCAAAATCCTCTAGAAAAAAATAGTGAATATCACTCAGAATGTTAAAAGTCAAAAAATTCCTATGAAGACACGTAATGAGATAAACTATTTGGATGTGCTATTTAAGAAGATGAAAGATCTACTGGAAAGGTCTAGAGAATTAATCAGGGAGATTGAGTCCCTTCAAAAATTCAAACAACCTCAGAGTTATGTAACTCAAAAGAGGAAAGATCCTAAGAGAATTGATCTATCTACTAAACTCATATCTGTGTGGGTTAGGAAAGATTCTCTAAAAGAAAAATGTTCGTCAATGTCCTTTTTCTGAGTAATGTGCTCTCTATCCCCTCGTGTGCTCCATTCTTATTCTTTGAGGGATTTTGTTTTCTTTTTTATTTTGCTTCATTTTGAAGAATAAAAATAGATAATATTTCAGAAAATCAAAAGATCATGTGTTCAGAAGAATGTTACAATTATTATTTGATCATACGATTTTGATGGGTAGTAATTTCTGAGACTTTCCAAGAAAAAGGACTTAACTGTTAGTAAAAATAAAATTTTACTAATATTTATATTATATCTTTTAATTATTATGATTAGTCAATTTATACTAGTGTGCATTAGAAGATTATTGAAACAGTATATCTCACATTCACATGCACACTGATTATATCTGTAGGAATGGATTTGATATAGGTTACAAATCTTGTACTATTGGAATTGGGAATAAACCTCTATTGATTATAACTTCAAATTAGTAGTGTTCCTGCCTTCAATTGATTCGAAACTGCACTATAGTCGACTGTTGGCCTCCCAATGAGAGTTATTATTTTTTAGGAAAAAGCTACCTTCACAAAATTTAGAGTGAATGCCATCTGTATGGCCCTGTTCGAAATTGAAATCTGATTCTCACTGCTGCAAAAAAGGGCTACCTACAAGGAGAGTGAAAGCTACCTATATTTAAAGTGAATAAAAATGGTATAAAAGACAGCCAATTTGCTAGAAATATTCTTATCCATCAGCAAATACCCATATATATGAGCGTATGTGAGATCCCTTAATAACTCTAATGAGGATTTTATGATCGGATACAGGATACCTCCAGATTCCGATACTTATGAGAAATTATTACTAAAATCTTATCTGGTACCACAGATGGATCCAGATCACTTACACGTGATGATATTATTGTTGATATTTGAATCTATGATTACTAGTGATTTGTGACTTGCGCTAATGGCTAAAAGAATTAATATCTTTTGAAGCAAAAGAGTGAACTAACATGTTAGTTAATTATCTTCAATAAGAATCAGTGTTTAGTGCTTATCAAGATTGACTTCATGGAGTTAATTTTTTTTCTAACGTTTTATCTTTTCTTGAGCAGTTTAAAAAATGATTTTTGACTTGAAAAGATTCACTTGGGGGTCCTGGAAAATGAACCTATTGGCTTAAAATTTAAAAAAAAAAAAATTTCTTTCCCGGATCTGTCCAATCGATTGGACCTTACAGACCAATCGATTGGAGAGTACAGCCCAATCGATTGGACAGGCTCCAATCGATTGGCCACTTAGTCCAATCGATTGGACAGTGCTACGTTCGATTTTATAAAACCCAAAATGGGTCATTTTCAACCCCAATCAATCCAATCGCCTCCCAGATTTCTCCCAATCGATCGCAGGTGCTCGATCTACTGTTCACATAAAGTTTTATGGAGCAATTCTCTCAATTTTCTTGTTTTCTACTTCATCCTCTTCGTTGTGTTTTTGGAGAATTTTTGAGCAAAAATGGAGATTTTTTGGTATTTTCTTCCTTTCTTGGTGCTCATGGCCACTAATCCTCATAGTAAGAGAGCTATTGTAGTTTCTGAAGAGGAAAGTGCTGATGAAGAACCACTGGTTCAACGGACTCAATCTCGAGTCAAACAGGGTGGTCAACTCATTGGGTCGCGGCACTCAGAGTGGGGTGAATCATCTAGAGGATCTAAGAGAACTCGAGGTCGTGCCCGTCATACCGATATTCCTTCGGTGAGTGCTCCCATCTCCCCATTAATTTTCGATTCCACTAGAGATCGTTTTGAGCATTTCTCTAGTCGCAAATTCACTACTGAGATAGTAGTTGAATTTAACACTATTTTGGAAACTATGGTTCATTCATTGTTCGTATCTCACGAGTGGGTTCCTATCACTCGCTTGACCATTCCATTTTACCCTGTCCTGGTCAAACTTTTTTATGCCAACATGCACGCTATTCAGTGTGATGACCCGAGTGAGCTATCCTTCCAAACTTTTGTCTCTGGGGCTTACCTGAATATTACACCTGATCTGATCTCTACCCTGTTGGACATACCTCATCCATCTACCTCATATGAGTACATTCCTAGGACTCGTGAGATGACGACTTCTAGGGTCACCTTAATCGAGACTCTCACAGGGCAAATATTTGATTGGAGTACTTTTATTCCTCTTTCATCTCTTCTTCCTGAGTATCGTTTGTTGCACCTCATCTGTGGGTACAACATTGATCCACCTGGCCATGGGGCACAGGTAAATATTGATCATCTTCAGCTTCTTTACAATCTTGGCACTGGAATTGTCATTAACCTTCCGAGGTTCATCTTTAGAGCTATGGTTAGAGTAGGTAGCCAGTTAGCTAACCATCCGTGTCTCCCTTTTCCTCTACTTGTGAGCTCTATCCTACTTCATCTGGATGTGCCTATTCAAGCTTCTGAGGAGGTGTGTTCTCCCATATGGCCTATTGGGCCTTCGACTATTAGGAAGAGCATGTCTCAGGTTCGGAGAGCGACAGATGTACTTCCACATTTTGACGATATTTTTGATGAGGACTTAGGGGATGATACCGAGCCGGGGGGTCAGCAGCCAGATTCTGAGATGCATCCTCTAGAGCCACAGCCATCCTTTGTCTACCTCCTGAGATGCCGGCCTCTAACTCCTTTGAGTCGCTTCATCATCAGATGGTGGGATTCGACCAGCGTCTCACAGCGCATGAGAAGCGGACGGCACAGAGCTTTCGCCGTTTAGAGGAGAGACAGGAGAGGATGTCGGGTTCCATGTATGATATGCAGTGTTATATGGAGTACCAGTTCACCATGATGGGATTTGGACAACATCCACCAGCTCATGGCCCTGATCCTCATGATGGTGCTGGACCATCTACATAGACTCCTGGAGAGAGACCTTTTGAGAGTTATTGGGTGTTTTTTTACTTTTTGTTATTATTGTACACCGATAAACTCAGATTATGGATGGTTATACTCTGTTTGTGTTATATTGTGTTACAGGGTATAAACCAGTATGTATTTGGTTATGGATGTATATATTGCACTTGTTTCTCATGATAAATATTTATTGCATGCTTATATTTTTGTACCTTTGTCAATCTGTGACAAAAAGGGGGAGAGAAATTCATAACGGTAAAAATAAGTTGATGCATGAGATAGGGGGATAGAAAATTAGGAGGAGAAAAATTTTTCATTATTTTTCCAATTTCTCTACTTGTGATGTGCATAATTAACTCACTGTATTTTATATGATTTATTGATTGCCAATGATATTACATGGTATGTATTATTAGTAGAATGTGCAGGGAACAGATCAAAAGCCATTACATAGATCTGTTCGATTATCTCCAAGAGAATGTGAGATAGTGAGTGAATCATATTAGAGGGTGGGGTTGTATTTTTTATTTTTTACCTTCAATATGATTAAATGATTTTTTTGTCATGGAATTGCCAAAGGGGGAGATTATAAGGAATATTTTCATATTCAATTTGGCAAAGATTCCGTTTGACATAAAAATATTCTTGTAACCATTCCTACGAGCACAAGTGTGGTGTGAAGATGTCGTGGTACGCATACTTCACCAACTACGTGAAGACTAAAAGATAGAGACAGCAAGAATCAGATGGTTGACGACAGGAGTCATCTAAGTAATTGCCAATTTGTCAGTTAATGATCGTGAACGCTCAATTAGGAAGGTAAGTGACTTAGTGGCCATAGGAGTTGATTAAAATGAACAAAATATAATGGTTAGACTTAGTCATTGGGCAGACCCAAGTCAAAGTCAATTTTATTGACTAATGGGATAGTCCGATCGATTGGACATGTATCCCCAATCGATTGGGCTATCGATTGGAGACACTGTGTAATCGATTGGAGATTACGAGGCAGAAACTTATTTGAGCACAATCGATTGGAGACTCTGTGGAATCGATTGGAGCCTTTGGTACTGAAATCAATCTAAGCACAATCAATTGAAGACTCTATGTAATCGATTGGAGTCTTCAGGACAAAAAGTTATATGAGTCAAATCGATTGGAGAACCCTGTGCAATCGATTGGCACCTTCAGAACAGAAAACTTATTGAGTCCAATCGATTGGACACTTATCCCCAATCGATTGGACATGGCCCAATCGATTGGACCTTGAACAGAATTGGTCTTTTCAGATCCGAAATTTATGGTTCCATTATCCCACGTTCCACACAACTTAGGGTCTTGGAATTCTATGAATAGAACCCTTCTATGCCTTCTCTAAATACACACAGAGACACTGAGTGACTCAATCTTCAAGAGATAGAAGCAAAGGCTTTATTTATTAGAGTGTCCATTCGAAGAGCAAGAAGCTTATTTTCCATTCACATCTTGTGAGCTTGTTCTCTTCTTGATCAAAACTAAGAGCTTGATCTTTCCTTAGCTTAGGTTTTCCACTTTTATATTCAACCTAGTAGACTGAGTGTACTAGTGTGACTCAACACCATTTGGGAAACTTAGGGTTTAGGGTGTACTGAATCATTCACGTTCTGCAAAGACGGGAGTGTTGAGAATTAAGATCGGAGGAGCCAGTCGAAGGTAGGTTTAGGGTGTACCAAACTGAACAAGCGGATAAGGCTTCTTGGCTGGAAGGGCTCGTGTGGATTCGTAGCGTTGATACAGAGGACGTAGACGCATCAGCAGTGGGCCTTGGCTAAGGTTAGAAGCTGTATTTGCAACAGTGCTGCGTAGGTAACCTTTGTTTTGTTTAACTTTTCAGTTAGTGATACTTTCCATCTGGACGTGGTCTCGTGGTTTTTCTTTAGCTAAGGTTTTCATGTAAAAATCTCTTGTCTTGTGCGATTGTTTGTTTGTATTCCGCAATCTATATTGATTAGATCAAATGACAAAAAGACAATATACCATGGAGGTATATTTGATATGAGTCGGTTGTGATAATCCTTTTATCAAATAACTAAGGCATACGATTTTATTCCCCTACCATCGTCCAGTAAAACTGTATAGGTATAATTAATTTTAAATACCTAATCAACCCCCCTTCTAGGTATATTGAGTTAAAGAGAACGGACCGGTGGAATTTCAAAAAAGCCATAGACTGACCAAAGCGAAGAAGAAATTGA
The DNA here is from genome assembly GCA_035048495.1 of Euptelea pleiosperma. Classification (NCBI taxonomy): domain Eukaryota; kingdom Viridiplantae; phylum Streptophyta; class Magnoliopsida; order Ranunculales; family Eupteleaceae; genus Euptelea; species Euptelea pleiosperma. The sequence goes on along the minus strand of CM068544.1, from coordinate 17,935,592 downwards.
CTAATAGAGTTGAATTTCTTGACTCTGAAAATTTTGCTTGTAAACAAGTTCTTGGAATGCGAGTTCCAAACTTGTACGGATGCTAAAATATCTTTTGAAAGTGAGCATGAAAATATGTAATTACTTTTAGACAACTTGAAGAAGAGAATGCTAGCCTCCAAGACAAAGTTAAATTTCTTGAATCTGATTATCAAGAATGTTTGGAGAAGAGGAAGTCACTTGAACTTGATCTAGTTCAACTGAAAAAGGACTTGCCGTATATTTCTCAAAGCATGGAGAAATTAAATGAGATTCTAAGTTTGGGACAAAGATATGGAGACAAACGGGGACTTGGATATGTTGATAATGTTAATACCCCATCATCTTCAAGAACTAAATTTGTAAAAGCAAAGTTCCTCCCACACCACAGGTTGATCAACCCAGACCCAGACTAGTTATGCATGCATCTGTTTGTAATTACTGCAGAGCAAAAGGTCACCTGAGTAAAAATTGCTTCCAAAAGAGGAGAGATACCATGGTTCATCTCAAGAGAAAATCATATGGGAACCAAGGAGATCTACTCTAACAATGACAGTCTTGCATCAAAAGTCGGATGCCTTGAGTAAAGAGATTGCAAACCTTATGAAACTCAAGGGCACCCAAACTCAAATGGCTTAGAAGAAGATGACAAATAAAAAGAGAAATGTCAATCCTCCATCACCACTTAAACAAATGACAAAGAAAAAGAACCCACCTAAAAGGTATAAGACCATATGGGTGAGAAAGAAAAGACCAATGGAATGAATTCCTTATGAAGTCTAGTGGCACTTGTCCCATTGATTGAATAATTGTAGTTTTTTACACTCTTCTCTATTTTATGATTGTATATTTTTTGTGAGTTGGGTGTGTAGTTTTGTTTTAAGATTTTTTTTTCTTCATAGTTTATTTTATTTGTTTTAGACCTTTGCTTATTTGCATTGTTTTGAGTTCATCTATTCAAAAAAAATTTGTGTCTTGTTAGAATTTTGTTTTAGAGTTGTGCATTGTATAATTGATTTTAATATGATGGGTATTGACTCTAAAAAATTCTAGAACCAGGACTTCGCACAAGGTAAATTGAGACTAGATCATTGTAGAAAATTCAATAATATTTAGAAGATTAGTCTATTTTGCTTATTCTCAATTAGTGGATGTTCATAAGTTTTAACTTGTTATTCACATGCACATTGATTGACACTAGTTGGGACTGGATTAGATTGAGGTAATAAATCTAGTACTCTATGGGAATCAGGAATAAACTTCTACTTTTCATGACTTCAAATTAGTTATGTTCCTACCCTCAGTTGTTTTTGAAACTGCAAAATAATTGTCTATTGGCCTCCCTGTGTGATAGTTCTCCATGGAAAGAGCTACCTCAACTAGACATGGTAAGATCTGTATGGCCCCGATCTATATTGAAATCTGATTACTTAATGCTGCGGAGGATACCATACCAACCGAGTGTGAAAGCTACCAAATTGACCAAGTGTTAAAAGATGAGAACTTGAAAATTGAAATTCTGGTAAAACAAGTGAGTAAAAAATAGCCATGTTTGCTACAAAAGTAATGTGAAATCACATTGGCAAATACACTTAAAAATAGAAAGTTAAGTGAGAACCTATTAGCTCTAATGATGATTTCATGATTGGATACAGGATACTTCTATATTTTGAGTAAAGTATTTAGATTTTTACTAACATCTATCTTGTACCCTAAGAAGTGAAAAGTCAGATCACAGTACACCCAAGTGAAAGAAATTGAAAATTCAACTAAAGTGTACTAGTTTGACTGACTGGCTCTAATAAATGGCCTAGATTGACCGCATTTGAACTATTCAAGATTAAACTGAGTAGTTAACTCTAAAATCCTAGGTTTGATATTTGTTAGTACCAATCACATTGAAACTCATTATGCATTGTATTTAACTGTATTTAACTTGTTTTTTCATGAATTTTAACAGATTTCAGATTTGAATTTTTATTCGAATTAATTCAAATTGATCTAATTTGAGTTCTATGAGTTGTAAATCTTTTTAGAGATGACTTAAAAATTTAAAATTCATTTAAAAAAATTTATGATTGGTTAGATGGTTTCACCAAAATTTAAACCACTGATGTATCCAGATTATGCTTCATGCTTATCTTTTAGTCTTTATACATGTTATTATGTTCTTTATACACCTGTTTTTCATGATGATATCCATTGCATGCTTATTATCTACTTATATTTCTGTACCTTTGTCATTCTGCGAGAAAAAGGGGGAGAGAAAATCATAGAGGTAAAAACAAGTAGATGCATGAGATAGGGAAGAGAAATTAAGGGGGAGAAAAATTATTTATATTATTTTTCAAATTTCTCTACTTGTGATGTGCATAATTAACTCACTGTATTTTAATAATTTATTGATTGTCGATGATATTACATGGTATATGTTGTTGGTAGAATGTGCAGGGAACAGATCAAAAGCTATTCTATTATCTGTTCGATTATCTCCGAGAGAGTGTGAGATAGTGAGTGAATAATGTGAGAGGGTGGGAATGTAATTAATTTTTTGTTTACCTTCTATATGATTAAATATTTTTTGTTACGAAATTACCAAATGGGGGGATGTAAGGAATATTTTCATATTCAATTTGGCAAAGATTCTGTTTGACATAAAAATATTCTTGTAACCGTTCCTACGAGCACCAGTGTAATGTGAAGATGTCGTGATACGCATACTTCGCCGACTACGTGAAGGCTAGAAGATAGAGACAGCAAGAATCAGACGGTTGACGAAATGAGTCATCTGAGTAACTGCCCGTTTGTTGGTTATAGATCGTGTACGCTCGCTTAGGAAGGTAAGTGACTTAGTGGCCATAGGAGTTGGTTTAAAATGAATAAAATATAATGGTTAAACCTAGTCATTGGATAGACCCGAGTCTTAGTCAAAGATATTGACTTTTGAGAGAGTTCGATCGATTGCACAAGTTCCAATCGATTGGACATAGCCCAATCGATTGGACACATCTATAAATTCGATTGGAGTCTACGAGACAGAACATGATCAAAGCCCAATCGATTGAAGATCTATGTAAAATTGATTGGAGTCTACAAGACTGAACATTATCAGAGCTTAATCGATTGGAGACCTCTGTAAAATCGATTGGAGCCTTCGGGATAGAAACTTATTTGAGGCCAATCGATTGGACCCAGAGTACAATCGATTGGACTTTGCACAATTTGAGTCTTTCTCAAACCTGCAATTCTAGGTTCCACTCTCCTACGTTCTACACACAGAGTGATAATATTTCAAGAGAGAGAAAAAAAAGTTTATTTATTAGAGTGTCCATTCGAAGAGCAAGAAGCTTGTTTTCTCATTAATATCTTGTGAGCTTGTTCCTCTTCTTGATCAAAGCCAAGTGCATGATCCATTACTCAGCTTAGGTCTTCCACTTAAATATTCGACCTAGTAACCTGAGAGTACCAGTGTGACTCAACACCTTTGAGCAACCTAGGGTTCAGGGTGTACTAAATCCTTCACCTTTAGCAAAGGCAGGAGTATTGAGAATTAAGATCGGAGCAACCGATTGATGGTAGGTTTGGGTTGTACCAAACTAAACAAGCGTACAAGCTTCTTGGCTGGAAGGGTGAGCGTAGATTTGTAGCATTGATTCAGAGGACGTGGACGCATTGGTAGTAGGCCTTGGCTAAGGTTGAAAGCTGTATTTGCAATGGTGCTGTGTAGGTAACCTTTGTCTCGTTTAACTTTTCAGTTAGTGATACTTTCCGTCTGGACGTTGTCCCGTGGTTTTTCCTTGGCAAAGGTTTTTACGTAAAAACTTGTCTTGTGTGATTGTTTATTTGTATTCCGCTATCTATCTTGATTAGACCAAACGACGAAAAGAAAATATACCACGGAGGTATATTCGATTTCAGTCGGTTGTGATAATCCTTTATCAAACAACTAAGGCATGCGATTTTGTTCCCCTACCATAGACCAGTAAAACTGTGTGGGTATAATTTTAAATACTTAATCAACCCCCCCTTCTGGGTATATTGGATTAAAGAGAACGGACCGGTAGTTATTTCAAATTACACTTCACTAGAAACCCTTTGAACCTTTCTATAAAAGCCTTTTTCTTGTTAAATCCATCAACCTAAAATCCAGTCCAGCTACAAAGTTGACTAGTTACCCTACTTTTGAGATGGATTAAAGAATAACTGATATGGGTGTACCATGAAAAGAAAAAAAATCAAAAGAAAATGAAAGTGGTTCAAGCTTAAACGAAAATATGGAAAGAAAGTATGAAAAAGAGCTGAAAAGAAATTGAGCAGTTTCAGAAATATCGAGAAGAAGAGAAAAATACAAAAGAAGGAAAACGAAAAGAAATAATGTTACACTAGCAGGAAAAATATAAGAAAATAAAGATATCCTCTCAAGATCTTTGAAATCCTGTATCTCTTTATTTTTCTACACCTACCTAAGCCTCATTACAACCCAGGAAAGTCCTACTTAATCCTAGGACAACACGATCATAAAATGTGGAGATTGGAGAAAGGGAAGCTATAGAGTTTGATCTGACGTTCCCGAGTGAAGTGATATTCCAATCATGAGATCTTCTTCTGTTAAAGATGTCATTCCTTCAAATAATACATATGTGAGATCTTTGCTTTCATATATAAACACATCTCCTCACATATAAATTGAGAGAAAAGAGATAAACTGCTGATGAGTGATTCATTTCTGAGAGTTTTGCAAGTGAGATTTGAGGTCGAGGCATAAACACTTAGAGGTGATCTGGAAATCTTTACTGTCGGATGATGAGAATGTTGAGGACACACACACGCAAAGTCTAACTATTCTGGGTCCTGATTATCAGTCTGTAGTCTTGTCAAAACTTTCCAACTCTTTGCTAGCCTGTGACTTTTTTGCATCCATTCGATGATTTGACGAACGGAGTTTTCCCTAAGCTGATTTAAAAAAAGTGTGCAGCATGTGCAGAGCCCTTTTTAGCTCATTTATTTCGCACTAATTGCCAAGGATTGGCAATATGCTGGTTGGGGGTTGTGATATTCGCTCAGAAGTGCTTATTTTAAGCAATTATCCTTTTAGCATTATCACACTCTCCTACGTAAAACTACTCTATTTATCTATTTTTCTACGTAAGAGTCCCTTCTATTGCGTAGAACATATTTTTCTGGATGAAATAGTATATTTGCATGCATTAAACATATTTTTAGAAGTCTAGATATAAAGCCGTTCTGATTAAATCTCATTACGTACTTTTTCTGTCCCATGAAACCCTGAGTAGATGATTCTCGAGACATACGGGCCCACATCGATCATGAAAGCCCATTATCAAAGCTTATAGAACCCACGGGCTATGACTAGAAGATATGGGCCAAACATAGGCTGAACAAGAGGACTGAAGAGTCAGCCCAAAGAACGAAGAGAGCCAACGACCAAGAGACGGATTAAAGCATTTAAAGTCGCATGAATCGACAAAGAATGATGGTCTGCTCTACTGGTGAAGCGTGAGGAGGGACACAGTGAAGACCAGGGTTCCAAACCCTCTGCCATTGATTTTCTCTCCATTTACTGACATTTTCTCTCTCATCTCCCCTAATTCTCTCTCCTCTCTCTAAATCCTAATTTTCTCTCTCTTAGTTCTAACTGACTCCCTCTCCTTGACCTATCATCATTATCCATCAAATCCACTGTTCGATTGCCATCTGATCTAACCATCCTATGCATCTGACCATCTGATCGTGCCACCGATCATTCGATCATCCATCCTATCACCCACCGATCTCCATTGTAAAATCTCAATCCCTAGAACGCGTTTGATCATATGGTTGATTGTAACTGAGAGCGTAGAGCGCGATCTTCGAAGAAAGAAAAATACATTTTTTCTTGATTGGTATTTTATGAGAAAAATGTATTTTTCTCCCTTGGCGACCAAACGCACCCTAGCCCACGGCCTCGCAAGAGGCCCACAAACTTCATGGCCAAATGGCCCATAAACCTCGAGCCCAAGCCCGTAACACACCCACTCTTCAAAAATAAAAAATAAAAAATAAATAAAATAAATAAATAATTTCTTTTTTGAAACCGTGGGTTTCTAAGGGAGAAACCCACGGTTTCTCCCTTTAAAGGGTGAACCCCCGAACCCTAGCTCCTCTTCTCTTCTTCCTTTCTTCTTCTCTTTCCTCTTCCTTCTTTCTCTTCCTCCCTTCTTCTTCTTCTTCTCTTCCTCTCTTCTTCTTCTTCTTCTTCTTCTTCTTCTTCTTCTTCTTCTTCTTCTTCTTCTTTCTTCTTTCTTTTGTCTTCTCTCTTCATCGCCCCACCAGCAGCTCCGGCAAGCAGCCACCTCGCTGGCCGGATTGGTTCACCCCCCCTCCGACGGACTTCTTCTTGAAGAGGAGTCGTTGGACCGCTGCCATCACCTACTCCTTTCTCTAGCCGCAGGACCACCTCACAATAGATCCTCCCTTCATCTTCTTCGTCTTCTTCATTTCTCTCTTGCAACCACCACCACTGCAAACATCACCACTCCGGCGACCTGCAACCTTCACAGGCTGCTACCCTCTATGGCAGCCACCACCATCTTCTTCATCCAAAAGCGAACCAAACCAACAAACTTGATGGACATGCAGACCCAATAACTCTCCTTCCACCACCATTTTTTGTGTTTGGCTCACCATTGTTCATCTATATAGTAAGCTTCCCCCTCTCCTTCTCTTCATCGCATCATCCCCTTGCCGGAGTTGCAGATGTGCAACTCTAGCGAGCTCTCCTTCTACTTGCACTGCCCACTGAACCTGCATCCTCCACGTTCGGGTTACTCTACAGCAACCTCTCCACCTGCATGCACGACCGCGTTCCACACCTTACCGCTGGCCTGCGAAAATTGGCAGACCGTCTTCTTTGTTAGCACCTCTGCTCCCTCACTCACACGGTCTACTAGCAACCATTGTTGCACACCTACACCATATCTTCACGGTTCTGGCCGTTGTCCCCTCCATTGACGTGTTGGTATCCAAAAAAGAAAGAGGAAAACAAAAAAAAAAGAGAGCAGAAGAAGAGGTTGCCGTGGGTGCTTTCCCTTGCAGCCACGTGTCAGCCTTCTCTCAAGCCCCACCAAAAACAACCACCTCTCCCTCATGGCCTTATCTTGGTTGGACTACGACTTGGGCGCGTTTCAGTCGGGCTCCTCCACGCCTAACCCTTGTTATCATCACCATCTTCTCCCTTGAGACCAACATCATTCATCATCACCAGGCATGCACCCCCCACTCAAAGGGATAGCCGACTCATTTCTCCATCTTCATGGACGATCCATTCATCATAGATCTATCTTTTTCGGTCATCTCCGTGGTAAGTTTGAGTAAAAAAAATCTCACTCTATCTCTTCTCTCTCTACCCTCCTCTTTCTCTCTCTAGACTCTCTCTCTCTAGCGTTTCTTCCTTCTCCATTTCTATTTCTACATAACTTTCTCTCTCTAGGTCTTTTTATGTTCTCTCTTTAACTAGTTCCTATCTCTCTCTCTCCATCTCTCTAATTGTTTTTAGTTAGATTTTCTGCTTTTGTTATGCGTCATTCTCATGTAATTGAAGTTATTTGAATTAATGAAAGTTAGTTATTTGATGCAACTCTTGTTACTTTGGTAGTGATATTTCTCTAAAAAAATCATGTTTTAAATCTCGTGATCATCATTCTCACCTCTCCATCCATCAATTTCTGTAGATAAATCCGTCATTTTATGTGTTTGAATTGCGTAAACTAACCCCGAGTGTGGATCAATATCCGACACGAATCCCTATGCTAGAATCTTTGCATTTTTATAGGATTAAGAGAGCTAGAAAAAGATAAATTTTGTTGATTCTAGGGTTTCCGATTCGACGACACGGAAAAACCCTAGTTTCACCTATTCTCCGCTACTTTGTGCCCAACATCGTATCTCACGGCACACTGAGCTACTTTCTCATAAGCCCGCTATCATGCCAGCCCATTGGTCGTCCCATTGCTTACTCAGTGAAGGCCCACCTATTCCTTGGCCCGCTATCATGACGACCCACACTGACCGACATGTGGCATGTTCAACACTGGCCCACTCTCTTATGGTGAAAGTAAGGTTTTTCCGCGTCGTTGGTTACGGAAACCCAATTCAACACATTTGTAAATTATCTGATTATCCTGCAAGATTTAAACGATTCTTTGCACAGTGAAAAGTGTCGAATGTCGATCCGCACTCGGGATTAGTCAGATTAAAGCAATAATGAACATGAAATGACGGATTTTTGCTAGAGATTGTGGAAAATATTTAATGGAAGGGTGAGAATGGTGGATAGGTGAGTGAAAACATGCTTTATTTGATTATCAAAGGGATCTATTAGAGCTAATTAAAATTACATGAAATTCACAACAAAAATAAGAACTAAGAGATGCATTAATGAACGAAAACTAGTTTTATTGATTTCAACTAGATTGATTACATTCATGAAGATTAAATTGAAACTAGAACTAAAAGTACTTAGAGAGAAGATAGGCTAGAGAGAGAAAGTAGACGTTAGTGAGATTTAGAGAGAGAAATTGGATTTTAGAGAGAGTGTAGAGAGAGAAAATAAAAGAAACTAGAGAGAAGGTTAGATATTGAAATAGAGTTAATTAGAGAGAGAAAGAGAAAGAAAGAAGAAGGAGAAAGACGAGAGAGGACGTTACCTCATGATCTTACCGTAGGTGGTTCGCCGGAGATCAGCCATTGTTGTATCGGCCAAGATGTTGGTCAATCCGTGCTGGAGATTGGTGGCTGCTTGTGGGTTGCATGTAGATGGAGAAGCCTTGTAGGTATTTGGAACCTGCTGGAGCACACGTGGGTGGAAGCATGGTGGTTCGGTAGGTTGCTCAGGAGATGGTGGTGATGTACGTCCGACTGCAAGTGCAGCAACTACACGGTGAAAGAACATAGTGTTGTGTGCGCTTGGTGGATGAAGGGCATCAGAGATGAGAGGAAGATGGAGACCTCCTTGATGATTGCAGGTCCGAACGAATACGAGAAAGGAGAAGGTGGTTGCTGCTAGTGCGAGGTGGAGCAATGCACGACGCCAACAAGAGGAGTTGGAGACGGTGGTGCGTGGTGTGGAGGACGGCAACCAAGTGGAGTCGCAGGTGGCACAAACCAGCGAGAAGATGAGGCTGTAGCAGATGGTGGCGTGGAGGGTAGACAAGTAGAGGGTGAAGCATAAGGGAAGGAGGAAGAAGGGTGCAAAGTTGTAGGTGGTGACGATCGCCGGAAGTTGCAGGTTCGTTTCCGGCAATCAAAACTACTTTTTTTTTAACGGTTTTAACCCTTCTATGAGGGGGCCGACTGGTGGCTGCTGGGTTGCAGTGGTGACGGACAGAGCTGGGAGGGGCAAGGGGGGTGAAACAATAGTTGGAGGTGCTGCAAGTATGGCACGAAAGGCCAGAGTTGCAGGCGCAACTCCGGTGAGGGCGGTAGTGTAAAAAAAAGAAGATGAAGGAGATGAAGAGAGGGAAAATGGTGGAGAAACGAAGGAGGAGAAGGGGGAAGGGTTTCGGGGAAGGAGAGGAAGAGATAGGAGGGGGATTAGGGTTCAAAACGAGCCCCTCTCCTTCCCCTTTAAAGCTCCCTAGTTTCCATTAATGGAAATTAGGGATTTTTTTGAAAAAAAAATAATAATAATTTTTTTTTTTTGAAAAGAAAACTTCTTTTCTTTCTTTGGGGGATTTCCCCATTTAGTGGACCCCTCCTTTTTTTATTTTTAAAAATTAATTTAAAGCATGTTAAAATCGTGGGGTCTACTAAATGGCCGGGCCGCGAGTCGATGATGATGGGCTCAGCTGCTGGCCCTCAAGGACTGATGACGTCTATCGTCTCATTAGATGATATGACGGGTGATTGCTGATGATCAGACTGAAGATGACTGGATCAGGATCCAGATTGGCAGGTCGATAGATTTAGAGAGATATGACTGTCTAATGGACGATCCAACGGTCCGATGGAAGATCCAACGGTCCGATAGCTTAGGGAGATGGGCCAGAGCCAACGGGCAGGAGTTCTGGGATTAGGTCAGTAGATCAGAGGACCGAGAGATTAAGAGAGAGAATGAGGAGAGATGAGAGAGAAAATTAGGGGGAGGAGAGAGAAAATATCAGAAAATGGAGATAAAAGTATTGGCAAAGGGTCTGGAACCCTGATCTTCACTGTGACCATCCTCACGCTTCTCTAGTAAAGTAGACTATCATTCCTTGTTGATTCATGTGACTTTAAACGCTTTGGTCCGTCTCTTGGTCATTGGCTCTCCTACTCTCTTCGTTCTTTGGGCCGGCTCTTTGGTCATCTTATTCAGCCCATATTTGGCCTATATCTTCTAGTCATAGCCTGTGGGCTCTTTAAGCTTTGATAATGGGCTTTCATGATTGATTTTGGCCCGCAAGTCTCGAGAATCATCCAATCAGGGTTTCCTGCGACAAAAAAAAAGCGTAATGAGACTTAATCAGAACGACTTTATATCTAGACTTCCGAAAATGTGTCTAATACATGCAAATATATCATTTCGTCCAGAAAAATGTATTTTACACAACAGAAGAGACTCTTACGTAGAAAAGTAGATAAATAGAGCATTTTACGTAAGAGGGTGCGATAACGCTGAAAATGATAATTGCTTAAAATAAGCACTTTTGAGCGAATATCATATGGCCTATCCACTAGCGGGCCCACGACCTAGTCTTTCCATAGCCCATTGCCCAACACTATTTCTTGGCCCATTAGTCATTACCATCAAAGGCATAGGGCTGATCCTTATTGGTGGAAACCACTTTTCTACAAAATCTCTCCACCATCCACCACGTGCCTATCATCTCCCCCTTAATAAGTGGATCTCAACCACTTATCTCTCTCCACTATCGCTCATAAAAGAAACCAAAGGTTTCTAAAATAATCAATTCCCTCCCCCTTCTAAAATCCTACCCTTCTTCTATCAATCCATTCTCTTCGTCTCTCAACCTCTCTTACCAAAACCTGCAATTCACCTTCACAGAACTGGCTTCTTCTAGACTGTGGGTTTCCTCCACTGGTTCTACTTTGGCCGACCTCTATCTACAAAACTAATGCTGGCCCATCTTCTTCTTCTTGCTTTTTCCTTGCAGGTCTGCCCAACCACAGATCCACACAGTCATCACATTACTTGCTGGCTGAACAACAGCCTGCAACCTTGCCCCATGCAAAGCAGATCCACCTCACAATGTTGAAGGATCTGCCAGACAGATAGAACGTTCACCATGCACCACCATTTCCTCTCCACCTTCACTAGCATTTCCTTTAGTAGGTAAGCTCGTCTTCTCCTTCTCTTTCTCCTTCTTCTTCTCCTTCTCCTTCTCCTTCTCCTTCTACTTCGCCTTACAGGATCTGCACTTTTCGAGCACCATTTCCCTCACCTGCACCAAGTATGCAAGCCAATCACACAATTGCTAGTGCAACAAACAACATCATTACTATGGAGGATAAAATCGAGTTTACAGTCCGATATCCGATCATCCCTCCACAAGCAATAATCATGTATTAATAGAAAATAACAATAAAATTAAAGGGCATAAATAAAAAATAAGCAACACAATACATACGTGGTTCGTCACCAGTCTCTTGCCGGCGACTACGTCCATAGGAAGCCAATCTTCGGCCAATCTTCATTATAGAATCAAATCCGGTTACAATATACATCCTGATGCCATAGAATGCACCTTTCTCTCTCTAGCTTCTCTCTACATATCTTCTATCTTTCTCACTCTATCTTCTCTCTCTAGCTTCTTTACGGTTCCTTCCAAAAGTGCCCTCCCCTTCTCCTACTATACACCCTTCTCTTTATAGGGTCCTTTATCTGCCAAGTGTTAATGTAAAAAGATCTTTAGGGCATGAGGGAATGATTGAGTGCTCCGCGAGGTGTATAACTTCTAATATGATGATGACCTGTTATTTTATGTACCCACAATAGCCCCCTCTCGAAGGTGGAGCTCGACTCAAAAAGTGATAGTTCGACTCTGAGAGAAAATATATCAATACTCGATCTCCTTTGTCTTTGTCGTAATTGAGAATGATGTCGTATCTGAAGATCTTAGCCGATGTCTGAAAATAATACTGCGATAATCGATATATGAGAATATCGCCATAATTGTGATAGCTGATATCTGAGAATAATACTGCGATAACCGATATATGAGAATAACACCATAACTGCGATAGCCGATATCTGAAAGTAATACCATAACTGTGATAGCCGATATCTGAGAATAAAGTCATAAGTGTAATAACCGATATCTGAGAATAATTCTTTACTCGAGAATAATATTGCAATGTCAATATTTGAGAATAATGACATATCCGAGAAAGATAACCGAAAATAAAAATGCGATGCCGATATCTGAGAATAATTTCTTATCCGAAAGCAATAGCCGAGAATAATATTAGCACTTCTAGACAATATGGTGCCGGTCGTTAACGGTTGGCGCTTCCAGGCGAAACTTGATGGTGCCGGCTAGCCTAAACCAGAATGGCTAGCACTTCTAGACAAAACTTGATGGTGCCGGCTGGCCTAAACCATAAACGGTTAACACTTCCAGGCAAAACATGATGGTGCTGGCTGGCCTAAACCGTAAACAATTAGCACTTCCAAGTAAAACTTGATGGTGCTGGCTGGCATAAACTGTAAACGGTTCGCACTTTCAGGCAAAACATGATGGTACTGGCTGGCCTAAACCGTAAACGGTTAGCACTTGTAGGCCAAACTTGATGGTGAAGGTTGGCCTAAACTGTAAACTGTTAGCACTTCCAAGTGAAACATGATGGTGCCGGCTGGCCTAAAGCGTAAACGGTTAGCACTTCCAGGTATAACATGATGGTGTCGGCTGGCCTAAACCGTAAACGGTTAGCACTTCCAGGCAAAACTTAATGGTGCCGGCTGGCCTAAACCATAAACAGTTAGCACTTCCAGACGAAACATGATGGTGTCGGCTGGCCTAAACCGTAAACGGTTAGCACTTCTAGGCAAAACTTGATCCAAGCTCAATCCCGTCTATAGAGATGGCTGGCACTATCATGGTCTAGGCTCAATTCTGTTTATGGAGATGGCTGGCATACTATAATATATTTCAATATACTTCAATATATTGAACATGCTTTTCACATAACATGCTAGAAACAATAATAAAAATTCATTTAAACAAAGTATCACGGTCTTAATGGAGCTCAGGCTCCACTATTCTTCTTGTCGCCCTTTCTCTAACAAGCCCCCAATTCGAGGGGTTGGGCTTGGGTTAACTTTGCCAAGCCCCCAAGTCTGATAGTTTGGGTTACAAAATAATTTCTCATCAAATCATGCTTGGGTGGGTCTATTACATGGTCTCAATATAGATTGGTCTTAATATACATGGCCCACCGGCGTGGTCTCAAAAGTGATCATACTACAATATTCTACTTAATATGAGCATTTAATAAAATTACTTCACAACTTTAAATAACATTATGCAAGTCTATATGTTAACTCATTTCTTAATATCCACATGCATAAACATATCTTTTATACTTCACTCCCTTGGATCAACTACATTTGGATGGGCCGATGTCATGGTCCACAAAGCTAGTATCATAATCAATCTAGGCCATAAGGCTCATGGAATTAATTGGGCCAGTCGCAGCCCCAAATCTGGCCTTGACCCACCTTATTCAAATCAGGCCCATCATAAAATGTGAAATATCACATGGCACAACATATGAAAGAATAGTGTAATTTGATGGGGCCGACTACATGGCCCACAAAATCTACAATGCAAAAGGGACCAGGCTAGGCCATTGTTGTCAATTGGGCCTTTAAAATAAATCAGGCCCAAAAAGTGAGCTCAATGGCCAAGGTCTCGATGCTGGTCTACTCAAAGTTCTGATGACTAGGCCCGTGGGTCAAAAATTGGATAATCAAATCGGGCCCAATGTCTATGTTCATATAAAAACTAAGCTCCTTTGAGCTTACTATGCTCGGGTGGGCTGACTACTTGGCCCACCACGCTATCTCATATATGGGCTTATATAGGCCCTCAAGGTTGGTCTCATGCTTGGGCTACTCTGGGCCCATGTCAAGTTTAGCAATTATGTGCACAATCTACAAAGTGTTTAGCCTGATGGTGCTACCCATGGGGCAGCATGCACAAGGTCAAAGAACACGTGTGTGCATGCACAAAACAATGCCATATGACATATAGATTCATATACTCCTATTAATGTACCTATCAAGAAAAGAAAAAATGTTGCATGCGTCATACCTGGTGTGGTGTCACACATGGGATCATTCCCCATCATGAAAACTTCTCATTCACATGCTTCACGTGAAATGCTTTGTCGTAGAGATCCTTCCACGTTCCTATTTCTTCTGCTTGTTGCTTTTTTGCAATTTGTTTTGTCCCTTCAATCTGTTACAGATTTCATGGAGGTGACGCAAAACATCCAACACATGTCCACGTGTTAGCCTCCCAATAGCCTAGTGGTCATTCACCTTCTACCAGCTCTTGTTGATGCTTGCCTTGATGGAGCACAACACCCCCATTGTTGCTGTTAACCTGTTGACTGCCATCCAACCATGGAAACTAATCCAAGCTGATGCATGTAATCAATTGTTGTGATCAGGCGTGAGATCTATCACCAAATGCAATGGCTTCAATTCCCCCATTACACTCTCATCCAACTACTATAAATCAATGCATGCATGCATAGTAACTGTCAATAGGGGTGTCAACAGGTCAGTTTCGGTTCGATTCCTAAGGTGACCAGAACCGAAACAAACGGTTCCGGTTCTTATCGGTTCGGGTACTTATCGGTTCCTGTTCTCAAAGTGATGGTACCAGAACCGGAACCGATTATGTAGTTTTTGTCAGTTCTGATTCTGGTTTCGGGTATAACGGGTCCAATCTTGGTAATATGAGAATTTTTACACTATATTTATATATTGGTTTTGGTTCTTATCGGTTCGGTTCCGATTCTTATTGGTTTCTGTTCCATATTAGAGTACTAGAATCGTAACCATTAGTTTCCGATTCGGTTTCGGTTCCGGTTCTTTTTAATCGGTCCAAAAATGTGGTACCGGAACCGGTGTTTTCAGTTCTGGTTAAATCGGGTAAAATTGACACCCCTAGCTGTCGACCTATGATTAGCATGATAGTTTGAGCACTAGTCACTCAACCTCCTTCATCATTCAGATTGCAACACGTACTAACCTTATTCTCTCATCGAATCTTCTCTCCTCCCTCACAAGCCTGTTGAAAGTTAGATTTTTTTTCGTGTCGTTGGATCGAAAACCCTTGATTTCAATATTATTTGTAATTTCTCCGAATTGGTTCACTTAATCTGCAAATAAGCTGACTTGCACAGTGGCTCGTGTCGGATATCGTCCGCACTCGGGATTAGTTAGCACAATAAGAAACAAGAATAATCAGAAAATGCTCGTTATAAATGGAAGGGTGAAAATGGTGGAGGTTGATTTAAAATATGCTTAAGATTATTGTTAAAACTATTAGAATGAAAAAAATATAAGAAAAACGAGAATGAAAAACACAATAAATGAAAACAACTTAAACTTGAATTTAAAACTTATTCATTAAACTAAAAACAAATGCTTACAATGCTTGTTCAAATGCTTTACAACAGAAATAACATTAAACCAAATTAATCTAGAAAGCCATTAAAATATTACCCCAGAAAGCATGTAAAGGTAGAGAGGGAAAGAAGATAGAGAAAGAAGGTAGAAAGGTTAAATAGAAGAATTAGAGAGAAGCTTACCATTGAAGAGGTAGATGGTGAAACTCCGATTGGATCGACATCAATAGGATTGAGGATCATAGCCTTTGATTGTGGCAGATGAAATGAGTAGCAAGGAGACATTGCTGTTTGATGCTTTGCACCTCGAGGTGGAGGCGTTAATGGTAAGCTCACCGGAGCTACTCGCCGAAGAAGAAATGTGAAGAAGGGAAAGAAAGAAGAAAGAGAAGAAGAGAAGGGGGAGGGAACCAACCCAAGAAGGAGAGATCATAGATCTCTTATAGACTTTTTTTTTCTTTTTGCTTATTATAAAAATGATGAGAGATCCAACGGTTGGGAATGGGTTAGTTAGATGAGAGAGAGAGAGAGTGACTAGGATAGAGAGATATGGGGAAGAGAAGAATCGATCAAGTGAGACCAATTCTCTCTTCTTGTTGCAAATGGGCATGGATATGGGCATGGGCATGGGTCATTGGTATGGTATGGGCATGGGTCATGGGTCATGGGCATGGGTCATGGGTATGGGTCATGGGCCTAGGTCATGGGCCAAGATAGATAGAGAGAGAAATAGGAGAGAGGTGAGAGAAAAATACAAAAATAAAAGCATTGGAGGGTCTTGAACCCTGGTCTTCTTTATTCTCTTTCGTCCGCTCCACCAATTAGTCAAACTTATCCTTTGATGTCAATTGGTGTGGCCTTTAACACCTAAGTCCTGCTCTTGGTCTCCAGCTATTATTCTCTCTCTTAGTCCTTGTTTCGACTCTACAATCTTCTAACTTTGCCCGTACATGTCTTCTATCTTTTTATCCTAGCTTGTTGGCTCTTTAAGCTTTGATAGAAGTCTTCTGTGGTTGATCGTAGGCCAGCCAGTCCTCGAGAATTGCCCGATAGAGTCTCCTGCAAGTGAACAAGCACATAATGAGATTCAACTAAAACGGCTTGATACTGGACTATCTGAAATGCGTATATTTCATGCAAATAGTCGATTTTCATCTAAAGAATGTGTTCTACGCAATAGAAGAAACTCTTACGTGGAAAAGTCGACGAAAAGACAAGTTTTATGTAGGAGAATGCGACAACGCTATAAGGATAATGGCTTAAAATAAGCACTTTTGAGCGAATATCACCTGTCCACATAACCACTTATAACTACCTCAGTCGATATCTTTCCATGCTAGCTGATTCCCTTAGTCTTTTAAGCATATCCACCAACTGTCCATCAACTCCATCGTCCCAATATAACTCCCTTCTTGTGTTAAACCACTCAAGGAAGAGTTCACTGTGGTTCGACACCTGTGGGGTGCATGAGAGACACGTACAATTGTTTTGAGCTCTCCTCATCAACCAACGGTTTACATTGGAGTAAACCAAAAATGTACAACACCAACCCAAATCTGTATTCTCCTATAACCGTTCGATCCACCTTGCTAGTCTCAGTACGCCATGACTTCCATCACTCCAATAGCCACTGTTTCATGTGTCTTTACATTAGACCTCGCAGACGGGATCACCTCTTTTCCATAGATCTTAATCAACATTACTTTCATTTTGCCGTAGCTGACATATCTCCGGCATGCATCAAGTTCTAATGGTTGAAAATCAATCCATCTAGTATCTTCACCAACAACATGGGGTCATGCAGTTTCTCCACTCACTCGTCGACCTCTTGCACCTTACGACTCCTCCATCAACAACGTCTTCTCTTGCTGCCATATTTTCTTTTGTTGCCACGTGGACCACCATTGCAGCAACTATGCGTCCCCCAATGTATGCAGCAGCTTCGTCCCTCATCAGGTCCATGTGTGTCGGCCAAAACATCCATGCGATCTGTGTCATCTATGAGAGTACCAGATGGAGACCGTTAGTGAGTCTTAGAGTGTGCCTCATGGCATACATACCTGGGTCCTCCATGAGTTGGCCAATCATCTATGCAGCTGAAGAATGACTCAATAGATTGTTCTCACCACGGTGCTCTAACCTATGCTCAAATCGTTCGGTTGAAGTCAACTGATCAGCAGATTAAAGAATATCGATTTTTTCTTCAAAAATCGTGATTTCCCCTTCTTAGAATCCAGCCTCTTCATTCAATCCAAACCCTTTACAGTCTGTATTAAGAAATCCTAAATACGATCCAACTCTACTGCTTCAGGAAAGTGATGTATGAAGCAGGTTAAACCAGCGTCAATGGTGGTAGAGCTTCGGCAAGAAGCTTTCTCCTTTGTTTTCTAATTTTGTTGGGAATCGAGCTTTCTATTTCAGATTTGACCGTCTCAGAACCGAGGTTGCCGAGGTGGTAGATCACCATTGAAGATCTGAATGTTCAATGAGATGTAGACCGATGAAATTCAAGTTCATTTTTCCCACAGACGATGCCACTTTGTGGAGGATAAAACCAAGTTTACAGTCCGATCTCCGATCATCCCTCCATAAGCAATAATCATGTATTAATAGAAAATAACAATAAAATTAAAGGGCGTAAATAAAAAACAAGCAACACAATACGTACGTGGTTCGTCCCCGGTCTCTTGCCGGCGACTACGCCCACGGGAAGCTGATCTCTGGCCAATCTTCATTATAGAATCAAATCCGGTTACAATATACATCCCAATGCCATAGAATGCACCTTTCTCTCTCTAGCTTCTCTTTACATATCTTCTATCTTTCTCACTCTATCTTCTCTCTCTAGCTTCTCTAGGGTTCCTTCCAAAAGTGCCCTCCCCTTCTCCTACTACACACCCTTCTCTTTATAGGGTCCTTTATTTGCCAAGTGTCAATGCAAAAAGATCTTTAGGGCATGAGGGAATGATTGAGTGCTCCGCGAGGTGTATAGCTTCTAATATGATGATGACCTGTTATTTTATGTACCCATAATTACCACTCACTAAAGCTCGAACTGCACCTCTCAAGCTTAGACTGTGTACTCCCTGCTCCTTGCATACTCCCTTGCTGGGTGCACTAGCAACCAAAAGCTCCTCTCAAACGACCTGGTGTGTGAAACCCACTACCTGCAACTTGCTGGTGTACACCTTCTAGCTCCATTTCAGTCACCTCCTTGCAGCTGCAAGTCAAGTGCACCTCCAAAACTGGTCCTCTTCTACCAGCCATTATGGAACACATCTCTAGCTTGTGCTCCTTGCCTCATTCAAGCAACCACGATCTCCAACCCAAAACCTATTGGTGTGTTCTTCACGGTGAAGCGAGCCTCAACTCCATTGCATACTAGTCAAACCAGCACCTGCAATTCTGATGAAACACCGGCTAGATCTTAATCTTCAGGTGTCTCACCTGAAGGTACCTTCTTCCCCATGGCTAAGGCTTCAATAGGCTGCTGGTTCTCTTCCACAATGAATCATTTCATACTAATATTACCTCTTCTACCTGCTGATCAGCCAGCAAGTTCTCACAAAGCCGTGGGTGCTTGTCAAACTTAGGTCTGAACCCGTCATCACATTCATGTGTACCTAAAGTGAATGGCTGATCCATGCGTTCACTCGGATCGATCTTCTTCATGGTGAGATCCTTTACTCTCTTTTTACATCATTTTCACTCTCTAAAAACCATTTCTCTCTCTAGGCTTAATCTCTCTCTAACCTATTTCTACCACTTTCTCTCTCTAACCTTCTCTCTCTTTACTTTTGCTACTTTCTAAATTAGTTTAGAATTTTGATGTAATGACAGTTTAATTAATGCAAGTATTCTCAATTTTGTATTCTTTTAATTGAGTTGATTTTACATAGTTATGCTTTCATTCTTGTTCTTAATTATTCTTGTTTTATTTAATTGTGAAGATTCTCTCTTTAAAACTCACTACAGCATGTTTTAAATCTATACCATTAATCACCATTCTCACCTCACCATCTTTGAAGCAATTTTCCATATCTTTGTCTTGATTGTACTAACCCAGTAATACCGAGTGCGGATCAATATCCAACATGAGCCACTGTGTAGATCTATAATTTTGTAGATTAAAACTGAACGGGATCATTATAAATTTTTGTTGATCCAAGGGTTTTCGATCCAACGACACAGAAAATCCCTTGTTTCAATTGGCACCATTGCTGCTCGGTTGATGGGATTGCAAAAAGACGAACAAGAAATCGGAAAGCTGCTTAATTGTGAAGATCCGGTCCAAATTAGAAACTTTCTATTTTAATTTTTTTACAATTATTTAATTATTCTTTTATGCCTCGGATTCGTAATAAGTTAGGACTTTATTTTTCTCTATTTTTAGAATAACTGCTAGGTTAATTTACTTTCAAAAAAAATCAGGGTTGGATTTCAATTTTACTATTTTTAGTTAGATCACTAGATTGGTTATTTGTTTCATTTTGGAATATTTTTCAAATTTTGAATTTTAAAATCTAGACATTTTTCCTTTTTAGAAAATTCAATTTTTAGAGTTTCTAAATTTAGAGACTTTAAATTGGATAACTCTAAAATTGGATAGAGTCCAATTTCAACAAAATTCTTTAATTTGGAGAATAACCAATTTGATCACCAAGATTTCAAAAGTTTGAAATCGTGAAAGGTTTTCAACTCCGAGTAATTCAAAAGTAGATATTTCAAAACCTTAATTCAGGAACAACTAATTTTGAATTTCAAATCCTAATTGGACCTAATTCAAAATACTTGCCCAAACAAATTGTGTGTTTCTCCCCCTAAGGCGGTATACCTTCCAAATCAATACCCTGGACCATTGTGAACTAACGTGATTGCAAATTATGATTATCTAGTGAGTAGGGAGCGAAAGCTCAAAGAGGAGGAGTCAGGCCCAAGCCCATTTGGATACCCCTCCCTACCTCACGGAGAAGACCCCGTTGCGTAGCCCACGAGCAGGTAAATTTCTATACTTTGCCTTGAGGGCGATATTGGTCATTGTGGAAACATTGTGCCGACTATTTATTTGATTTTGCAATCATTATCGAAACTACGTGGATTGGCCGTAAAACTTAATCACATTAAAGAGCAAACCCAGCTCTACCTTGAAACTGGTGGGATTTCATCACCCACCTCGCCATTTCAGCTTTTGTGTACCCACGGCCAAAAAGTAAAAGGAACCAAGAAGTAGAGCCAACTTAGATCAATGTTTGAGGAAAACTCCACATAAAGCGACTCCATCAAAGATCAAGTTGATTAAGTCCATAGGGTGGGTCACTATTTCCTAACACACCCATAGGTCCTTACTATTTAAGTATACCGAGCTACTTAAGACAACCGATGTGCCGCACATCTGTTTAGGCTTCAAATTATCTCACAATGGACTTGAGTTAGTACTAGAGGATTTGCTTTGAAGAGAGAGCTGGTGAGAACCTACAGAGTGAAAAGTTAGTCCGGTGGGTATTAGAGATAAACCAGTGGTCCACCCACTATCATAATCTACACTATCCCTACATTAACAAGATAATTGATTTATGAATATCACATTTCAACATCATTTTAATTAATCTGAGATTTAATCCTGTAACATATGAGATTTGTATAGGGACTCGTGTCGGATGTCGATCCGCACTCAGATTATCGGGTTAGTGCATTCAAGAACAAATCAAAGGGAAAGTACTATAAAATGGATGGTGGGGGTGAGAGAAGTGAATTGTTGATCTTAAAACAAACTTTTGGATTCGAGAGATTATCTATATCAAACTATTCGAAAATAAATGAAAACAAACGCAATTATAGAAGAATGCAAATATAAAAATCTAATTATTTATTGAATCAAACTTGACTTACAATGATTAAAAATTGTTTGCCAATACAAATAACAACTAAATAAACTAGAAAGCAAATAAAGAGAGTTGTAAAGAGAAAATGAGAGACATAGAATCCTAGAGAGAGAAAATAGAGTTAGACAGCATTAGAGATAGAGAAAGAAAGTAGAGGGAGAAACATTGAACTTACCATGGAGAGGATAGGTCAATGTTTCAGCCAATGAAGATTGACCCAGTTGTTCGGAATGTGAGAGGGCCCCCGGCAACGGCGCCATTTAAAACAAGATTTTTTTTTTTGTCGTTAGCTTGGAAACCCTAATTTTAACAAATTTATAAATTCTGAGACTTCTATCCAGAATTTTTGCATAGTGGGAAGTCGAATGTCGATCCGCACTCAGGGTTAGTCGGATTAGCACATCAAAGAACATAAAATATCAAAAATATGCTGAGGAATTATGGAGAGGTGAGAATGGTGGAGAGATCGAGATTAAAACTTGATTTTGGATTCTTAAGATTAATTTTAACAATTTACTAAAACAAAACAATGAAATGGAAAACAAGACAACATGAGAAAATTATCACTTTATTCAACTCCGAGAATGTCTACAATAATCAAGATAATGCTAAAATAACATTTAAACTACAAAGCAATAACTAGAGAGAGATTAGAGTGAGAAAGTGAGTATGAGACCTGAGAGAGAAAATTCTTGAGAGAGTTAGAGAGAGAAAATAGATGAAAGAGCTATTCTAGAGAGAAAAAGAGAAAAGAGAGAAAAAGATGAGAAACGAAAGAGATTTAGAGAGAAAGAAAGACTAACCTTAGGACTTACCCGAAGGATGGATCAGAGATGGTTGGAAGGAGCATGGCCGAGGCACGTCATTCGGCCACATGAGTGGTAGGCCAATGATGGGGAGTTCGGTGATGCTCAATCCATATAGAGGTTGGTTTGGCCTACTGTAGGCGTTGCAAGCCATACCTTCAATGGTTGTCGAAGGTGGAGGAAAAGACCATCAACTCAAAGTTGCATGTCCGGTTTATTGAAGATGCAGCAATGGTAGGTGGGTATTGTGGGTTATACCATGGATGGATGAGTAGTGAGGCGGTGATGGAGAGCCCAATCAACAAGTTGGTGGTGGAAAGGTGCTCTTGGAGAGATGGCTTGGAGGCTAGTAGGTTTGGAAATGGCTAGCACCGGCAAGAGGAGAAGTGGGTTCAGGTTGCAGCTCTGACCATTTGGAGATGACAGAGGTTTGGCTAGTGATGCAAGTTGCTACCGGAGTTGACTGGAGGAACGAACTAGCAACGCAAGTTACAGGTTTCAGGCGGTTGATATTCGCTCAAGAGTGCTTATTTTAAGCAATTATCCTTTTAGCCTTATCACACTCTCCTACATAAAATTATCATTTTTATCAACTTTTCTACGTAAGAGTTTCTCTCATTAAGTAGAACAGACTTTTTTGCACAAAATGGTATATTCACATGCACTCGTACACATTTATTTGACCTACATGTGAAGTAGTTTTTCTCATTACGCGATTTTTCTATCGCAGAAGCACTATCGAACAATTTTGATGGAATGCAGGCCCACAATCAACTTCCAAAACCTATGATAAAAGCTCAAGAGCTAGTGGGCTAGGATAAGAAGTTATAGGCCAAATGATGGGAGAACCAGAGAGTCAGAAAAAGATAGAGAGAAGATCGAGAGAGAAGGAGAGCCAAGCACTCCAAGAAGAGATTAAGGAGAATAAAGCTCAATCAACTGACACAAGATGCAGACTTGCTCAGTAGGAAAAGCATGTAGAAGACCGAGTGCGGATTCGACTTCGACTTTCCACTGTGCAAGCTAAGTTTCTATTTTGCAGGATATTCGGATAATTAAAAAATGTATTGAGATTAGGGTTTCTGAATCCAATGACAGGAAAAACCTAGTTTTAGGGGTGGTGTGGGGCGCTGCAACCTTAATTGCTTGACGATGTAGCATGGAGGAGAAGCTTTCGAAGAGGGAGGGAAGTCGTGACTGGTACAGGCTTGTACACAATAGGGGAGGTGCACCACATGGTGATTTGTGGTTGCTTCGAGGTGTTGTAGCACTTGTGCTACGTTAGCAACAGCAAGGGATGTTGGTGGTACGCTTCCCGATCGGTGGAGATTGCAAGCAATGCTAGCCAAGGGATGGATAGCAACCAGATGAAGAAAGTGGTGGTGCTAGTTTCGTTGCTGGAGAGGACCGCTTGACGGTTTAGAAAGTAAGAGAGCAAGTTGGGAGAACTTGGAGAGAATAGGGTTAGAGATAGAGAAAAGATAGGGCAAAATGTGTAGACCCCTCTCTCCCTTTTGGAGAGAATATAAATATTTTCTTGTCGGGCGCATCTTGGCAACACATGAGACTAGGAGCAGGAAGTGTGTGTGCTTGTGTTATTTCTGGGGTTCTCAGGGTGTGGGTGGTCTCTGATAGTCCATGAAAGTGGTAATGTCGTGTGTGTGTTGTCTATTTTGAACAATCTTGTCAGTCAAATCCCGACTATTATGATTTGCGGGGAATAACTGTGTGTGGTGTCTCTTTTGAAATACGACAAACGTAACAGGAGGTTGATTGATTAACATCACTTCCAGTTCATCATTCCCCAAGAAGGTAACCTTAATCAAGTCATGCTAAATGGGTCCCTCAGCCTGTCACACTGAGGGATTGGGGAATGTCCAAGGTGCATCCAATGGTTTCAAACATTGTTAAGTGGAGTCATCCTCTACTCAAACGGTCTCGAAGGGGAGTGATTCAATTAGTCCTTAATTAATCCTTGGTTCTACGTACCAGTTCTTTATCTTTTTGTGCCCCATTTTAAACAACGGAGAGAAAATCTCCTGGTCTCAATAACATTAATAGCTAGGTTCATTAAGAAGGAGAAGATCTCTTGGTCTTAATAACATTAATAAGTTCATAAAATGATGTGACAGAAACGTCTATGTGGCAGGACAACTCCATAACATTTTAGGTACCGGGTCCTTAACCATTTTCCTACCCTGCAAGGAATCCCCTGGACTCACAAAGGATAGGCTTGTTCCCTTGCCTCAGTCAATTCCCCTCATGACGGGGAATATGTCATTCAAACACTAATTGTGTAGTAACCCGGCATAGAGTCCTTAACATCCATCCGGTACAGTTCATTAGGGATTACCTTTTTACTAATGTTGCATGGGATATCTGAACTTGAGATTCTGTATTTCTTTGGTAAATCACTTACACATTGAAGGAAAACACTAAGTCAAATTCTAGATGAATGTTGACAGAGTATAGCCTTATCCCAAAATAACAGAAGAAGATCCTTTTTTCTATCCCTAGGGTCCTCTATTTATAGAGTTCTGGGAAGGGGTCTGCACATGTTGCAGACTCACCTTTATAAGGAAAAAAAATTAAAATAATGAATAAATACAAACAATCTTAAAAAGGTAACCACATAAGATTGTGTAGTTAATAATGTCATACAATTGTATAGCACTAATTTTGGCAGATTCTACATGCTTTTTGAAGAAAATGGCACATGTGATTTTCTAGACAAATGAGAGGTCTCCCTGAAAATCTAATTGCATACGGTTGTGTAGGAGGAGATCCTACACAACCGTATATTATTGCGTTTTGAATCCTGTGCACGCATCTCGAAGAAAAGGGCATGGGTGCTTTTCTAGGGTTATGAGGGTTATTTTTGGGAATATAATTGCATACGGTTGTTTAGGAGGAGGTCCTACACAACCGTATGTGAATAATTTTTCATCTCACTACGCGGATCTCGAGGAAAAGGGCATGGGTACTTTATCTCGATATTGGTCGTAGATCTTCCAGATCTGACTCCATTCGGTTGTGTAGCCTTCCTTCCTATACAACCGTATTCATTTAGTTTCTCTGATCTATGGGTAGTTGGCTCAGAAATTGAGGCATGCCTTTTATACAAAAATTGGGCCCTGATCTGTCAAATCTTAGGGCATACAGTTGTGTATCCTTATGTTTTACACAACCGTATATAGTTACTTCTCGAGGATTTGGGCTGGTTCTACTCAAAACTGACTGTCTTCATTTTCTTGAAATCCGCTCCAGCTGTGCTTGTTCTGACTGAATACGGTTGTGTACTCTCATCTTCTACACAACTGTATATGATCATCTCCTCAAAAAAAAATGTCATATCCAAGTCCTTTGCTCTGATTGGTCTACTACCGCGCGGTTGACTTTGACTCTGACAGTCAGTCTTCGCGTCCCTTGGTCTTGATTTTTGTTGCTATCCACATTTTACTATCAACATAAAGCCCCCTCGCTGGATGCACGCCGAAGTGGTACAGCAAGTGCGTTTGGCAAAACATGAGAGAAAGGGGCCCAGGTACAAAGAACTAAAAAGGGGGAAGGACGGAAGTCTATAAATAGCCATAGGGGGAAGAAAACACCAACCGAGAGAGCATTCCTAAACGGTTGATGGCCACACACAGGGGTAGTGAGTGAAGATCTTGGGCCAACTGGTGGACAGAATCGTTTAAAGGCCAAACTTCTGAAGAAGGGTTCTTGGGGCTACTCGCCTATCTAATCTCGATCTTCCTATGTCCACAACCACCAGCCCACACGGTAGTGGAAGGTTCTTTCTGCGCAACTGCCATGACCTTTCACGAGAGAAAGGTATGACGGGCATTAAGCGTGACGGCGCAATTGTACCAAGGCATGAGTCAGTACAAGAAAACCCTGCAAGACCATGCAGTGAGCTGGGAAGGGAAGAAATTTCTCTCCAAGGAACTCTACCTCTTTGGCCCCTTCTAGCTACTACAGCTATGGGCATATGAGCACTATGACAAATTGGCCCCATATGTACTGACCCGGGATCCCAAGAAGACGCTGATGGCCCTGAAGTATGCCAATGAAGACCCGCCTGTGTTCGGTATAGGAACAATCTTCAATATTTTGAACACAGAAAAGCACTTGCTAGCACGGGCGTATGAAGAGCCGTTATACCAAGGGGAGCCGCTCTTGCCGGTTGATACTGTGGGGTTGGTCGTACATGAAGCTGACGGTACACTGAAAGAGCAAGTGCTGATATACAGCAGGATTATCAGTCCCTCCTTCATTTTTGCTGTGCCAACCCGACAAATGCGCAGAGGGTCATGGGGCAAAAGTACCAGTGCCTGAAAAAGAAGCTATAGCTGTTGCCTACCAGCTACACCGAGTAGCACTGCAGCTTGGCTTTGACCAGGACATCTCCCATCCCTTGCCCAACATCGTGGGCAATGACTGGGTGCTAGAGCATTACTTCTTCAACTGTATCTGCACCGCCAAGGTGTTAAAGGTGGTGCCCTCCACCAGGCAAGGGAAGACCACGTATCGGCATTTAGAGATGTCGAAGCTCTGTCTGAGGAGTTATGGCGAACTGGAGATAAAGGAGATAGTCGACGCCCTGGAGAAGAGGCTGAATTACCTAGGGAGAGGCACTATCTCCAAGCCAGATCCCTTGTTGAGGGTAGAAGACGAGAGCTCCACCAGTGAGTCAGTAAGAGAGAAGCAATCAAAGTAGAGATCGGACTCCTCTCGATGAAGAGAAGAACAAGAAGCCGCCCAGGGTTGGAGAGGCAGAAGCAACCTCTAGAATTGAGGTACCCTCACCTCCCGAAGATCGACTAGGCTGCAACAGGGGACCAAGTGGGGTCTGGATGGAAGTCCCAAGAGGGCCCAAACAGAAATCGTGGGTGGCATTGCACCTCACTTGTCGCGTCTTAGTAAAATACCTCCTGGGGTGGGCCAGGGAAAGAAAGCAACAAGGACCGTTCCAACCAGCCCATTCAAGGAGGTCAGGAAGATCGGGGTCAAGAGACCCGAGTTCCAAGTAAAGCCAAAACCCAAATATTCAGGGGATGAATCAGACTCCCCAATAAGAATTGAGCCAATCCTGTAGCCAGCCGTCGCACAACTAGCAGTACCCAATGTCGGTACCACAGGTAAAGAAATTACCTAGGGTTGAATAGCTACTGGCGAAGCAATGAGAGCAGGGGTCACATGTTGCCAGTCGGATTTTAAATCCGTTTCCTTTGTCATTCATAAACTAGATCAAGGATTATGTGAAAGATGTGAGGCTCTACTGATGAGTGAAATGAGGTGTTTAGGGTATGTTTAAAACGACACTAACCAAAACTCATATGCAGGTGTGGAAATGGTGTCGGAGCAGCCAATGGTACAAGAGGTACATATGGAGGGAGGAGAACTCCCTTTAGACAAAAGTTGGCAGGCGGTGTTTGACTCACTGGAACTCGTTGGAAAGGGTTCCATGGGACTAGGTATGAATAGATATGAATGTGTTGAAACTTGGGCAAGACTTAGGTAAGAAGGCATCATTGAGTACAGACTTTGGGTGGTGAGATGTGTAATTAAAAAGTGGAGGAGGCAATCCCGACAACAGAGGGACTGTCCGCACAAGAAGAGATCCCCTAGACCTCAGGCTTGCAATCACTCGACGAAGTTGACTCCTTGATCGTGGCTGAACTAGAGGCTTTATTCGCCGGAGGTAAGTTGTATTCGGCTTGACACCAATCAATTGCAGTAAGAAATGTATTGAACCACCTATTGAACTAATTGCTTGTATGTATCTCATGATAGGCGACGGGGAAAAAGACGGGGGTGCTGAGCAGGATGAGATAGATGCCGAGATAGAGCTGGCCATGGCGGCACACCGGGCCGAAGAAGAACGAAAAAGGCCGCTCAAAGGCAAGGTAGTGGCAGAGGAGAGGGATACACCAGTAATGCCTGTGGCACGTTCCATTCCACATCTGTCCATTGGCAGAATGAGAATGGAGGGAATCGAAGACACACCCATAGCAACGCGTGTATTCAAAAAGGTCGGGGAAGGGAGGTTCCCAACGCAACTAGTTCCCATGAGCTTAGAAGAAGGGGAAATCCCCCTATATCGGAACAAGATGGCAATCCTCTCACTGCAGGGAAGTCCAAGCCGTCCTCAGATGCAGAGCTTCCTCATCGGTATGGGGCACCCATTGGTTCAGACTCTGGCCAGTTTGCGACATCTGATGGAGCAAGGATTGTTGTTGGATGCTCTCATAAGTGACTCGGGAGAAGCACATTCCATAGGGGCGCGACCCGGCCCATTACAACCCACGGATAAAGAAGATCTAATACTAGTGTATGAGGCATTTCCCCACTTCTGCTCCTTGATAGCCCCTGTGCCTCGGGCGATGGATGACAAACCAGTAGGCTCGGTGGTGATGTTCCTGAACATATTGCAGTACATCCGACTGTTCCAACAAGTAGCTGGTATTACCGAGTGTGACATATATGAACTCCACCATATGGTCGGGGCCTTGGTTGATCTTGAGCAGATGGGCCTGAGCTTGAGCTTACTGAAGCCGATCATTGACTTCGTCTTTGACTACTGGAAGGCAGAGTGAGACACCATCAACCTCAAAGTGAAATAACTTGTCCAAGGTCGGAAGCAAGAAGAGGAGCTCTCCGAAATATCAAAGACAGAGGAAAAAATAGCTTCTGAGCCCTCTCTGGACTTACAACTCGAGGTGACTCGGTCTGCCTACAAAGAAGCCCATTTGGAGGTAACCCATCTGGAAGAGGCGCTAGCCAAAGCCAAAGTGACGTTGAATGCTCTGCACACTGACTTGACCGGATTGGGGCAAGCAAAGAATGAATTGGCCGGTGCGAAGCAAAAGCTAAGTAGGCTAAGATCGTCCGCCAATGAAAGAGCAAGAGTCATAACAGAAATCTCCGAGAGGATCAGCCTCGAACATCCAAAGGTAGACGCAAGGAGGCAACTGGTGGAAGACATCTTTCGAGCCGCCGACTTTTGACTTGTCCTACTACTTTACATTTTCCATACATGTATATCTGCAAGACAACAATTGTAATGTCTAGCCTTTATGTTTTTTGTTAAAGGCTAACCCTGATTAGTAACATACATGTAAATCTTTTGAAATGAAATGAAATATTCAACAATCTTTCGATTATAGTCTTCTTTGTCTTTAATTGTACCAAGCACATACAAATACCAGTTCATGCAAATAATGCAAACACATGCGAACATCATGGATTCAAATTAAGCAAACACATTCAAATATTGACAAGTTCAAATTGGGGAGACGCCCTCGAATTTATTTTACAAGGTAGGGAGACGCCCTCGAATTTGTTTCCAAAGGTGGGGAGACGCCCTCGAATTAGTTTCTAAAGGTGGGGATACGCCCTCGAATTTATCTTACAAGGTGGAGAGACGCCCTCGAATTTGTTTCTAAAGGTGAGGAGACGCCCTCGAATTTATCTTACAAGGTGGGGAGACGCCCTCAAATTTATTTTTAAAGGTGGGGAAATTTATCTTACAAGGTGGGGAGACACCCTCGAATTTATCTTACAAGTTGGGGAAACGCCCTCGAATTTATTTTACAAGGTGGGGATACGCCCTCGAATTTATCTTACAAGGTGGGGAGATGCCCTCAAATTGTTTCTAAAGGTGGGGAGACGCCCTCGAATTTGTTTTAAAGGTGGGGAAACACCCTCGAATTTATCTTACAAGGTGGGGAGATGCCCTGGAATTTATCCTACAAGGTTGGGAAACGTTATTTTACAAGGTGGGGAGACGCCCTCGAATTTATCTTACAAGAAGGGGAAACGCCCTCGAATTTGTTTCTAAAGGTGGGGAGACGTCCTCGAATTTATTTCTAAAGGTGGGGAGACGCCCTCGAATTTATTTCTAAAGGTGTGATGGGATAAAACAGCCGCACAAAAAAGATGGTTCAAAGCATTCAAAGCATGACAATTTTTTAGAATAAAAACCCACTTTCATGATCAGTCACACAAAAGCATACTTTCAAACATATGCAATAGAAAATCCATTCATTAGGCGAATAAGTAAACCAATGCCTCAAAGAGGTCTAAAATGTAATCACATACAAAAATGGATGTCACATCCACATTAGAGAAAAGCCAATGCCTCAAAGAGGTGTTAATGTAATCACACACAGAATTGGATGTCAAATCCATATTACAGAAAAGCCAATGCCTCATAGAGGTCTAAAATGTAATCACACATAGAAATAGATGTCACATCCGCATTAGAGAAAAGCCAATGCCTCAAAGAGGTCTAAAATGTAATCACACACAGAAATGGATGTCACATCCGCATTAGAGAAAAGCCAATGCCCATTCAACTCTTAATAATAATACTTCTTCAACCACTTGCCATTGATCGAAGCTTCTAACTCAAAACCGTCGGAAGTCACGATGCGATAATAACTGGAATCGAACACTCTGGTGATGATGTATAATTCTTCATCAAAATTTGGTGTAAACTTGGTGTGCGTAGTCGACGCCCGCACATGATCAGCTACCTTCATAACAATGTCCCCTACCCCTAAGGCTCTGAACTTAACCTTCTTGTCATATGCCCTGGTCATACTGTGAACATAAACCTCCATATTTTTCCTTGAACGAAAGCGGTGTTCATCCACGGCTAACAAGTCAAAATGCCTGAGAAAAACATACTCAACTTCACGATAATCCAAGATTGCAGCAGATTCCATGCGGGGAGTGGGAATTCGAATTTCGATGGGTGCAACAGTCTTAGTGCCATAAACAAGAGAGAAGGGGGTTTCACCAGTAGAGGTACGTGCAGCGGTACAATAAGCCCACAAAGCATTGACTAACTTCTCGCGCCAATCCCATTGACACAAATTAACTATCTTCTTGAGAATTTTTAACATAACTCTATTAATGGCTTCAACTTGTCCATTTCTTGGCGGATAATACGTCGTGGACTAGCTATGGAATATGCCGTACTTCTTTAGCAACTCTTCCATGTCACCCCTGAACTGAGTCCCAAGGTTGGTGACAATCTTCTGAGGAATTCCGAATCTTGAAATAATATGACTCATATTAAACTCTGCGATGGCCGCGGAAGTAGCTTGGCGTAAAGGAATAGCTTCGACCCACTTAGTAAAATACTCCGTGGCAACTAGTATCCAAACATGATTTTTGCTGGAGGCTGGATTGACTTTTTCAATGAGGTCCAGCCCCCAAGTCTGGAATGGCCAATAAGACTTGATAAGATGAAGATAACCTAGTGGCAAACGGTCGACATGCGAATGTAACTGGCACGTTCGACATTTCTGAACATGGTTGATGTTGTCCTTGTGTAAATAAGGCCAATAGTACCCCAGATGTATCACCTGATGAGCTAGTCTAATCCTGTTCTGATGTTCACCGCAGTCTCCCTCATGTACTTCCCTCAAAATGATCTTTCCTTCTCTGCGCGAGACATAGCACAATAGGACTCCACTGTAACTACGCTTGAACAACCTGTCTCCCATGACCACATATCTGACTGCCTGTCGCTTAACATTTCTTAATTCATCCCGATTGGTTGGTGCACGACCATGCTTCAACCAATCCCAGATGGGCCAAAACCATTCATCTTCAGGTAACTCGGCAAAGGCATCTTGAGTGTCCATGAGGTAAGACTCTTCCCAATCAGCTTCCAAAAAGGATGTTGGTAGGACCCTTTTGATCACACCGACTTCTTTGGCGTACTCGTCTGACCCCATCTGAATTTTAGCCGCTATGGTTGCCAAAGAATTGGCATGAGAATTTTTTGCCCGACGAATGTGTTCTAGCTCGAACGTCTCAAAGGACAAGAGTAATATCAGAACCTTCCATTGGAAAGGCTTCAAATGCTCCTCCTTGACCTTGAATAGGTCTATGACTTGATAGACGACCAACATAGAATCCCCAAAAATTTGTAAATGGCGAATGTCTGCCAGGACGGCCATTTTCAAGCCAATTGCCAAGGCCTTGTATTCTGCCATGTTGTTGGGGCATTCGAATTCAAATTTGAAGGAAAAAGATACAAGGACACCTTCAGGAGATCGGAACACAATTCCTGCCCCTCCATCATTCTGTGAGTCCAACCTATTCGGAGATCTATCGAAAAACATGAGACAAGGTTCTAACGTGGTCGTGGCTTCAAAAACTTCCTCATCTGGCAAGTCCTCGGTAATGACTCCTCTGGAGGGTACCGAGTTCTCAGCTAACTCCCCAGAGAGAGCTTCGACATCCGATTTCCTATAGCATACAATATATATCCGTTTTCCTTTCATGATCTATCATCTTTCCGCTTTATAAATCGGGACCCAGTCCCACAAGTTTATTTGGACCATTAGAAATACCGACTGATTTTCTCACCACCTCAGCCAAGGTATCTGCTGGTTTTCTCACCACCCCAGCATGGTATCTGACTGGTTTTCTCATCACCCCAGCCTGGGTATCTCTCCAAATCAATCCCTCATCTCATATCCAACTCATCAGTACCTATATACATAGCTCCCAAGTTCACCGGTTGGAGTCTGTCCCGTAACCAATTTCACCGTTGGTCAAACGTTCGAAGACTGCAGATTTGCTAAGGATCCAAAGCTCATCCGGTGCGGCTGCCCACCTACACCCGCGTCTAATGCCCATCGGGCAATCATATATCTCTAGTGTCCGGTGATCACACAAAGAAAATCATGATTATCTTATTACATGCTCAGTGTCATTTAAATCCAAAGATTCCTCGAATCATGCAACAATCATAACATTTCAAAATATGCAAGTATAGAGATATATAATCATAATGCATAAAACAAATCGGATATGCAATTTAAAGTATTTCATTTGAAGAACATTTTCAATAAAGCAGTTTTGGTTCTAAGAAATGCCTAATACAAGGCACGAAGGAGAAGAGAGGCCACTTACTGTTAAACACTTTTATTCCTCTTCGATAATTGAGTTGCTAGTCTGATTGTTATGAATTTCGATGCTTTCTATCTTTGCTTGAAATTCTCTTCTTTTGTAATTGCTCTCCTTTGAGAATTAACGTCGTTGCCATGAAAGAATTTAAGAGAAACTAAGTTAAGTTTAGAAAATAAGAAAGGTTTAGACTCTAAAAAACCCTAACTAAATTCAGTTAAACATGGTCGATGGTTCACGTAAAGGTGAGTGTGTCAAGCCTAATACGCTGATTAAAATATGGACTTCGGTTAACTCGGTTAGAATTTGAAAGATTTGGTTCCAATTAAGTTTGAATAAGGGTATTATCCTAAACAGTAATCCCAAAATTTAGCTGGATACTCCATTTGAACTCCTACTAAGGCCCTACGTGTGTTAGTTGTTGTTAACGTTTATAGTTAGCATTATATTTCAATAAAATTGGTCGGACGCACACTCTATCAGTGAGTCCCATTTATGCTATTGTAAATCCCCTACAACTAGGTCTACCCATAACACACTCTGATCATGTGATCAATTATTTTTCCTGACAAGGCATGTTCGCACATGTATCGCTATATAACAATGTGGTTACGTCTTGGCCTCACCGCGCTCTTTTCATTACTTTATTTAATTCTCGCTACATCGACACTTGCAATATATATATGGGTGGGTTTGTGTGTATTTCATTTATGCATATTGTACATATTTCCCTACCTTCCCACACGCCATACAACTTTTAAGTTAATGAGGATATTCTAATGTTATAATTACCCCACATATATGGTATCCTTAGTATAACCACTATCTGTTAATGTTCATTATGTGTACTCCTATATTCATAGTATTTATTTACACTTTTACTAACAATACTTAATTTTTCCTCGTAACCTAAGGTGTTACATTTGATAACATTTCTATTATATTATTATTTTAACTTAGTTCTCATACAATATATATAGTAGTTGTATAGTATATCTTACCATTTTCTTTATTTTAAAAATGGATTTAATCCCATTTCTATTTGTTTATTGTCATTAATTCATAGAAGATTATCAAACATTTTATATATATTTTAACAAAATATATAAGACAAGAATAGCTCACCAATAATATTCACATTTATATGCCCAAAATACTTGCCAATATGTATAACCTGTGGTTTATATTGTTTAATCCATTTCCCATCTTTTATTCTATTATTTTATCCTTTACTTTATGTTCATTTGTTTTCTAATTCCTATATATACTTTCCTTTGCAAGTGTGTACGTGGGTTGGTTAGTGCAGCTGTTGGATAAAGGAGGTTGATCACAATGGTGTCGTTAGGCAAAGAGCTGCTGGACTCGTGAGCAGTTGTGGCCACATGTTGTTAACTACCAAGGTGGAGCTGACAACCAAGAGCTTGACGACTAGTAGAAGTTGGCCAAGAGGTCAACTAGTCGGTTGTTTGGATTGCTGAGAGGTTGGCTGGCTAGACATCGTCAAACCCCACGTACAAGGATTTACCGGTCAGAGAGGTTCTCCTTGGTGCAATACCTTGGTTGGATGCATGGAATAGAGGGGGCTTGATCATGCATCGTGCTTAGTTGGGTAAGGCGCTAAACAAGAGAGTTGAACGGCCGAGATAATTGCTAGATTGATCGATGAAATAGCGAGTTCATGCAAAGCCAAGCTGGGCATGTGGCCTAGAGTGTTATGCGACAACTTGACCCTTGAATGGTAGTCCGCCTATTGTTGCTTGTGTTGGTCGGATAGTTGACTGCCAGGCTAGTGTAGTTGGGTGTGAGGGTGGCTAGTAGGTCGGCCGACAAGGGGAACCAACGACAAGTTCTTTATACGCTGCTCGGAGGGGGCCAAAGACCACATGGTTGCTGCACATTTGGGATGAGCAAGTCGGGCGAGGTGGCTAATGGCCAAAGGGTGTTGGTAACGGATGGGTGGTGTTATCAACCAACCCCTCTCTTAGAAACACTAACCGTGTGGATGTTTGACCAAAGCTAGGTGGACCTATGAATCGGGAATCACCATGCGTGGTGATTTCCAACCATTAGATTGGAGCCATTTTCAATGGGTTTATTTTAACGGTGGGCACTTGAGTGCCATGGTCCAACTCCTTCCAAATGGAGACTAGCCTATTGTAGTTTTGATTTTGTTTCTTTCTTTCTTTTTATTTTTTTTTCTTAAATAAAAATCCTCATCCTCTCAACATACGTGTCCCTCCTTTTTGTTTCAGGAACTAAAACAGAGGGTCTCCCCTACCTTTCCTGTACACCCATGGAGGGTCCAAAACACAACCCTATGGTTCCACTAGTCAACTCCACCATCCCGTACAATCTGCCCATGTTTTTATCAATCGAAAGTTTGTTTTATTACCCAGATTTTGGGGCTAAGAAATGTCTTAATGAAGGACTGTTCTATCATTGAAAATGAACCCAGAAATGTCCAAGTTAGACCTAGTCTTTTGTCTACTAAACCTCCTAAAATCTGCCATGAGTTACTCCATAAAGAACTGGATATAATATCCAGATTGTGCTCAAGTAAACACCCAAACAATGGACTAGTTTAGACAAAAATATTACCAAATCAGAATTTGCACTTTTCTTTTTGTGTGTGTGTGTCCTAATGCATTTCAAATGGAGATTTTCTAAATCTAATCTACTCTAGACACATAGCTACTAAAGGAAAACAATCATGACCTTATGAAAGGTTATTAATGAATACAGATTTAAAAACTAATCTTCTATATCCTAATTAACTCCAAAAGTTCTAAAATCTGAAACTTGCAAGATAAAAAGGGAAACTACAAGCAATACTAAAAGTTTAGTTACTAACATAACTAGATTTTCTAAAATAAGAAAAGAAATACTTGGATATAACCTTAGATTTGGGGGTTTTGGAGAATGAACAATTTTGAAAACGAATGAAGGGGAAGAAGCAAGAAGTAAGAAGCAACATGTATCTAATGTAATTTACTTACCGTCCTCGACACTTAAATCCCAAAACCCATGTGCAAAGCCAAAGGCTTGATGATCTTCTCTAGTTGGGTTAGCAAGGAGGGATCACAATGGTGAGATGGTCCCTCAACCTTTTACAATCTCTCCTACTCTCAATCTCTCCTAAAGTTCCAAATGCTTTCAAAACTTAGACCAAATTGTCGGGCTTGGAGAGAGGATTGACATAGCTTGGTTTTAGATAAAACCTCCCTCAATAGCAGACCTTGCAAGCTTCTTAATGGAGTTGGTTTGTGTATCATGGAGAAAGAAAAGGTTTAGCTCACAGATTTTGGTTTAATTAACAAGAGGGGTATTTTTGGAAATTCCTATGCCAATGGACATGTGTCTCATGACTATCACACACCAACCTTATGTGGTGAATATGGCTTCCATGTGATGGTGTATTTCTTGAAGGGCCAGTTTACATGGTGACAATAAGGTGGAGTCAGTTGCATGGCATTATGTTGCATCCGACGACACTGATTCATTTTGGACTCAAATTGACCAATTGAGTTAGAGAACTCTAATTTTTATGATGTCATAGTGTAAATTGAGTATTTCGATGAGCTCTATCCAATGGTACGGTCCGATTTGTTTAAAAACCCATGATTTCCATATTGTTCTAGAGATCTCCTTACGTGTATCTCGAGGAAGTTTAAAACCTCCATTGATATAACGAAAGTGACTCATCGAGAATGGCCATGGGTACTAGGGTTATTACTACTCCTCCCATTTTATCTTCATTCCGTAATGGAATGGTGGTAATATTAAAAAGGGCAAGTTTGTCTTCTCACTAAACTTGGGACACATTTGTCATTTGTTTAATAGTGTTGCCCGACACATGTTGGCATCCTATGGTGCAACTCGGCACATGTCGCAATATATGGTGTGGTTGGCAGGGATGGTTGATATCCCCAAACAATGTATGGAGGTTACACCAATCAATTGTAGACTCGAAAGTGCTTTCCTTCTAAAATATGATGGGGATCGATCATCAATGATCAGACCATACGAATGCGAAGAGCGTTCAATCCTCTTTAACTTAACGGTCTAGATAAAATTTGGGTGATGAAAGCACGGTCAGATTAAGTTAACATGGTAAATCTGACACCTAATTTGAGTCAATTATGTGTTAAAATGGAAATCCGAACATATCGTAACTCCCGAGATGACTCAGGAAGTGATGTTATTGTGATAAGAGAGTTCCCACAGTTAAGGGCATCTTAGGATCATGAGGTATGACCCAAACCCAAGGAAAAAGTGATTGAAAATGAATCCAAAGTCCTGGTAGGGGACCCGAATACCTCGAAAAGAACTCGAAAGGTCGACCCAAAAATCTGGGTCCTTACATCAACCATAGCTTGTCCCTTAATCGACCTCTGCATCTTACACTTGATGTTGAATTCACTTAACATCAAGGACCATCTGGCCAAACGACTCGAGAGAATAGGCTGACTTAAAAGGTACTTTATAGGGTCACTCCCGCACATTAGCGTAACTGAATGAGCCAACATGTAGTGGCGAAGCTTCTAAGATGCAAAAACTAAGGCTAAACAAGCCCGCTTGATCTTAGGATAACGAGTTTCGATCGGTAATAAAACCCGACTAAGATAGTAATAGGCTTTTTCGTGCCCTCTTCATCCTCTTGGGCCAATAGAACACCCATAACATTCTCCAAGGTGGAAAGATAAAGAACCGAGGGCTGTCCATGAATAGGCACAATCAGAGTTGGAGGTTTGAGTAATTCTTGTTTAATTTTCAAGAAAGCCTTCTCGCACTCCTCAGACCAATCAAATACGACATCTTTCTT
This sequence comes from Euptelea pleiosperma, assembly GCA_035048495.1. NCBI lineage: Eukaryota > Viridiplantae > Streptophyta > Magnoliopsida > Ranunculales > Eupteleaceae > Euptelea > Euptelea pleiosperma. Next base: position 17,897,493 of record CM068544.1, on the reverse strand, counting down.
CAATAACCCTGTGAGCGGAAGCATCTTCGCGGAGAGATTAGGTATAAAGTGATGAATGTAGGACATCCCAACATACTCTTGATTTGTTTAAGAGTTTTAGGGCGAGGTAGACCCTGTATTGCGTATAATTTGGACTGGTCGATCTTAATTCTTTGATGCCGGATCAGGAATCCCAAGAACTTACTAGAATTGACCCCAAACGGACACTTCAATGGGTTCATCTTCAAAATGGTCTGCCGACACCGATCAAAGACCTTCCTCAGGACATCGTAATGACTCTCTCTCGTGGGGGAGCGTACAGCCACATCGTCGATGTAATCATCTACCTCATAGTGCATCATTTCGCCAAAAATTATAGTCATAGCTCTCTGGTAGGTGGCCCTGCATCCTTCAAGCCAAAAGGCATAACCGTGAAGCAAAAGCTACCCACCGGGGAATAAAAACTAATATGGATCTCATTTGCTGCGGCCATCTTGATCTGGTTGTACCCACTATAACCATCCATAAAATTGAACATCTGATAGTAGGACGTATTGTCAATCAAGATATCCATATTGGGTAGGGGAAAATCATCTTTAGGGCAATTGTTGTTCAAGTCTCAAAAATCTACCCACACTCTGATCTGTCTATTCTTCTTCTTGACTCGTACTACATTGGGTAACCACTCGGACCATTGAATAGGACGAATGAAACCAGCTTCAGTGAGCTTCTGGAGTTCAATTTTAATCTGAATCTCTAATTCGGCCCTGAATTTCTGGTATGCTTGCTTCATAGGTTTGGCATGCGTATAAATCCCCAAATGGTGTACTATGATATCCTCTGGCAGACCAGGCATTTCTTCGTAACTCCATGCGAAAACATCGCGGTACTAGGATAGAAGGTTTATCAGAACTGTTTCTTCTTGAGCTTCCAAGGATGCTGATATAAAGACCTTGCGGTCCTCCTGAGGCTTGCCCAAATTGATTTCTTTCAAAATCTCTTCCATTGCTACCACTCTTTCCTCAAAACAATCTAGAGCTAGGCTCATATCTAACTCTTCTGATGAATCCATATTCTCAACCATGCAAACCTCCTCTGTTACAAATTCAGTACCATGTTCCCATACAAAATAGTTGAATGGGGTATTAGCATGTACAATAGTGGACATTTCTAAAAGGTGTAACATAAATCAACAAATATCTAGCATGGTGCCATTACAAGTAGACAAACATGACAATTATATAAAAGATGCATACACTCCAATATGATGAATGGTTTTTAAGTAAAATGATCTGAATGCATTCCAAAGAAGGTCAAAGTGTAAGTGTATATCACCTAATCCGCTCGTTTAGCCCCCAAGTATACGAGACCGCTTGACAAGCGCGACATTGGCCATATAAAGGAACTCTTGACCAAGACTGTCACAAGAGAAGGGAGAAAATCATGATAAGATAATACAGAGCACAGACCTCCCCGCAATTTCGTGATGGTTTAAGGAAAATATGCAAGTCATTATTACAATGCTGATGCATGTATAAAAAGTAAACATTAAGATCGAAATAGGTGGAAAAGTAGAGGAACGAGATAATCTTTATTTATAACATAGGAACGAAAGGAAGTCCCGGCACGAATACCCCAGGTACGTATACCCAAAGTACCCCCAGGAATAGCCTGTGGCATAGGCTCCAAAAATAAAACAAAGCAAGGGATTCAAACCCCAAAAAGGCCAAAAGAAAAAAAATCACTACACCCAGTCATAAATATAGGGCTCTACGGGTGATGGCCCTTCGCCATCCTCGACGAACTGGAGAAAATCAGCCGGCATGAAGCAAATCCCATCTGCGCTGATGGGTGTAACACTCTCCTCATCTGAGACGTCGGACAATGAGATGGCTGTATTTCCGTTCGGATATTCCCATCGCGTTATCTATTTCGGGACCCCCTCCTCGGCCACAAAGGCCATCTTCTTCCCATCAACCTCGCAAAAGGTTGGCATGGGCCTATCAGCCGCATCTGAGAGGTTATAGAAATGGGCGTCCACATAGTAAGATTCCCATCTCTAAAATGGCTGCACCAGACCCATGACAATTTCCTGCTGTCCGTCCATCCAATACCTGAAACACTGATGGTAGGACGACGGGACTCCATGGGTAATAGATCTACGGCCTGCTCAACAGTAGATGATAGGAAGGGGTAGTATCCAACACGTCAAAATGTGGACATGGTCTACCTCGTTCACCACAATCCGTAGTTGGATTATCCCAACCGATCTCTGCACGACCCTACCGACCTCGTGGATGTAGATAGGTCGGGCTGTATCCACGTCGTCAATGGAAATGCCCAATGTAGGTAGCATGCCCAAAGGGATGATATTGACCAATGACTCCATGTCCAGAAGAGCCCTGGGTACGACGACGTCCCGTGCTTTAACCTGAATATACAAAGGGCGATTGTGGCCGTTGTCATGGTAGACCATGTCTGCGTCCATGAAGGTTATGGTGGACGGGGAATATTCCATCAACCGTGGGAATCGAGAAGTGACAAAGACTTTGATAGGGCTCTAGGATGTTCCTGCCAGCCCTTGGTCACTCCTCCCCTCAGGAGTCGAAATATTGACAAATGGCCCCTTCCCCCACTCTGAAACGGAGGTCCGAGCCGGTTCCAAAGAAAGTAGGGGATTACCCGTCTGACCATCGTCAGGCTCACGTTGCGAGGTACAAGAAAAGAAAACCTCATGCTCCCCCTATCCAGAGCCATCTCGGCAATAGCCACCTCAAGAGCCAGCTTCATCCCGGGGGAGAATTTCAACACTTCAAAAATGAACATCATAGCAGGGATTTTCTTCAGGTGTGCCACCACATCATATAGGGCATGCGTCTTTGACTTCTCACGAGTGAGCTCTGCGGCTTACACTCGGAGCTTGCTGATTTGTTCCAGATGCTTCTTCTCTCTTTTGACCCACAGTGGGTCTGGTACAACTTCAGTCGGGGCCGTAGAGGCCCCACTCTATTTGGTCCCCTCTGCAGATAAATCAATGAGGGTGGCAGAATCTCGACTCATGAGGCCATCCGTGGCTCTCCTAATTCTGCGAGTCTGTACCACCAAGGTCTCAAATAGCTGCTCTTCGGCAACATTCTCATGCGAGAAAACTCCCGCAAAATATCTCTGAGGGACTTGCTCCTCAACAAGAGAGGCAAGGTCTTGTTCCTCCTCCAACCAGTAGTTGTCCGGGCATTGATACGAGTGACTGGCCATCCGGACATTGGCCCCAGCCTCTGGGGGTCTGTTGCCTGCTCCTTGCGCTGGTGCCTCCTACGCTGGTCCTATAGTGCACCCGTGGAAATTTTTTGGTGGATGATGTCCTACAGCTTGAAACAACTCCTGGTGTTGTAAGTGACGCTACGACAAAAGGCACACCACCTGGCATCGGGCCCTTGGTCGGTTGGTTGGACTGTATAATTTGAAGGGGGGAGGATGAGCTGATTGGCTGCCATGAGTCGGTTGAAGATCTCATCTGTCTTCCAATAGTCGAAGTTCAACTCTGGTCGTAAGGGACGGCCTAGCTGTCTTCCTACAAAGCAGTTCACTTACGGTCGCTTCTGCTTGACCCTCTCTACCACATGCATGAAACGGGCCGAGTTCCTCAAATTGTGATCATGATCAATGAAGCTGACACTGCTACGGATTGCAGACAAAGAAGAGGCACCACAGAGGATCAAGACCTTCTGAAAGATGAAATTGGCGCCTCGAACGAAGGCGTCCATGATGGAGCTATCGCTGATAGCTTCCGCTATCTTTCCTGCCTCCCTCTCAAAATTGTTGAGGTAGGTCGTCGAAGACTGACCGGGATTCTGCCGGCAGTTCCTGAGGTTCTCCAAAGTAAAGTCCTTCTTGCGGGCCTAAAACTTCTAATGGAAGGCTCTCTTTAACTGTTCCCAGCTGGAGACACTATGAGGGGTGAGGCGTACAAACCATGAAAGCATTGTCCCCTTAAGGGAGACTGGGACCATTTTGGCCATTAGAAGCAGGTTCATAAAATGTTCCCCACATTGAAACTCATACCACACCAAATGTTCGACTGGATCAGTGGTCCCATCATATAGTGTGAAGGTAGGGACAATAAAGCTAGCTGGGTACGGCCGTTAAGAGATGTTAGGGGTAAAGACACCCTTAGGGCTGGAAGGGCCCAAAGTTAGGTCTCTCTCACGTAGAATATGGTCAACATATTCACGGAGCTGGGTATGATCCATAGTAATGTTACTCCCTTGTCCGCTCTCGTGAGTAATAATAGTCGGTGTCTGAGGGTCCCTGGCTGGTGCTGCCATTGAAGTTTAGGCTCTCTGGTGCGGGGGAACTTGTTCATTCCTCATTTCTCGGAACTGCATCCGTAGGTCCCTCAATTGATCCCCGAGGTCCATATTCTCTTCTCTGACAGCTTGATGAGAATCCAATTCTTCCATAGAGGGCCCCTCCATAGGCCCTTACCCTATAGACTTCTCTATCTGGGCAGAAAGCCACCCCACCTCCTGCCAGAGTTGCTCCATCTCCGTATGCTGGTGCTCGGGTGGGTCTAGAGCCATGAGTTCTTGATACTGTTGCACGAGGCTGTCGATACAATCCAAAAGTCTAGAGTTAGAACAAGTTGGAACTGCTTGCTCTCGCAGTTCTACTGCTTTCCGTAGGACTTCCCCGGCGCTCAATCCAACCCAGTCCTAGCCAGTCATATGCCTTAGGCCCACAAATTCACAAAAAAAGAAAAAACCTTTAATAGGGTAGCTTATACATGTTTTGAGAAAATAATATCTGATCTCTGAGACATTTTGAAAACAAAGCATAAGCGAGAAAAAGGACGTGAAATAGCGTAGCCCCATGTGTACGTTACCCAAAGGGCCATTTTCTAAAATAGCAATATATAGCTATAGGAAAACTTCCATCTCGGAGTGGCTTTAAGCCTATATTTTCTAAACAAGAGTAAAATTCACTCTTAAAACATGACAGCTTTTATGGTAAAAATCTTTTAAAAAAGATCGGTTTTTGACCAAGTATTAAAACCACTTTTTTATGACAATACAAGCCCTTTCAGAATTTAACACATGGGGTTACGCTACCTCCCTGTAAAGGGTTAAACAGACATGAAATCCGGTTTTAAACAACGATGAAAAAGAGATGGTTAATGGAGGTTTAAAGAACCATTTATTGATAAAATTGATCCCTTCTATCAATTGTTAACCCTTTTGGATGTCGGGGCAATGTTACAATTGAGCAGGTTCGGAGGGTAAAGAAATACGAATCCTGCAGATACTAGATCCTACGTAGATTCACATTTCCTTATCGTCGTCGATTTAATTGATTGTTTCATTATTAGATTTCAAGCAACCTTAATTCACATGCTTCTTGTATAATAGATTATGGGATATGTGACATGGACGTGTTAAATTAGTGAAAATACGTCTTCATAGTGGAAAAAGAGGAATGCATTAATGATTCGCTAGATTACATGATGCGTGCACGCCAAACATGACATTAGCCAAGAATCCATCCATCAAATTAATTCATCAAAATCAGTTCATCAAACCCAGGGCAAACACCCCCCTTAGTCCCTTGGTCGGAGGGACTAAAGCAAAGAACAAGGAATACAGGTCCCCGGCAACGGCGCCATATTGTCGGGCGTATCTTGGCAACACATGAGACTGGGAGCAAGCAGTGTGTGTGCCTGAGTTATTTCTGGGGTTCTCAAGGTGTGGGTTGTCTTTGCTAGTCCATGGGAGTGGTAGCATTGTGTGTGTGTGTTGTCTATTCTGAACAATCATGTCTTTCAAATCCCGACTATTATGATTTGAGGGAAATAACCCTGTGTGGTGTCTCTTTCGAACAACCACAAACGTAACAGGAGGTTGATTGATTAACATCGCTTCCAGTTCATCATTCCCCAAGAAGGTAATCTTAATCTAGTCATGTTGAATGGGTCCTTTAGCCAGTCACACTGAGGGATTAGGGAATGTCCAAGGTGCATCCAATGATTTCAAACATTGTTAAGTAGAGTCATCCTCTGCTCAAATGGTCTCGAAGAGGAGTGATTCAATTAGTCCTTAATTAATCCTTGGTTTCACATACCAGTTCTTTATCTTTTTGTGCCCCGTTTTAAACAATGGAAAGAAAATCTCTTGGTCTCAATAACATTAATAGGTTCATAAAACGATATGACAGAAATGTCTATCTGGCAGGACAACTCCATAACATTTTAGGTACCGGGACCTTAACCGTTTTCCTACCCTGAATAGAATCCTCTGGACCCACAAAGGATAGGCTTGTTCCCTTGCCTTAGTCCATTCCCCTCGAAACGGGGAATATGTCACTCAAACACTAATCGTGTAGTAACCCGGCATAGAGTCCTTAGAAGAGGAACATCCATCCGGTACAGTTCATTAGGGATTACCTTTTTACTAACGTTGCACAGGATATTTGAACTTGAGATTCTGTATTTCTTTGGTAAATCACTTACGCACTGAAGGAAAACACTAAGTCAAATTTTATATGAATTTCCACAGAGTATAGCCTTATCCCAAAATAACAGAAGAAAAGATCATTTTTTCTATCCCAGGGTCTTCTATTTATAGAGTTCTGGGAAGGGGTCTACATATGTTGCAGACTCACCTTTATAAGAAAAAAAAGATTAAAATAATGAATAAATACAAACAATCTTAAGAAAGTAACTACATACGATTGTGTATTTAATAGTGTCACACAATCGTATGGCACTAATTTTGGCAGATTCTACACACTTTTTGAAGAAAATGGCACATGTGCTTTTCTGGACAAATGAAGGTCTTCCTGAAAATCTAGCTGCATACGGTTGTGTAGGAGGAGATCCTACACAACCGTATATTACTGCTTTTTGAATCCCCTACACGTATCTCGAAGAAAAGGGTATGGGTGCTTATCTGGGGATATGAGGGGTATTTTTGAGAATGTAATTGCATACAGTTGTATAGGAGGAGGTCCTACACAATCATATGTGAATAATTTTTCATCCCACTGCGCAGATCTCGAGGAAAAGGGCATGGGTACTTTATCTCAATATTGGTCGTAGATCTTCCAGATTTGACTCCATACAGTTGTGTAGCCTTCCTTCCTACACAACTGTATCCATTTAGTTTCTCTGATCTGTGGGTAGTTGGCTCATAAATTGATGCATGCCTTTTTTGCAAAAATCCAACCATGATCTATCAAATTTTAGGGCATACAGTTGTGTATCCCTATGTTTTACATAATTGTATGTAGTTACTTCTTGAGGATTTTGGCTGGTTCTGCTCAAAACTGACTGTCTTCATTTTCTTGAAATCCGCTCCAGCTGTGCTAGTTTTGACTGAATACAGTTGTGTACTCTCATCTTCTACACAACTGTATATGATCATCTCCTCAGAAAAAAAATGTCCTATCCAAGTCCTTTGCTCTGATTGGTCTACTGTTGTGCGGTTGACTTTAACTCTGACAGTCAATCTTCACGTCCCTTGGTCGTGATTTTCGTTGCAATCCACATTTCACTGTCAACACTTCGTAATTAGGGTTCGGTTCTTTTTGTGGAAGAGATCTGAGATAGATCCAACGGTTGTGGAGCCTCTCCTTCCAAACGTGTTGGTTCTCTTTCTTTTTTTTTCCACTTTTCCTCTCTTTTATGTAAAAATTCTCTTTCTATTGAAAACAATTCATCCCCTTTTGAATTAAAGAACACCTCTTCCCTTTTCTTTTGAAATATTTCAAATATTACCTTTTTGAAATTTGGGAAGATCCCATCACAACAATCCATTTAAAATCGTTCACAAAAAAATGGCAAAGCTTTTGGAAACTTTCCTCCAAAGACAATCTCTTTCCACAAATGATAATTTTTTGAAATCACAAAAAAAATCCTTCCACTATATAAAAGCTTTTGATTTTCTTCAAACTTCTCAAAGAAAAAGATCTTTCCTTTCAAAATATTTTTCAACTTCTCATGGGCCATCTGATGAAGGGACGTAGGGGGATCGAAAGTGTGGTGATGTAGGGATGATCAGAAGATAGAGTGGACAATCTAATGGAGATCGGACAGTAGAAATAGATGGCGATGATCAAATGGATCATCAATTAGTGGAAGTCGGTCAAGGTAGACTATGAGATAGAGTGATTGTGAAAAGAGAAATGATCGGATGGTTGAGATTGAGAGGAAAGAGAGAATTAAAGTTTAGAGAGAGGAGAGAGAAAACATTACAAAATAAAGAGAAAATGTTGGCAGAGGGTCTTGAACGTCTATGACTTGGTCTCCAGCAAGCTTCACCAAAAGAGTAAGTCTTCATCTTGTGTTAGTTGAGAAGCTTTTTAATATCCCTACTCTCTTCTCTAGAGGCTTGTCTCTCCTTCTCTCTTGGTCGTCTCTCAAGTTTTTTGATCCTCCGGCTCTTCCCGCACTTGGCCTACATCTTATCCTCAGCCTGTTGGCTGTCGAGCTTTGATCATAGGTTCTGGAGGCTGATTGTGGGCCTGCATTCCATTAAAATTGTCCACTCGAGTTTCCTACGATAGAAAAAATATGTAATGAGGCTTAATCAAGACGGCTTTGCATTTAGACCTCTAAAAATGCATTTAATTCATGCGAATAGTCAATTTTCATCTAAAAAGTGTGTTCTACGCAATGATAGAAACTCTTACGTAGAATTATTGATAAAAATTAAAGTTTTACGCAGGAGAATCTGACAACGCTAAGAAGATAATTACTTAAAATAAGCACTTTTGAGCGAATATCAATAATTCATAAAATATCCTGATTGTTTATAAGTAGGATTATCTGTTGCTATGTGTGCATCATCTTGGCTCAGTAGGTTTCGTATTCTTCAGAATTTTTTGCCAACTCTAGGGCTTGCTTTTTCAGCATATGCCTGTTTGGACTAGATCGAATCACAGATTGATTCGACCTGAGAATCATTCCATTATAGTGGATTCTTCATCTATTCCTTCACCTTCTCTATGTCCTCCCTCTTCTCCTAGAGAAACTACCTTCATAGTCATAGTAGACGAATGTCCCTCATCGAGACGTATGCGTCGATCTCGGTTAATCTGCCATCATGCATCATTCTTCCACCTACTACTGTGGTGCAGCTCGAGATCAGCCCGCAGATAATACAAATGCTGCCCACTTTTAGAGGTATCCCAAGGGAAGACCCATACTCTCATATTCGAGAGTTTCAACATGTCATCCTGCTATTCAAGAATCAAAATCTTGATGATGATAATGTTCGATTGAGAGTTTTCCCTTTTTCTCTAAAGGATCGAGCCTCAGACTGGCTCTACTCTCTTCCTAGAGATTCTATCACTAGTTGGAAAGAGCTTGTAGAAAGATTCATATCCAAATTCTACCCCATGACTTGAACTAATTAGATAAAACAACTCATTCATGACTTCCGACAGAAGTCCGATGAGAAATTTTATGAAGCTTGGGAAAGATTCCAGGACTATCTGACCAAGTGTCCCCACCACAGTATTGACAAGGGTAGTTTGGTTCACATATTTTACAAAGGACTTACTGACGAGTCCCGAACTATGGTTGAGTCAATGTGCCAAGGGAAGTTCATGCACAATACTCCGACTAAAGCTTACAAATTCTTGGGAGAGCTAAGTGACAACTCTCAACATTGGACGATTGACAATGAGTTCAGTCGAGCTACTCCGGTCCAGCGAATCACTATGGGACATGAAGCAAAGGTGGACACTGAGCTTCGATCCCTAATTCAAGAGTTGACAAAGTCAGTCTCTACCTTAGCAGTGTCTATGCAAAAACCTACTCACCAATCTGCCCCAGTCATGAATGTGGGTCATGAGAGCCCAATGGAGTCTTGTTATCTCTGTCTATAGCCCTCCCATAATATTGAAAATTGTCCTATGAATGAAGGATGTGCCCCACCACTCTAGGAAGACGTTTGTGCATTTCACTCTTTCAAACTACCTACTCAAAACTCGATTAGAGCCTTCAGGATAGAAACTTATTTGATTCCAATCGAGCGGACACTAAACCCAATCGATTGGACATAGCCCAATTGATTGGACCCAGAGTACAATCGATTAAACTTAGCACAATTTGAGTCTTTCTCAGATCTGAAATTCTTGGTTCCACTCTCCCACGTTCTACTAGACTAAGGGTCACAAATTCTATAAATACAACCCTTCTATACCTTCTCTAAATACACATAGAGTGACATAATACTTCAAGAGGGAGAAGAAAAGGTTTATTTTAAAGTGTGTCCATTCGAAGAGCAAGAAGCTTATTTCTCATTCACATCTTGTGAGCTTATTCCTCTTCTTGATCAAAGCCAAGTGCTTGATCCATTCATCAGCCTATGTCTTCCACTTAGATATTCAACTTAGTAACCTAAGTGTAATAGTGTGACTCAACACCTTTGAGCAACCTAGGGTTCAAGGTGTACTGAATTTGATCAAATGCTAAAAAACTCACTGGGTTAAGTCTGCACTAATATTCTTCTAGGATCTCTAAAGAATCTAAACTTAGGATGACTCTAATGTTGATAGTGTACAATTTGTGTTGAATTTGAGTTTTTCTAAGTGTCTGAAATCATTGTAGTACTGCTTGACTTGAATTGAACTCAAACCTAACATGTAACACTTTAAAAGATGACATCCTTTACAAAAAAGACTTAACAGAAGTTTCAACTAATCATAAGTCAGGGTCTTTTGCAAATATTTTGGAAGTTCTAGAAAACTTTGACGAACAAAGGAAATCACCAAAAAACATAAGGTTTTTCTCTCTTTCTCTTTCTTTTTTTAAAAGTAAAACATGAGTTTTGGTAAACGCCCACCCCCAACCCAAATACATCACCATCCTTGGTGCTCATGACCGGAACATAAAAATATGAGAGAAATAATTCATGATGCAAGAGTTTAAGAAGGGTTTTACCAATTTGGCATAAATTGGACCCTGTGTGGTACCTGATGATCAGCAGACTAAATGTACCTGCATGTCTAATGAGATTAATCAATAATATATGCATGCGACTCATGTAACTTTAGGAATACTATAATTGCCTCACTACACCAAAATTGCCTATTTGCATGGTTTTGGACCGTTTGCAACGGCTTCAAAAGCAACCCAGCAAACCAAATAGACGAGGAGGGAAAGAAACAAGACCTAAAACCCCTAAACCCCTAAAATCGTAAAATAAGACCGAAAATCTAACCAAGGAATCAACCAAGATAAAACTCTAAAGCCCCTAAAATCTTAAAACTTGAAAGAGAGAGAGAGAGAGAGAGAGAGAGAGAGAGAGAAAGAGAGATAGATAGAGAGAGAGAGAGAGAGAGAGAGAGAGAGAGGGGAGGGGGAGAGATCTATACTGGCGTTGACGAGGGCAAGGACGAACAAAGGGAACAGAGTATTCGCACAAGATCGCAGAAGTGTGTTTGATCGCACAGCAAGAACAAAAGAGTTTAGAAAGGGTATTTATACTTGGCGCGGGCTGAAATATGTTCGCGCCCTTCTAAAATTTTTTTTTTTCTACGAACATATGTGAAACGGTTTCGAACCATTTTAAAATCCAAAATGGTTCTCGACCATTCTTCAGACACCTATCAACACAGTCTTTGAAACAGTTCTTACAAATTTTAACAGTTCACACCGTTGCAATAATGATGACCCTAAAAATCTACAAAACAATATAACAACAACGGTGTATATTATCTTACAACGATTTTAGACCGATCCAAACATTTACAACGGTTTAGAACCGTTGTAAATTTCAAACGGTCCAATACTGTTTCAAATAATAAAATTTGGTTGTTGCAAATTGGGCGTTTTGGTGTAGTGCCTTTCCTAAAGTGCTAAGTTTTACGTCTTCAGCAAGACACAACGGGGGTACATCAAGTACCCCCAACCAGGTTTGAACACATGGAGACATCAGCCTTCCCTATTCCACAGGTGGATCTGAAATAGCTAACCTATCCCTCTTCTAGGTATAGAGGTGTAGGTAAGCTCTTTCTCAGTATAAACTGAAAGAGTAGAAGTAAGTTCTCTAACAATAATTAGTAGAGCCGCAAAAATGTTAAGTTCAGCGGGGATGGATCGAAGTTTCTTAGTACAAACTGAGAGGATAGGAGTAGTGATTTCTCTGACCATGGTTAGCAGAGCCGCAAACTCATTAAGTTTAGCGGGGATGTATCTTAATGGAGCAAGTTCCAGTAGATCAGTAAATTCAGATTTGGCTGACTTTGATTTGAAGGCAAGCCCAAAGTGTTCTTGACACTTATCTAATTTTTCCTCGGGAGAGTCCTAAATTGGACTCTCAATGGCACATGGTTCATTGACAATATCAACATCGGTCGACTATTGAAAAATATTAACCTCTTCCTCGAGGTTTCCTAATGTTGTCGACATGTTCACATCCGTACACCCGACGTGTGCATCTGCGGTGAGGAACAGCTGGTTCAGGACAATTGGGATCCTACTATTTAGACAAAGCTCAGTGTCAGGAATGTCTGCTTCAGGTGTAGATGGAGGAGCATCAGAGGTAGATTTGGAACTTGGTTCCTTTATGCTAGGTTCAGAAACTACTGCTTTTAAGTGCACCGCAGATAGAGACACTGGTTCATCAAAATTCTAGGTTGATTTATTGGTTGTAACAATCTCTATTTCCTTTTAGAAATTCTTGGTCTGATTCACGGTATGCGAACCCTCATAATCAGTGGCCATTTCATACCCCTCCGAATAGGCTATAAGTTGGCTGGCGAAAATGACTTCATCTCTCTCATTTTCTAATTGTCCTAGACATTGCTCTAAGCTCTCCATGGATTGTTGTTGCTGTTGTTCAAGGCGTTGCATGGAATGCTGTTGTTGCATTCTGAATTGAGAGAGAAGGCCCTCAATATATGGAGGTTCAGGGAAGCTGAGGTACCAAATCGTGATTGTAGTACGACTGAGTATGAAAGTAATAGGATTGATGTGAATCTGGGACTCTCTGCGGACTCTGGGAATCTTGAAGGGTCTACTTTTGACTAAAATAGTTAGTATGTGGATATGCGTGGTACTACAACTGCGAGTACTACCAATCATATTGTCCATTGGGTGGATGAAAATCGGAAGGATACATACCATGTTGTAGCTGCTGCAGGGGATCATATTGTTGTTACCAGACAAAGTTAGGGTTACTCCTAGTATCAGGATGATACGTGTTATTGTAGGAAGTCTGCATCGGAGATTGAAATGTATTAAAAGTACAGACCTCTTCCTAGACATGAAGGAAATATCCCATAGAGTTGGAGTTATCAGAAGGTTGCTAGACTACGACACGAAGAGCCGAGATAGAATTTTTAAGTTCATGAAGTAGAGATTTGTACTCTAGATCTCCGTGATCTTCATATCCAATGGAAGTCTGTGAGACCGGAGTGTCATGATCACATGCCGAATTGGTATACCAATGGTGGGAGTTATCACTTAGACCTTCAAAGAAATTATGGTAGGTCTTGAATAGAGGCAGTTCATCTATCATCAGAGGGATGGGAGTCTCTCGGAAGAGGGAGATAGATTAGGCAAAAGAGATTAGTGCGATAGACTGACTTTTAGATCGAATCATTCTATTGTGGGATCAGATCCAAACGGGTATATGCTTGAAGAAACAAACCCAAGACTTGGCAAAAAGTTGAACAGAAGAACACTAAACTAGTGATCTTATATGATGTAGTCAGAGAGGAAACAAGATAATCCTATGTCTAAAACAAATAGAGTAATTTCAGGATATATCTTTTTAGTTTGTGGGCTGAGGTATATTATGATAGTGGGCAGACCACTAGTTTATCTTTTATTATCCACCGGACTAATATTGATTTCTCTCGTAGGTTCTCACCAGGATACACTCACAATTATCCGCCCGGTACTAACACAAGTTCGCTTCTCTAGAATCCATAACCTAGACAAACGTTTGGCGCATCAGCCATCCTAAGTACGTCCCAAGTTAGTCAGAGCTGTCGAGTTCTTACAAGTATGGTTCTTAGGAAAAACTTGGTTTTAATTTGTAGTGTTCCTAACCCAGCACACAGCTGATCAACAAATCACCAGGGAAGCTACTGGTGAGCTCGGTATACTTGAAGTAGTAAGGACCTATAGGTGTGTTAGATAACAGTGACCTACGCTCGTAAACTTATTCGACTTGGGAAGATGAAATTACTAAGAGGTGGGGTATCCTAAAACTCCGATCTAGTTTGACCCTAACTCTTGATTCTTTTCATTAGAGTGAATCTTTGAGATCAAAACCAACTGATGTGATGTGTGTTAGATAACAGTGACCCACGCTCGTAGACTTATTCGACCTGGGATCGATGAAATTACTGAGAGGTGGGGTGTCCTAAAACTCCGATCTAGTTTGGCCCTGACTCTTGATTCTTTTCATTAGAGTGAATCTTTGGGATCAAAACCAACTTATGTGATGAGGTGGGTGATGAAATCCCACTGGTTTAAAGAGAGCTGGGTTTGCTCTTTAATTAGGGTATTTTGGCTACTAGTATTGCTTTCCACCTTTCTCTTATACATAACTTAGTAAGTAAATTTTCATACAAATTATTTAAACATGAACTGAACAACGTTTTATTCGAAGGTTTGGAAAAATTACGCATTTTTTAACATGATTGATTATTCTTGAATAATTTATGTATTTTTTGAATTATTCAGTTTTAACATGAAAAATCATTTTATAAGACAAAAAGTAGTTGTTTTTTTTTTTGCCAAATTTATGAAGGAATTTTTAACAACAAATCCAAATTATACCCCCCCCCCCCCCCTCCCCCTCCCCGCGTAATGGTAACTATGGTCCAGAAGCACGGGGACACCATTGAAAGAAAGTGCTTCTGCAACAAAAAGAAAAAGCCAGTCCTTTACCAATAAGTTAGTCAATAATCGTCGCATTAGCCTTTTTCTTTGCTTTGTCTTAATCATCGCATTATGAGTTGTAGCAAAGAGCGTAAATTATTCGGAAATAGGTAAGCCAATAATTGTACGTTGCATTAGCCTTTTTCTTTTCTTTATCCTAAGCATCGCATTATGAGTTGTGCAAAAAGCGTAAATTATTCCGCGTGCTGGCAAAGTTGCCACAATTATGCAAAAAGCAAGAGGGAATAGTTGCCACAATTATGCAAAAAAAAAAGCAAAAGAGAAAAGTTGCCACGATCGTTCATTTCACCAACCCCAACTTTATTAAAAGAAAAAAAAGTTGATGTTGAACTTTGAATATATATAAAATCGATTCGGCCCACTAGTCTGTATCCATGTTTTAAAACTCGGAAGTCAGACTCGACTCAGAAGTCCATTGGGTCGAGTCACCTCGAAGACTCGGCGAGTCATCAAATTAATTATTAAATATTATGTATATGAAATTAATATTTATTAAAAAAAAATTTGAAGATTTATAAAATTTAGTAAAAAAATATTAGAAATTAAAAAAAAAACATTTAATTTTGAATCGACGCGGCCAATAAACCACTGACTCGGATGGGACTCGGCAGAGTATCTAAGTCGACTCGTCCGAGGCATGCAAATCTGGGTTTGTATGCCGAGTCGACTCCGCGAGTTTTAAAACATAGGTCTGTATTAGTGGGGTGATACCGTGACAATTATGAGGCAGTGTGGGGCTTTCCTTTTCAGTAGGGGCCATTTGACTCGTCCAGCCTTTTAGTGGATATATACACCAAAAATAATTCTCACTGGTGATTTATGGCCATTGGATTTGAGATTACCCAAGATATACTTGAATCCAATTGCTACAAATCACTGGATGAAAAATGTTCGAACCCAATGCCTGGAAATTCCTTTTTCTGACCAGTGTCTCCAATATCTAGAAATCATCAAAGAGACTGATTTTTAGTGTGCAAGTCCACTAAGGGGGGCCCAACATTCATGGGTCATGGGCCGTGAGAGAGTGCCACACGTGCCATTTCTAGAGGGTTGGATATACTGGCATCAAACTTTTTCTTGGTTGGCAAATTCCATCTTCTTTCATTTCCGTTTAGTAGTTGCAGTGAAACTACTCATCATCAAAGCTCAATTTGTTGCTAGGGAGGAATCAGAAGCTTGTCCACTTGTCCTTCTTGAGCAATTTAATCGAAAGGTATGGTGATGAAGAACGATTTTTAATCCTTGAAATTTTTTCTTTTAGTTGTTATGTATGCATCTCTTCAAGCTTTCTAAGTTTAACGACAGATGAACTTCACTTAATGCACGCAGAATCCAGATGGGTGCTAGTATTGCTTTCCAGCTTCCTCTTTCTTATCAGTAAGTCGGAGAGTTCGATCGGTTGTTGCTAAAGATACAAAAGAGGTAGGCCAGTCCTTTGTTCTCTTCCTATTTAGTTCATTCTTCAGCAAAACTTTAGTGTTCATTTTATAGCCATGGAAATCTTGGCTTCACCCATCACGGAAATAGGGAAGTGTTTATTTGTTCCTCTTAAGCGTCAGATCTGTTATATTATCAACTACAAAAAGAACCTTGCAAACCTTAAGAAGGAAGCGAGATATCTGAGTGACAAGCAAACAGATATGCAAAATTCGGTAGAACGGGCTCAAATGCAAATGGATGAACCCACCGCAGAAGTGCTACAATGGCTGAAACAGGTAAAGGAGGTTCAAGAGGATGTGGAGAGACTAGCGAAAGATGTGAGTCAGAATAATAAATGTCTCAAGGGATTGTGTCCAGATTGGATCTCACGTGGCCGGCTAAGTAAACAAGCAGTGGAGAATTTAGGTGTTGTCAAAGAACTCCAAGGAAAAGGGAATTCCATTAGTACGGTTTCCCACCCTCCACCACCTCCAAGTGTCGAAATGGTGCCCAATAATTGTGTCGAGGGCCTTCATTCCAGGGTGTCTGTTATGGATCAAATCATGAAGGCATTAGAAGATAAAAATATCAGATCCATTGGGCTCCATGGTATGGGTGGTGTAGGGAAGACGACCCTCATAAATCAACTAAACAATGACCTTGCTGAAAGACAACTCTTCAAGAAAGTTATATTTGTGACTGTGTCCAACACCCCGGACTTGGGAAAAATCCAAGACCAAATCGCCCGCAGGCTAGGGTTAAAGTTTGACCCGGAAAGTTCAAAACGAAACAAATTGCTTGAGAGGTTGAAGAAGGAGGAGACGGTCCTTATTATATTTGACGATGTTTGGGAGAAGTTAGATGTGGCTGAGATAGGGATTCCCACTGGAACTGGACATATGGGTTGCAAAATCATTGTCACGACAAGAACACTTGAGGTTTGCAGTAAAATGGAGATTCAAACCAAAGTAAAAATGGAAGTCCTCACTGAAGAGGAATCGTTGATTCTATTTGAAAGAAAAGCAGGTGATTTGAGTAATTGTGAACCCATTGCAAAGAAAATTGTACAAAAATGTCAAGGTTGCCCCTTGGCAATTATTACACTTGCATTGTTGTTGAGAGAAAAAGAGGAATATGAATGGCGCAATGCGTTAAGCGCATTAGAAAAACCTCGGCCAACCGAAATAAATGATATTATGCCAGAAGTGATAACATCTTTGAAATTTAGTTATGACCATTTGAATGAGAGGGAGAAGCTCTGCTTCCTGTTCTGTTGCATGTTCCCTGAAGACTACGAAATTGAGTTGTCTAATCTGACAGATTATGGAATAGGTGAAGGTTTCCTAGAGGTAGATGGGACTTTGAAGGAGGCATCAAATAAACTGCTTGTTTATGTTGGAAAACTGAAGGATTCTGGCTTGTTATTAGATGGAAATAAAAAAGGGCATATAAAAATGCACGATGTGGTCCGCCATGTTGCCATATCAATTGCATCCAAGGATAAGAATCCGTTTCTGATAAAAGCAGGTGCAGGAAAGTTAATGGCATCTGAGATGAAGAATCTCGATGGATACAAGCGGATATCATTTATGAATAACAAGGATTTTGAGCTCCCTAGTGCATTGGAATGCCCACAACTCTCGACCCTCTTACTAAGAGGAATTGGGGATCTAAAAATGAACCCAAATAATGTTTTCGAAAAGATGAAAGCTCTCGAAGTCCTAGATCTAAGCTACACTCAGTTTACTCCACCGTCACCACCTGTGTACCTCACAAAACTCCGGACTCTATGTCTAGAAAGATGCGATCTAGGAACTAACGTATCCATGTTCAGAGGATTGAAGAACCTAGAAATACTTCGTTTGTCTGGATCAATCATCACTGAGTTGCCAGAACAAATAGGTAAGCTGACCAATCTAAAGTGTTTAGATTTGAACAGTTCAAGACTTTCAATTGTTAAACCGAATGTTTTGTCAAGGCTAAGTAAGTTAGAAGAACTGTACATGTCGGATAGCTTTTGTGACTGGGACGCGGTGGGACCGAAAGGCGAAAGTAATGCTAGCTTTGCAGAGGTGGTATCATTAGCTCATCTGACCACTCTACATGTTAATACAAGAGATGCGAAATGTACGTCCCAAGAGATCTCTTGTTCATGGGAAAATCTAAACTATTTTCATGTAAATATTGGTCATGTGCAATGCGACCGTGTGGACTCCCAAAATTGTGTGTGCCTCTATGGAGCAAATTCAATTACACATTGGGTTAAGGTGTTATTCAAGAGAACTCAAGTCCTAACCTTACAGTACTGCCATGGTTACATTAGTTTTACAAAAATGGTTGCTGCAGGAGGGGACGGCTTAGAAAATCTCGAAGAACTAAAGGAGCTTCATATTAGAGGTTGTGATGGAATGGTGAAAATATTGGAGGAATCCAAAACCTTTAAAAAGATACGACTTCTGAGAATTGCAAATTGCAAGAGACTAAAGAGCCTTTTCTCATTTAGTATAGCACAAGAACTCCAGGATCTAGAAGAACTCAGTGTATCTTGTTGTGGTGAAATGAGGGAAATAATTGAAAATGAGCAAGAAGTAGTGGATCAAGGATTTCTACCTAAACTAAAATGTCTCGAACTGAATGAACTACATTGTCTAACGAGCATTTTCCCAAGTAGGTTAATTCTCAATTCTCCTATGGAACACATTCTGGTGGTTGGATGTCCTAATTTGAAGAGGCTTTTTTATCTTGGATCACTAGGTGCATCTTATCTGCAAAAACTCGAGGTAAATAGGTGTAAAAGGTTGCAAGCGACATTTAGCACTGAGGGGCTTGTTGAACTTGAAGGGAATCATGTTACGCCTATGTTCTCCAGGTTGGAAATCCATTTGAAATTTCTAAGGAACTTGACAAGCAAGGAGGTTGCTCCACTTGGAAGCCTTCAAAACCTTAAAACACTACAAGTGTTCGCATGCAATGGCGCCGTGGAATATCTATTGTTATCTTCTTTGGCAGAGGGACTCCAACAACTAGAGAAGCTTGAAATTTCATTTTGTCATCGCTTGTCGAAGATATTGTCTAACAAGGACGAAGAAGGTGAGCAAGTGAGGAAAGTAGAACTGACTTCGCAAGATGGTGAGCAAGTGAGGAAAGTAGAAGAGACTTCGAGGCAATTGACAAATTTCTCGAATTTGGAGTCACCCAAAATCTTTCAAAACTTACGATTTCTAAGAATAAAATATTGTTGTAAATTGAAGAATCTCTTCTCCTTCAATTTAGCACAAGGTCTCTGCCAATTAAAAGAACTTCATGTATCTCATTGTAAAGAAATTGAGGAAATAATTGCGAATGAGGAGCATGGGAAAGAGGAAGGAGTGGCTCAGGGTTTGCTACCTCAGTTGACATATATCAAATTGAAGGACATATTTGGTCTAACGAGCATCTGCCATGGCAAATTACTTCTTTGTAGTCCTTTGGAACACATTAAGGTTTCTCAATGTCCAAATTTGAAGAGGCTTTCTCTCAAAGAACAAGGTGCATCCAAACTAGTGGAGTTCTCTGGAGAAGATGAATGGTTTGAAGGATTGGAATGGGAATATGATACGCTCAAGTCATGCATCCAATCTTTGATTGAGGTAAAACCCAACATATTTTATTCCTTCATTTGGTTTCAATAATTATATGTAACAAGAATAGGGATTTTGAACTGACAGTCCACAATCCTTCTAGTACTAGCACACTGCACACATGATCATCAATCAAGTTGTATCCTAAGGCTCTGTATGGTTATGATTATCAACAAGAAGTTTTACAGAAAAGGCGAGTAAAACTTCTGTCACAATCAGATTGCAAATCACACAATCACAGCCAATGAGTTCTCGGCACGAAGACCTCAAAGCAAAAGCACATGGGTACGTTGCAAAAAGCACTTGTGTACGTGCCCAGAACTCATTGGCTTGTGATTGTGTGATTTACAATTTCTCGTGATAGAATTTTTACTCCAGAAAGGCTTTGTATGTCAGAAAGTGTTGATACAAAAAAAGTTTAATGAAATTTATATGCAAAAATCATTTCTAGAAAACTTATTCCAGAGCCTAATATTTTGATAATACATTGAATTAATTTGACCATGATCATTTTTTTTAAACTTAAGGGTAGTGATCTGAAAGAAGAGATTTAAAAGCAAATTCAGTCTATAGCCTCTCCTAGCGCTAGAGTAGCATTTGATGGTCTAGATTAATGATCATGTGTGCCATTGTTAATCTTATTCCAATCCGTAGGTTTTATACACTCATTTTATCTACCATTCATTAATACTTCTATCCTATTTTTAACTTCATGCCAAAAACTCAATGATCCAAACAATTCAAGCAATATCAGATGACAAAATTTAGTATGTGGAGATAATTTTCTTCTCGTCACCGAGCAGTTGCTCAATGTGTTAACCTCTAAATTTTTCTGGGTAGTGCTTGCCCACGCTGAATCGTAAAAGGGAATAATGCTGTTAAGCCATGGACCGTTAGATTCGAGAGATCCACAATCCATATGGCAACGACTTTAAGGGTGAAATAGTCATTTTGGATATTAACAAGGTACTGCCACGTGGACCTTGGATCTCTTCACTCCAATGGTCCCTATGGCTCATCGCATGGCAATTTTGTTTTGAAAGCATCTATTCGCATTGCACTTTTTTTCATTGAATTAGTATAAGCTTTATTAAGAGGCATGAAGCCAAATGAAACCGTCCTAGGAGGTCATCGACCTCTTAAGGTCAAGGACTTTATTAACTGCATTACTCTGTTTTTGCAGTTAAATGCGGGATACCATTTTTCCTATTTAGCAAAAAAAAAGGATACCATTTTCTTACTTTTTTACTAAAATCTATACAAGTATAGAAAGTGATATGGCTTCTATCCTAAGCAATGTTTTCATACCCAGACCGGTCATCGACCCGGTCGAGGGACCGGGTCACTGGGTCACCGGTTCAACCGCTGGATCAACTGGGTCAACCCGTGACCAATATATATGTAGGGGTAATATATTTGGTGAGGAGTTCATCCTCACCAAATATCAGCCATTGATCCTAGCCCTTACAAAATATGATTTTTCAAAAAAATTAGAAAAACAGAAAAAGCATGTTGTTTTTTACTTTTCTAGTTTTTTCCAAAGTAGACTGGTTAGCTGGGTTTTAACAAACACCCGGGGCGGGTCAGCTGGGTCACCGGTTCAACCGGCCGGGTTCAGTGGGTCAGGTCATAATGGATGGTATTTTAACAAATTACTGGGTCGGGTTGATTTATGACCGGGTCACCGGTTCACCGGGTCAACCCCGCCGGGCCGGGCGGGGCCGGGTTTAAAAACACTGACCCTAAGCCGACTTTTTTCTTATTCCAATTATACCCCTCTTAAATCAAATTATTACAATATGGGCAATTCTATAATTGTACGGATAAGAATGTAAGTAGAAAAAAACTGAATGAGTTTCTAATTATTCCCACAACTCCCATGCTAAAATTGGTATGTAACTAACTTAAACTTCTAGAAAGAAAAAGAGTAGGAAAAATCCATTGAGGAGAGAAGAAGATAACAAGGTTAGTAATATGGAATATAATTTGATGTTCCGGAAACATCAAAAAGTCAATGTTCACTTCCCATTTCGCAATTTTATGAGTGCATAAATTGATATCTAACTATAACTTTCTATTAATCTTCTAGAAAGAAAAAGCAAAAGGGAAAAAAGAGGACGACAAAGAAGGAGAAGGCAATCAAGCAGAAGAAGATAACAAGGTTAGTATGGAAGAGACTTTGTGACATTTAGGAAAATATCAAAAAGTCAATGTTTTGCATTCCCAAAAGTTGTTTACTTGTGTTAATTGACTAATAAATTTTCCATCGTCTTTATACATGGCAATTTTCGGGAAGGGTCGGGTTCCGGTGACTAACACCTTGGTGTACCCTCATAGAAGATGAATCAATGGCTGATTTTTGGTGAGGACGATCTCTATGGTGAGGAGATCATCCTCACAAAAATTCAAATCATTCCGATATTCATAGACTGGTTTAGAAGTCGAAGAATTATAGACTGTCGATTTTCACCGTGTAACTTGAAAACCACATCTAACGGGGTTAGAAATTTCAGAATGGGCTGATTTTTTGTTGGGGTTATCTATATGGTAAGGAGATCATCCTCACCAAAAATCAGCCATTGATTCATCTTCTATGAAGGTACACCAAGGTGTTGGTAAAAAATGTTGGTCAAAACTGTTGGTCACCGGAACCCGACCCTTTTGGGAATATGAACATCAAAAATTTTTAAGTTTCTTGAATATCAAAAGTTTTGTCAACTGGGAATATCAAGGTATCGGCTGGGATACATTGACTCATGATATTCTTACTAGTAAATGATTCATGGACCTGCGGCCCACATGCAGATGAGTTAAGAGCTGATATTTTGTGAGCATGATATCCTCCTCAACCTGGTCACAAAAAATCAGTATATTCCAACATTTGTAGCCTTGTGATAAGTGGATTGCAAGTTGAATTTTGGACTGTCACATATGGACCTAAATTTAACGGTGAAAATGGACAATCCAAAATTTTTCAACTAGCAATCCTCTTTTCACAAGGCTACAAATGTTGGAATATATTGATTTTTGTGAGTTGATATCCATGTTGAGGAGGATATCATCACCAAAAAAATCCCTGAACTCATCTGCATGTTGGCCCAACATCCATTAGTAGTAGGAAAAACATCAGTCAAACGTATCCCAACCATATTCTTTTGCATATCATCCACGCATATTTACATTCTGCTTTACTTGTATTTTTACATTCTATTTACTTGTATTTTTAGTGTTTTCAAATAAGTCTTCATATCAGCAGTGTATGCCCCTGTTATGAGAGCATTCATTTACCATTCCATCCATTGTATCTATGTTGGCAAAATCCTAGCCCATCGGTATCAGAATTGCAAGAAATGCCTACCTAGCAACCCTTGACTAAAAGGATCTATCTTGTGCCATGATTTATATGCTCTATAATGTGCCATGACCAATATGCTCGGTAGTTGCGACCTTGAGTCAATCATCTACATCAGAAAACTTGGGGTTTAATGATATCAGAAAACTCAATGTTTAGGGTATTTAAAAATAAGGAATTAGTTTTTTCTTGGTTAAGTTTGTTTAAAAAGGACAAAGCGTATCTACAGTTTCGGCTGTTAGGTCCGGAGATGATGAGAAGCCACCCCCATGTAAGAGAAAGAGTATCCAAAGCAAACAGAAAGAACCACTAGTAGTTTATCCTCAAATACGATACCCTTGCCAGCTACACCTTTCACATCTGCATCCTCATTTAGATCTGCATTTTCATCTAAGTTTAAATCTGCATCCTCATCTAAGTTAGATACATTATATGAAATAGAATATCTCCCTGAGTCATCTAAAGTCTAATGTACTAAGTACCCAGTTGTCTCATCCCTAAAGTTCATTTACAAAAAATGTAAAAAAAATTGATCTCTCCATCTGCTCCATGCATGAAAGAATAAATTATGTCCTCAGATTTCAGATAACATCTGATCTATGCCATAGAAGCAAAAAGTTCATCACTTCGCAGTTTTCTACACATATTCATCCATCTTGGAAAAAGCAAGGACTTAGACATGTCCACTTTGGTGCTATCCAACTAGCACTCACATTCCATGGCAAAAAGCTCTTCTAGTTGCTTCTAGGATCACATTACTTGATACTCGATTCAAAGAGTACCAACATGCAAACATTGCCTCAGTTCAAACGTATGTTGAACGTTGGAATATTCATCACAGCCTCCTTTCCAATCTTCAATATCCATATCAAAGGTCTGCATCTCTTTGATTCACTCAAAATTCAAATTCAAATCACATGAGCCCCTCGGGTCCGCATCTCTTTGGGCAGAGTTTTGACTTAGGCAAATGTGAAAGGAACCGATCCTCAAAAAATGACCCCAAGTCCTATTTATAGAATTCCTTGGGGGTAGGGGCATGTACGTCTCACATGTTTTCCCTTTTTGTACATGGATAAAAACATAAAATTACGTCAAAATACAAATAAATTGCCACAAATAAAGACATATAGTTGTTTACCTCTTTGGCCTACACAATCGTATACAAGTACTCTTTCTGATCAGATCGATCATTACCGTCGAATCACACTTTCTCAGATATCTCAAAATCAATGATTGATCTTCAAAATCTAACCCTATACGATTTTTCACAACTCTATGCAATCACAATTTTTTTATCAGATCGATCTTGACCGTTAAATCACACTTTCTTAGATATCTCAAAATCAAAGGTTGAACTTCCAGATCTAACCCTATAAAGTTGTGTAGCTCATTGGCATACACATCCGTATATGATAACTTTTCTAATCGAATCGATCTTGACCGTTAAATTACACTTTCTAATATATCTCAAAAATCAATAGTTGATCTTCCAGATCTAACCCTATATGGTTGTGTAGCTCCTTGTCATACACAACTATATGCAATCACTTTTTATGATTGGATCGATCTTGACCTTCAAATCACACTTTCTTAGATATCTCAAAATCTATTCCACCATTTTAAAATGTAAACACATACCGTTTTAGGGTTTTCAATTCCCCACAACTGTATCCAATTAGTTTTCTTGATCTGATCTTTGATCGAATCGATCTGTGCCCTTGACATCTTGATCGTCAGATATCTCTTGATCTACTCCACCTCTGACAAAAGTAAACACACACAGTTGTATAGTTTTGAATTCCACACAACTATATCCAATTAGTTTTCGTGATCCGATCCTTGATCGGATCGATCTAGGCCCTTAAAATCTTGATCATCCGATATCTCTTTATTTGCTCCACCTCTCATAAAAGTAAATACATATAGTTGTAGGGTTTTGAATTCCACACAATCTTATACAATTAGTTTTCTTGATCTGCTCCTTGATCAAATTTATCTAGGCCCTTGAAATCTAGATCGTCGATATCTCTTGATCTGATCTACCTCTGAAAAATGTAAAAACATACGGTTGTAGGGTTTTGAATTCCGCACAATTGTATCTAATTGGTTTTCTTGATCTGATCCTTGATCAGATCGGTCTAGGCCCCTAAAATCTTGATCATTCGATATTTCTTGATATGTTCCACCTCTGATAAAAGTACACATACGGTTGTAGGGTTTGAATTCCACACAACCGTATCCAATTAGTTTTTTTGATATGATCCTTGATCAGATCGATATGGGCCCTTAAAATCTTGATCGTCCAATATCTCTTGATCTAATCCACCTCTGACAAATGTAAACACATATAATTGTATTATTTTGAATTCCACATACCTTATCTAATTAATTTTCTTGATCTGGTCCTTGATCAGATCAATCTAGGCCCTCGAAATCGTGATCGCCAAATATCTCTTGATTTGCTCCACCTCTAATAAAAGTAAACACATATGGTTGTAGGGTTTTGAGTTTCACACAACCGTATCCAATTAGTTTTCTTAATATGATCCTTGATCGGATTAATCTGGGCCCTTGAAATCTTGATCATCCGATATCTCTTGATCTGCTCTACCTCTGAAAAAGTAAACACATACAATTGTAGGGTTTTGAATTTCACACAACCGTATCAAATTAGTTTTCTTGATTTCATCCTTGATCGGATTGATCTAGGCCTTTTAAATCTTGATCGTTCGATGTCTCTTAATCTACTCCACCTTGGACAAAAGTAAATACATACGGTTGTAGGGTTTTGAATTCCACACAATCGTATCTAATTAGTTTTCTTCATTTGATTCTTAATCTGATCGATATGGCCCCTTCAAATCGTGATCGTCCGATATCTATTGATTTGCTCATCTTTTAAAAAAAAGTAAGGGCATACAGTTGTATAATTTTTAATTCCATACAATCGTATGTGAATAGTTTCTTGATCTGATCCTTCATCAAATTGATACAGGCCTTTGAATTTTGATTATAACTGCCTCGATACTTGTCTGATGGCCTTGAAAATTGTTTTCATTGGTTAAAATACCCCAAGAACAATTACACAAAGTGTCATATAATTTGGAGCTCCATTGGATGTACTTCCTTTGTAAAATTATAATTTTTCCCTTCTAAAGTTATTGTGATATCTCTTTCTCTAAAAAGAATCTGACCAATCACCTAGGTACATGTTAGTAAGATGTTTCAAGAGCTTATACTACAAAAATTGCATCCATTTTAGAGTTCATCTGTATGTATTTCCTTCTAAACCTGCCACACTCTCCTTTGTAAAGTTACTGTGATATATCCCACTATAAAAAGAATATGACTGATCAATGAGTACATTTTAGTCAAATGTTTCTAAGTACATACTCTAGAAATTTTAGCCATTTGGAGTTCATCAGTATGTACTTCCTTTGTAAACCTGCCACTCTCCCTTGATTTCATACTTTCACCGTATCTCGAGACCCATGCCCTGAAAACCACTTTTGACTCCATACCATTGTACAATTTGACACAATTATATGATGTTGATTCTGTTGATTTGATTCTTAACCACTTGCATTCTCTGTTCTACCCTTAAACTTCTCATTTGGCTACCTCTGATTGGCCTTGTAGGTCATTGCATCCCTTGGTCATAATTTTGAGTTAGTCCACATTTCACTACAAATACCTATATCCAAAACCATATTCCAAACCCATATCCATCATTGCCCTCTTTGATACATGTTATGCTCAGGACTCCAACTACACAAATCCCAAGGTGTGAGCTCACTACTAGAAAAAGCACAAACGACGTTTGTGGGGGCAAAAATTATAATCTTACCCTTCCACCCTCAAAGTCAACAGACATTCTTTATTAATAGAATCTTTTATTTTAATACATAAAGCCTCTTCACACCCCAAATAGCTCTACAAATTGCAAGTAAAAGAGTAAAAGATGTTCGACTCTAGGAAAGTCGCCTATGCAAGGTTGAAGTCGGTTGCCAACGAGAGAGTGGCTGTAGAAAGCCTTCTCCGTCTTCAACATTCATTCCTGTCGCCCGCTGTAACTCCAAATCCGCTCCTGCTCCTTGATCGCATCCTCCGAAGCAAAGGGGTTGGTGTACCTGCTAAAGACACTCCGATGATCAAGTCAGGGAAGGCTCCACTACGGCAAGACACACATAAAGACTATCTCTCAAGGAAAGGGAGATGTAGTTTCAGGCTCTCTTTTTCCGATCTCTCTCTGTTTTGGATCTGATTTGGTTCTCTTCCCCCCAAAGTCCCATCTTCTGCAAGGGAGGGATCCTCTATTTATAGACCCCCTGTCTCTGTTCTATTTTCAAGTCTCCTTTCTTTGGCTGGGCCAGAGGTGGCCCACTCATTTTTGTTGTTCTTCGCTTCCTGTTAGTGGCCTCTTTCTGTGTTTGCTGAGTGTCCCTCTTTGTCCCAAAAAGGGAGGGTCGGCCTGGACCGCTCTTGTCCGTCTTAGGACCCTGTATTTGTTCCGGGGCCCATGAATATTTGGCTAGTATGGCTTGACCGATGGAGTTGGATAGTTCGACGATCCAGGACTGTTTGGTGATCATGGCCTGCCAGTTGGTCGAGGGCCGTCAGGTGGTCTTAGACCGTCAGTGTGAATTAGGTTGTCATGTGGTCCAGGATCTTCAAGAAATCTTTGGCTGCCAACTGGTTATGGGCCGCCACCTGGTTTTGGGTCGCCAGTTGGTTTTGGGCCATCAACTAGTTCTGAGCCGCTAGCTGGTCACGGGCCGCCAACTGGTCGAGCAGCCAGCTGGTCATGGGACGCCATCTGGTCACGGGCCGCCAGCTGGTCATGGGCCGCCAGCTGGTCAAAAATTCTTTAAAGTGTCCACTAAAGGATTATTATGCCTTGAATCTGCCACCTGCCATGGTTGTGAAATTACGGTACCCACATTGCCCCCTCTCGGGGTTAAGGGACAAGGTAGGCATGATTTGTCGCTTATCTCCAAGAACGTGGAGAATGCCTACCGCCAGCTAGTTGGTAGTCAGGTTGTCTCCGTATGAGGTACCCCGTTGGATAGAATATGCTTCATGAGAAGGCGGTTGCTTATATTCCCTTTATTGTTATGGCCCAGGAGTTTCTCTTACGCCATTTTTATTTTTGTTAACTCCAGGTGACCCCACTATAAAAACACATTTAGGTCACTTTAGGATTTATTTTCAACATCGTCTTTTCCTCTTCTATTCTTTGACCCCAAGCGACCCCTCTTCCTTATACCAAGCCACCAGCCTGCTCGCTAGCTCATCTTCAACATGGTAAGGAGTAGGCACGACCGTCGGGTGGTCTCCTCTTCTTCTGAGTCGTCTGGTGCTAGGGATGCACCATTTGCCTTTGCGGATGACACTTGGAACCCAGCCATGAGGGAAGGGGGTTCTACGGATCAGTCATCTGGGATATCTGAGGCGGACAAAGTGGCTCTTAGTCCCCCTGAAGTTCTTGGTGTGACGGGCACGGATGTGGTTGAGATAGCTCGCAACTACGTTATTCCTACCTACACTAATGTGCAACGCGGGCATCTCCTAGGCGAAGATGTGGCCGAGTCAGGGCAGATCAGTATCTGTTTCCTACTCAGCTAGAGGCAGGGTTGACTTTCCCTTTGCCTCCTCTGGTTTATGAGCTTTTGATTTTCTATGTAGGGCTCCTAGCCAACTACATCAAAACTTCTATCATCTGCTGGATCGGGTTATGTTCTTCAATGACACCCGCCAAACGAGGATTGGAGTCACGGAGATAGATGCGGTCTACTACATAAAGAGTACAATAGTCAGCGACTTCAAACATTGGTTCTACAGCCTAACCATGAGGCCTGGCACGAAGGGGTTTGTTGACGGTCTGCCCAACTCCCCCAAGAATTGGAGGGATGACCCCCTACTCGTGAGTGGGGGTTGGGAGTACGGAGATCCGGCTCAGGGTGGCCCATCTTCTTCCAGGGTGCCGATGCATTTTAACTTGGAGGGTATGACCCACCCTGAGGCCATCTTCACTATCTTTCTGGATTTTTCTTTCTCTTCTCTTTATTAATCTCTTCTCTTCCTTGTCAGTGTCTACAGCCCCAGTAACCAGGAGGATCAAGCTCTCTGAGTCCATTCGAGACAACCTCGCTCATTTCTACGATACCATTCCGTTGAAGTGGAGGCAGTGGCTAGAAGAGAAGCCAGCCACGCCGCCAACTAGTTTAGGGCTCCACGATGTAGGGGCCTTCCCAGTTTGCTCCCAATTTTCTACTACCAGCGTCTTTTGTGTTATCGAACACCTTTCTAAGCACAAGGTCTTCAGGCTTGAAAGTTCATCTTCTGACTCGCTTGTCAAAGGACTACTTGACCCTCTGCTGGTAGTCCATGAGTTTTAACATAGCTTACTCCCGCCGTTCTTCCAATAGGTCTTTATCGCGGGCTAAAATCTCATCGTTATTGCCCGACTCCACGGCATTAGATCTGGATGTTGGAATCAATGCCTCAGTGGGGATTACTGCCTCAGCGCCATAAGCTAAGGAGAAAGATGACTCCCCGGTAATCCAGCGGGGTGTGGTTCTGTAAGCCCAAAGGACTCTGGGAACCTCTTCCGCGCATCTTCCTTTGGCCCGCTCCAGTCTCTTCTTCAAGTTATTGAGGATAGCTGAAAGTAAAGTTTTTCCGTGTCGTCGGTTCGGAAACCCTAACTTCAACAATATTTGTAAAATCCGATTATCTGCAAAATGTAACTTGTATAGCAGTACGTGTCGGATGTCGATCCGCACTCGGTGTGAGTTAGCACAATAAGGAATTAAACTGACAAATAATATACAGAGAGAAATGAGAATGGTGGAAGAGATGAGAAGGGCGAGTCGATTTAAAAACAACATTCATTTGAGATTCAGAACACCAAAATATCAAAAACAACTTCATTAATCATCAAAGAGTGCGTACATAAATCAAAATAACAGAAATAAAGAAAGCATGTAAGAAAGCATGTAAAGGGATGAGAGATGAAGAGGTAAGGGAAAGAAACGTCCATTGAAATCTCAGAGCTAAGGGCGCTACCGATCAAGAAGAGGATCGTCCAAGACTTCGATGAATGCTTCAATCAAGAGAAGGGTTTTGACAGAGAAGCATCCCATGACCTTTGGAGCTAAGGGCGCTACCGATCAAGAAGAGGATCGTCCAAATTTCATGGAATGCTACTCAATCGAGAGAAGGGGTAAGGGAAAGAAACGTCCATTGAAATCTCAGAGCTAAGGGCGCTACCGATCAAGAAGAGGATCGTCCAAGACTTCGATGAATGCTTCAATCGTGGAGAAGGGTTTTGACAGAGAAGCATCCCATGACCTTTGGAGCTAAGGGCGCTACCGATCAAGAAGAGGACCGTCCAAATTTCATGGAATGCTGCTCAATCGTGGAATCCACATCGACTCTTACCGGCCGACAAGGTAGATGTGAATTGGCTAATGTACTATAATGTGCCCTAAAAAGCTCACCTTTTACTCGCCGAAAGGAGTCGGCCAAGTGAATAGGCGATCGGCCTGAGAATGTAGAAAGAGGATCTAGAGAAAATAGACTTAGAGAGAGAAATCTCACTCTAGAGAGAGAACATGGGATTAGGGATGTCACGTCCCTTCCATGCCGTCTAGAGAGAGAAAGTGAGAGAAACTAGGTAGAGAGAGAAAGTCACTAACTCTAGAGAGAGAAAGTGAGGGTTTGGACACAGGTTTAGGGATGAGACGTCCCTTCTATGTCTGTTAGAGAAAGAGAGAGAGAAAATGAAATGTAGAGAGAGAAACTAGGATTTTTAGAGAGAGAGGAGAAATCCTAGAGAGAGAAAGTGAGAGAACATGGAATAAGGGATGTCACGTCCCTTTCATGTCATTTAGAGAGGAGATCTAGAGAGAGAAAGTAGAAGTAGAGAGAGAAAGTGAGGAAGGAAGAAGATTACCTTGTACGCACTTACCGGAAGCATTTGGATCGGCCCGATGGTCGGAGAAGGAGCCACATTGATGTAATGGCGAGCATTGTGGGTGGATCTCCGCCAAGATAGGAGTTGTTGTGCGGTGCATGAGAAACGGCCACATGGAATGCATGTGCCCGGAATTGCATGGGTGGTTCTCGTGGCAGCAAGTGATCGGGTTTGGCCAAGAGAAAGCCAAAAGTTGATGGATCGCCATGGATGAAGTGGTTGCTACCCTGTAGAGGTAGAAAGAAGCACACAACTGGTGACATGGTGGAGATCTATTGGCACAAGATGGTGTGCATGGCAGCAAGTGAAGGTGGTCCAATAGGTGCTTGGGTTATGCATCAACGGTACTCAGAGAGGAGAAAGTGCCGTTGATTGAGGTGCTTGACGGTGGTGGTGCTAACATGTGCCTAAGAGAGGGAGATCCACGGTGGCTGGAAGGTGCAGGGCGGTTGCATGTTGGAGCAGCAGCATCATCGTGAGGAGAAAGATGTCCACGAAGATTGCTGGAAGGTTGTGCTAGAAACACCACCGGTTGAAGTTGCAACTGGGAGAAGATGGAGTTGCAGGCGAGGTGGTTTCCCGGAGCAGCAACGTTGTTGTGATCTCTGGAGGGCAATGGTGATTGGGAGACCGACATGGAAGAAGGGAGTTTCACGGTGGAGGAAAGGTCCATGTCCTGGACTTGTAGGTCCGCGGAGACACTAGCAAGGGGCGGTGCATGTATGTGCTGGCCATGAAGGAAAGCTGTGGAGCTTTCATGCTTGCTGGTGATGGGGAGGACAGCAAGGACGTGCTGGTGTGCAGTCCGGCGAAGTCAAGAGCAGGTGCAAGGGGTTACACCTTGCAACGTGGTGGCAATGGTGAGAATCACGTGCACAGTGGTGCACTGGTGGTTGCTACCCGGCTTGGAGGAGGATGGAGATCACCAGCTTTGGCGGTGATGGTGAACCAGATGGGAGGAAGGCGTGGCTCTGCTCCAGGCAGAATGGCAGGCGCACTCCTGAAAGGAGAAGGTGAAGCCGTGAAGGCTTGCAGGTGGAAGAGGTGGTGGAGTTGTGTTGGAGAACTTTGCTCCGGCGTTAATGGTGCTCGCCGAAGTTACAGTCCGGCGGTTTGTGGAGTTGCTGCATGGAGAGGAGAAGGATACGGGCAGGGGGTGCAAATGTGAGGTGCTGGTTTAGAAGAGTTGCAGATCTGCAACTCTTCTCAGTTGGTGAAAGGGGAGGAAAGGTGGAAGGTGGTGGTCGGTTTCCATGGAGGAAACCGACCGGAATTAGCAGCTGGGGCGTTGGGATGGTGCACAGCAAGCCTTGCTGTGCATGGTGGTTGCTTGCTGGGATAGCAGGGATGACCGGCGTTAATGGTGGCCAGAAATTGCAGGTTTGCAATTATTTTCCGGCAGTGGAGAGGTGGATGAATACGCTAGTGATGGGCAGATGAAAACAAGTCCGTTTTGGACTGGGGTGTTTGTTGATGATGGAGAACGCCGGAAGAGATGGTGGTTGCCCGGAGAAGTTGTTCCCAAAAGGGAGGGGTTGCAACGGTGGTTGCTGGTGGAAGAGAGAGTTAACGGCTTGCTGGAGTTGCAGGTTTGCAACTCTAGCAACGTGGAGAACACTAGCAGGTGAGGACGCTAGCGTTAATGGAGGTGGAAGATTCACCGGTGATTCCAAGGAAGAGGGGGCTACGGTTTCCCATGGCTTGTTGGTGCTTCATGAGAGAGGCCCGAACCAGGGTGCGTGGTGGCTGGCGTGAGGAGGAACACCGCTGCTGTTGTGGAGGCCGTAGTTTAGCAAGGAGGAGAGGACGCTTACGTCGGTTCCAGATCTGCTAGTGCACTTGCAGGTGCTGCCAAGGAGTTGTTGTCCGGTTGGAGAAGGTTGCAGACCTGCCGGAGTTGCAGGTCTGCCCAAAACGGTGGTGAAGATGGATCTGTAGGTGCACCTGTAGTTGAAGAATACCAGCAGGTAGAGTGGGAGAGACGGTGGTCTTGCACACCATGGTGGACGAGCAAATGATAGGGAGGAGCTCACGGTTCTTCCTCTTTACCAATGAGAGAGATTTAACCTCAATGAGCGTGGGTTAGAGAGAGATATAGGAAAAGGAGAGAGTTGGTTTTGTCATAGAAGTAGGGGAGTTAGTTGTAGGATTAGCGGGATCCACGTGGGTCATTGAGGAGAAATGGTCATGGGAGACCATTTCTCCCTCATTCCAACTACAATAAAGCCGTGGGATTTGTTGGAGAGAGAATCGGTCAAGAATGACCTCTTCTCCCTCATGGGTATGGATGATGGGCCATACCATGGGCTGTGGGCTTGTGTTTGGGCTTTTGAAGCCTTGGCTCATTCTATGAGGCCTTGGCCTTATAAGTTAGGCTGTGGGCCTAATGTTTATAAAGGCCGTTGGATTAGAGCATGCATTGGGCCTATTCAGACAAGACCGTGGGTTTATTTAGTGGGCCCTTTTTGTCATTAGGCTTGTGGGCCACTTAGCCACTAAGATGGGATATTGAGGTTTCTAATGGGGATCGGCCAAGATTAGTCAACCGTCGGATCTGGAGAGATCCAACGGTCGGATGGATGATCTAACGGCCAGAAAGAAGATCTAATGGTGGAAAAGCTATGTGAGATGGGATGGAGCTAGAGGAGAGAGAATTAGTAGTTAGATGATGGAGATCAGAGGGTTAGGATGATCAATCTGAAGATCGGATGGTCGATTTGAGGATCTAATGGTAGGATGAGATGATAGAAGAGTTAGATGTTAGGGTTTAGAGAGATAGAAAGAAAATTAGGAGAGAGGAGAGAGAAAATAACACAAAATAAAGGCAACAAAGCTGGCGGAAGGGTCTTGAACCCTGATCTTCAATGTAATCTTCAGTCGGCTTCACCAAACACGTAAGCCGTCATTTTATGTCCTTGAGTGCGGCTTTTAATCACTTTGGCCCGTCTCTCGGTCTTTAGGTTTGCCTCTTTCTTAGTTCTTTATCTGGCTCTACGATCCTCTGACTTGACCCGTACTTGGCCTGTATCTTCTAGTCATAGCCTGTTGGCTCTTTAAGCTTTGATATTAGGCTTCTATGGTTGATCTTGGGCCTGTAAGTCTCAAAAATCGCCCGATCGGGTTTCCTGCGAGAGAAAAGCGCGTAATGAGACTTAATCGAAACGGCTTCATATCTAGACTTCCAGAAATGCGTTTAAAGCATGCAAATATACCATTTCGTCCAGAAAAGTGTATTCTACGCAATGAAAGAGACTCTTCCGTAGAAAAGTGTATAAATAGAAAAGTTTAACATAGGAGAGTGTGATAACACTAAAGGATAATGGCTTAAAATAAGCACTTTTAGGCGAATATCAATAGCCCTATTGCTGCCTCGGCAAGCCCATTACTCTAGGGGAATCTTGGAGTGGACAAGCTCTTTTTGATGTTCAATGCCTGACAAAGCACTTTGATCTCGGTAGCGTTGAATTGACTCCTGTTGTCAGTTACGATCTCTTGGGGCACTCCGAATCTATATACGATATCCTCTCATAGAAATCTTCTGATATGCGAGGCATGAACTTGCACCAGTGGGACACCTTCAATCCACTTGGTGAAGTAATCGGTTGCGACCAATAGGAAGCGGATGTTGCCGGGAGCTCTAAGGAAGGGTCCCATTATATCTAGGCCCCATTTGGCGAATGGCCAAGGGCTGAATACCGGGTATAGGTTTTCTAGGGATATTAGCACTATCCCGACCCCTAAATCTCTGTCATTTGCCAATCCATTGGTGAACAACTTCCATTCTCCTTGGTTTCTTAGAGTAGTAGGAACCTCTGGGAGTGGTAAACATCTGTGTCTCCGTCTCTGGGTGTCGTCGTATCATGGATCAAAAAATCCGCGAGGAAACCTGCCAGGGCGTGGCCTTTCTCGAAAGTACGCGGTTCATAGCATAGGTCATACTGAGCTAGGTATATGGCCCACTTTGCCATTCTTCCTGAGAGATCCATCTTTCCAAGTATAGTCTTCAGGGGAACTTGGTGTAGACGGTGATCACCCAGTCTTCAAAATATGGTTTCAATCTCCTTGATGCATAGACGAGGGCGAGTGCAGCCCTTTCAAGTGTGGTGTACTGGGTCTCGGCCTCTACCAAGGCTTTACTGACGAAGTAGATGGGTTTCTCCCCTTCATTTGTTACATGAAACAACACCGCACTCACCGAACCTTATGTAGTCGCCGGTACAGTCTTAGGGCCTCCCCCGGTTCAGGGTGGGATAAGATATGAAGTCGAGCTAAATACTCTTTCACCTTTTTGAATGCTAGCTCGCATTCGTCATCCACTCAAAGATGCCATTCTTCTTGAGCAGGTGGAAGAGCAACTTGCACCTATCAGTTGACCTTGAGATGAAATGATTTAACACAGCTATCCTTCCCACCAGCTTCTGGACCTCCTTTCTGTTCCTCGAGGAGGGCATGTCAGTTAGGGCCCGAATCTACTCTGGGCTCACCTCGATTCCTTGCCGAGATATGAGGTATCCTAGGAATTTTCCTAATGTGAAACCAAATGTAGATTTTGACGGGTTGAGCTTCATCTGGTGTTGGTGCAGCCTACAGAAGGTCTGTTCTAAATCCTGCATATGTGTTGTGCATTGCTTGCTTTTGACGATCATATCGTCAATGTAGACTTCCATTGATGTCCCTATCAAGTCATGGAATATCTTGTTTACCAGCCTTTGGTACGTCGCCCCCACGTTCTTCAACCCAAACGATATTACTGTATAGCAGAATACACCTCATTCAGTCGTGAAGGCCATTTTCTCTTGGTCGGGGCCGTATAGTGGAATTTGGTTGTACCCTGAATATCCATCCATGAAGGACAACATTCCGTACCCGGTGGTCGCATCCACCAGCTAGTCAATCCTTGGCAGCGGATAGGGGTCTTTGTGATATGCCTTGTTCAAGTTTGTAAAGTCGATGCACACCCTGATCTTGCCATTCTCTTGGGCACTGCAACTACGTTTGTAAGCCATCTCGGGTTACTCACTTCCTTGAGGAATCCTGCCTTTAGCAGCTGTGGGGGAAAAATATCTGATCTAACCCACACAATCTTTGAGGTCAGACGATTCGGATTATGGTGATGATCGGACGACTCTGATGCTCCAGGATGAAACTGCTTTCTCCTCTGCGAAGGATAGGATGATCTCCAGATGAGATTTGGTTGTACCTGTTGACAAGGCTCCGACGCTCAAGTCAGCTTGGGAAATGTAACAGGTTTTAGGAAATAGTAAAAGATTTCAGAGTTTAAGCTATCTGGATCTGGAGAGCAAGATCTCTTCTCAGTTCTGAGGGTCTCATATTTATAACCTTAGAACTGGCGTGACTCACCTTCCACGTGTCTAGTCATTTATCAGTCAATGATGACTCAGATGGATTCTGTTATAAAACAGAATCTTACAGTTATATCTTGACTTTCTTGATTCAGTTATACCTGAAATAACTGAAGTGACACTGAGGTGGCATCCTTCATGTCAGGTATTCGGATAATGTGATGTCGAATTCGTGATAGTTCAACTAGCTGCCACGTGGCCAATATTCATTAGTTAAGAAATCGATTATGTTCAGAATACTTACCTCGTACGTAAGAGATCCTGCCACGTAAGTCATTTGACATCATCTGGCTTTGCCGGGATGATATTGAAATAGATCCCGTCAAGTAAGTCTGATGACCTTGTCGGGATAAATGCATCCAGCCAATAATGTGACCTTGCCGGGATGATGTCCCGGGAAGAGATGCTGGATTTCCCGGGATGAGATACTTGAGTTGCCAGGATGAGTTCCCGGGATGACATGTTTGGAGTTCCCGGGATGATATACTTGAGTTTCCCGGGATGAGAACCTTGAGTTGCCAGGATGAGTTCCCGGGATAACATGTTTGGAGTTCCCGGGATGATATACTTGAGTTTCCCGGGATGAGAACCTTGAGTTGCCAGGATGAGTTCCCGGGATGACATGTTTGGAGTTCCCGGGATGATATGTTTGGAGTTCCCGGGATGATATACTTGAGTTTCCCGGGATGAGAACCTTGAGTTGCCAGGATGAGTTCCCTGGATGACATGTTTGGAGTTCCCGGGATGATATGTTTGGAGTTCCCGGGATGATATACTTGAGTTTCCTGGGATGAGAACCTTGAGTTCCCGGGATGAGATTGTAAAAGATCCCGTCTACCCAGTTGATCTTGGCGGGATGAGACTCAACAATATGTCGGGCAAGATTGAATACTTCCTGACATATTAGAGGCTGAGAAGTTAATATATTCTGTTAGCATCACTTCCATCTGTCGATCATTCTATCCTGACACGTGGCATTTCCAAGTAATGGAAATCGTGTGACACGATGGGCAGTTTATGGCTCCTGATGATGCGTCCGGCGCAATTACTCTTGCGTGCTGTCTATTAACACGCGTCACCTTTTTAACAACGCACATGATAAGTGGTGACACGCGTCATCTTTTAACTTGCTGGAAAATACGGCACCCACAGCAGCCTATCGATCTCATCTCGTATAGTTATCTATTTCTTGGGTGCAATCCTCCTCGATTTCTGCCTCATTGAAGGGTATTTTGGATCGACGTTTAGCTTGTGGTAGGAGACTTCAAGGTCGATTCCCGGCATCTCTTCGAGTGACTAGGCGAACACACTCTTATTTGTTGCGAGGAACTTTATATTTCTTCTTTCTCTTCTGGGGTTAGCATTGAACCGATGTAGGTTATTCACTAATCTTCTTTGGTTTTGAGGTTCACCTCCTCTACCGGCTCTACTGTGGGCTTTTCCCGTTCTAGATTCTCCTTTTCTCTTTCATCCGGGAAAAGCCCTACTGGCTGCTATGCCAAGATATTAGCTGATGACCCTTCCCGCTGTTGAAGTTATTTTTTCAGTCGGCGGATGTTGAGCCTCCAGCTTGTTATCTAGCTACCGGCCAGCTACGAGCTCGCGGCCGCATACTACCTCTGGCATCTGTACATCGGGTGGAAGCGTTCCCTGGCAATCTTGTTTCGGACGGTGGCCTTTTGCCTTTAGTAGCGAGCTCGCTGAGGTGAGAGCTATTGAGTAGCATCTCTTGGCTGACATTTGGTCTCCCCTGATCTCCATCGTCCCCTACTTAGTGGGAAATCGGATCATCTAGTGATAGGTAGAGGGGACAGCCTTCATCTAGTGAATCCATCGTCGTCCGAGAATGGCATTGTAAGGAGATTGAGTGTCGACGACCATGAACTAAGTCATGGTAGTTACCGAGCTAGATCTGACTGGCAGAGTGATCGTTCCCCGAGCGTACACCTTCTGGCCGTTGAATCCGATCAACAGGATGCTGGGTCGCTCTAGTGAAGTGGGAGGCAGCCCCATTCTCTTGTATGCTTCAATGAATAGGATTTTGGCCGAGCTTCCAGGGTCCACCAGGATGCGATGCACTTCACGCGTGCCAATCGGGAGGGTCAGGATCAGGGCGTCATCGTGTGGATGGTTCACCCCTTCTAGATCCTGTTAGGAGAAGCTGATGTTGTAATCCATGTTTGTGTTAGTAGGATCTATTGGCTCGGACATCCGGGGGCCTCGGCCTAGGTTATACACCTCTTTAGCTTCCTGAAGCTTTTAGATCTTGGCCCTCCATTGTTTTTCTTCCTCCTTGCGTGATAGCAATCGGACGCCTCCGTGTATGATGTCGAAAATAGCTCCATGCCTGGGTGGTGCGTTGTGGTTGTTGTGAACTGGTGGTGCCCCAACGTGGGGACTGGCCCCTTGTTCTCCGGCTTCCCCTTGGGCTAAGAACTACTTTAGATAGCTTTGCTCGATCAAATCTTGAAATCCGATGCCTTACGATTCAGCATTTATCGGTGTTGTGTCCATGATCTTTGTAGAAATCACATAACTTGCTCTTATCTCTCGTGTCCTTTGTCTCTTGATTCATGGGCGGGGCCATCTCAAGTATTTCTCATCTTTGATCTGATTGAGCACCTAGCCGAAGGATGCGTTCAACAAGGCGAACTCTCTCCGATCCCCTAGCCTCACTATCCCCAACGGTATCGTTGCCACCTTGCCTTTTCCTATTTTCTTAGCGACTTTCTTCAGTTTCTCTCCCTTCGAAGACTCTGCCACTTCGTGGACAGCTGCCTCCGACTTCTGTCCATGCCGATAGATGTCGTCTTCTAACTTGGTGTATTTTTCCGCTCTTTCGAACAGCTCCTCCATATTCATGGGCTGATTCTTAATCAAAGACCGATAGAGATCAGCAGTGACTAGAAGGGCTTTCCGGTAAGCGGTGATAGCGTGCTTATCGTCGCACTACTCTACTGTCATCATCACCGCCTGGAATCTTTTGGCAAACTCCCTAATCCTTTCATTAGAGTTTTTCCTGATGTTGAAGAGTATGTCCACGTCCTTGCTGCACAGCTTGTCACAGGAGTATTGAGCGATGAACTTGGTGCTAAGCTCGGTGAAATTGCAGATCGACCGGGAGGCAGCTGATTGAAACGAACAAGGGCTCCATCGCTTAAGGCGGAGGGAAACATTCGGCACAGTAGTCGATCCTCAAACTCCCACATGGTCATCGCCTTTCTGAAGCGTAGCACGTGGTTTATCGAATCGGATGTTCCTGCATAGGTCGGGTACTTTGGATAAGAAAATGAGCTCGGAGCTTGATATTTCTAAATATCCTCCACAAAAGGAGAATCCCGAGGTACGCGAGTTGCTATAGTTGTCATCTTGTCGGCAAGCGTCTCCTTCTTGCCTAGTAGTTCCGTGACCAGGTTTGTTATTTGTCCTTTAGTAACCCACTCCGAAGATTGGGAGCTTCCACTGTAATAAGTGGGGTCTGGCTCTGCTACCCTCTTGGTGAGGGATTCATTTCTTTCTTTGTGTCGATGGTTCCTGAGGTCAGACTCTTCTGAGGTAGAGTTCCTCCGGAGGCTCCTTGTTACATCTCGATGCTTTACCGAATGCTCCTCGCCGTTGTTATCTATTGCATAGTCTGCGTTGATGGGCGGCTTCTCTATTTGGCATCTGAGCCGATCATTCTCTCTTCGTAATCTTTCTATTTCCAACAGTTGAGCCTCCTGCTCATTCCTGGCTCTTCTTCTCTCTGTTTAGGTGTCTCTTAGGTCCGCGTCACGATTCGCGACTTCTCTTCTTCGGGCATTGGTTTGCTGTGTTACCACCATCGCTTTTTCTCTATCGTGCTAGGAAGCTTCTTATCACTTCCCATAGACGCCGCCAAAAGATGTGGGGGCAAAAACTATAATCTCACCCTTCCACCCTCAAAGTCAACAGATATTCTTTATTAATAGAATCTTTTCTTTTAATACATAAAGCCTCTTCATGCCCCAAACAGCTCTACAAATTGCAAGTAAAAGATGTTCGACTTTAGGAAAGTCGCCTATGCAAGGTTGAAGTCGGTTGCCAACGAGAGAGTGGCTGTAGAAAGCCTTCTCCGTCTTCAAGACTCCTTTCTGTCGCCCGCTACAACTCTAGATTCGTTCCTGCTCCTCGATCGCATCCTTCGAAGCAAAGGAGTTGGTGTACCTGCCAAAGACACTCCGAATATCATGTCAGGAAAGGCTCCACTGCGGCAAGACACACATAAAGATTAGCTCTCAAGGAAAGGGAAAGGTAGTTTCAAGTTCTCTTTTCTCGATCTCTTTCTATTTTGGATTTGATTTAGTTCTCTTCCCCCCCAAAGTCCCCTCTTCTGTAAGGGAGGGGTCCTCTATTTATAGACATCTGTCTCTGTTCTGTTTTCAAGTCTCCTAAATTTGGCTAGGCCAGAGGTGGCCTGCTCACTTTTGTTCTTCCTCGCTTCCTATTAGCGGCCTCTTTCCGTGTTTGTTGAGTGTCCCTCTTTGTCCCGAAAAGGGAGGCCGGCCCGAGCTGCTCTTGTCCGTCTTAGGCTGCCTTTGTTCTGGGGCCCATGAATATCTAGCCAGTATGGCTTGACTGGTGGATTTGCATAGTTCGACGACCCAGGACTGTTTGGTGATCATGGCTTGCCCGCTGGTCGGGAGCCGTCAGGTGGTCTCGGACCGTCAACTGGGATTAGGTTATCATGTGGTCCAGAATCTTCAGGAGATCTTGGGCTGCCAACTTGTTATGGGCCGCCACCTAGTTTTGGGTCACCAGCTGGTTCTGGGCCATCAGCTGGTTCTGAGCTGCTA
Source organism: Euptelea pleiosperma (assembly GCA_035048495.1). Taxonomy (NCBI): domain Eukaryota; kingdom Viridiplantae; phylum Streptophyta; class Magnoliopsida; order Ranunculales; family Eupteleaceae; genus Euptelea; species Euptelea pleiosperma. Next base: position 17,856,054 of record CM068544.1, on the reverse strand, counting down.
GCTGGTCACGGGCCGCCAGCTGATCATGGGCTGCCAGCTGGTCGTGGGCCACCAGCTGGTCACGAGCTACTAGCTGGTCATGGGCTGCCAGCTAGTTAGAAATTCTTTAAACTGTCCACTAAAGGATTATTATGCCTTGAATCTGCCACGTGCCATGGTGGTGAAATTACGGTACCCACAGCGTTGGTTAAAAACTGATGCTGTAGACATTTAGCATTAGTTTTTTGTTTCTGAAAAACTAATGCAAATACTAGTGATGCGAAAGCTTGTGTCGTTTCTTTACAGACTTGGCAAGTCAGGAAATGGCTTCGGTTTTTAGAAAAATTGACGCCAGAGGATACTATATCTTTAGTTACGGCATCGGTTTTTAGAAAAACCAACAAGGTATAGTTACATTGTGCTTTGGCGTCGGTTTTTTTGAAAAACCGATGCCAAATGTTAAATTTTTTTTTGATATCCTATTCGTTTTTTCTCTGTCGCCTATACCCACCTGCATAGCATACACCGCCTGCAGTATATCACATAATAATTCAAAAGACATTTCATTCATTCACCACCATTCACATTCAAATTAAAATGTATTAATTAAATGAATTCCAACTCATCATATAGGTTACACATTGCATTGGTTGAATCCAATACAATTAGAATCAATCCTAAATAAGTACTGATAAATTATATGGATGTTTGGCTAATCCCTCAATGAACCTCTAGACCCAAAAATAGCCTAATTGGTGATTTACTCCAAAATAATGCTCAATAACGCTCGAATTCTTACCATTAAAACAACCAATGAAAATAACATAATTGATTCGCTTAGAAATCACTAATCAGGATAATTTTTGGTTTAGAGGTCCATTGAGGGACTGGCCAAAAATCCATATGGTTAGAGTCCACTAAGTACAAGTTTTACTCATGTTTCTAGCCATAGAGTTTAAGTACAAAGTCAAGATGCAATAATTACTTGAACAGTTGAGTTGATATTAATGTGAAAGTATTGAATGACCAAAGCTGTAGGATAACGTGTTCTTTGGCACCAAAAAGACCAAAAAGCCCCTGTAAGTAAATAAAATGAAAAAAAGAAAAGAAGCAAAACTATAGATTTAAATGACTCAGTAGAAAAAATAATACAAATTTAGAAGAAGATATACCTTCATTTCCCAAAAAATAGCTAATCTTCTACAACAATATTAAAAAGCCAAGGAAAAAATTAGTTAGAGCTAATAAATGCACATGCATTAGCTTAAAGCAAAAGAAATTATGACAAATAATTTATACATCTCAAATTTTCTTTGCAGAGCTCAATCCACTCAACTCTACATTTTGTTAGCTCTTCAAGTGTGTATTTAACTTTCGATTTAATTTTTTGACCTATTTAACAAAAAATAGGTTGAGATAATTAATAAATTGATTTTACTTATTAAGACGTACACTTCAAGAATACGTAAGAGAACAAATGTCTCACCGAATTTTGAATTTTCTCATCATAATTGGTAATGAGTTCTCTCATGTACCTCATAACAAAAAATTCGTAAGATTTCATATCTTGTTGTTTCGGGCACTACGTACAAACATGTAATAATTCGTTAATTAATAAACAAAAAAATTAACTTCCAACCAATAAAAACTAAGTACTAGTAGAAATATTTAATTACCGCAACTACCATCCATGTTGGTTCATTCTTCTTCAATTTGTGGCCCAAATTCTCTTTTTCGAATACTTTGAAGGCACTACAAAAAGAATCGAAACAATTCAATTAATATTTACAGCATGTATAAATATTGCTTAATTTACTAATTTAAGATTAACTTGCCTTTTGATGTTGGCTTTCAAATTTTTGTCAATTGAATTATTTATTGAGTCGAAACAATAGATTGTCATCGATAATAAGTTGATGACAATCAAAATCCAATGTGCCCTATATATAAACAACAATCAAGTTATTAACAAGACATTCAACAAGTTATTAATTAATTTATTATCAAAACTAATGACAATCGAAAATAGAATTATCCAATATTTAAGGGAATAAACAAAATTCTTTCGTCGGTGTATGTAGATGCAAATATATTAACAAGATATTCCACAAACTGCTAGCCCTTTATACATGCACTGATGGCTTGAGCACTAACCATCATAATTTTATCAACCAAATACCTTTCAATTAACATTTGGAGGATGTGGCTGAGAAATTAGAAAAAAAATTTAATTAGAATTTCATCATCATGCATATTCATGAAATTTAGATCGTTAAAAGAAACTCCGAAGTATCTTACCATTGATATAGTGTCAAGTACTATGATGACACATCTTGTAGTTCACACACCAAAGATACATCCAAAAAATCAATTTGAATTGACTCTGGTGCTCCAAATACTTCCGACTCTATAATAATACCAACGGATACGAAAGATGGGTCGCGTGCACATAGATAATCATAAAATTCCTTGATGAAAGTGAAATTGTCAATTTCATTTCTATTCTCATGTACCTATAATCAAAATTAGAGTTATAATCAATATATATATATATAAATTTATTAAATCAAGTAGATATGATAAAAAAATTGACAGATGTATTTATATGATTAGCATTTGTGGACACCACCCATACTTTAGGTCATGCCACGATGCTCCCAACTGAATCTCCCACTGTAGTAAACACATCGCGAACTAGTAGCGAGAGTTGGGCATCCGGCACTATGTGTACTTTGATTCACACACAAAAATAATCAAGTCCCAATGGGATAAAGTGCACCATTTGGTTAGGTGTACTATCCAAAACAACCCCCTTCAGCAACAATGTTGCGAGGAGTATGTAGTGCCAGCCTACATGGCTTTCCCTATAATGAAAAAGTTAGAAACTTAATAAGATAATTCAGATAAATTTAATAAAGTAAATTAAGGTTCATAGTATGTACCTTTTCACCCCTACAGCTAGGGCCCGATAGTGGCATCTCATCCTTAGTCTTCTGATTCGCACGTGATTGTGATATACCATCACTCGGGTTGGGACGACTACATGAGGCTACCTTCTTAGATCCTGATGATGGGATATATTGGGATGGCACATGTTGCGATTGAGTTAATTGCTCGAGTTGTGTCTGCATCACACTTATCATATGAGCCCGACTCTTTAGTAATGACGCCTGATTCTCTATCTATGACATCATCTACACTTGGTTATGTTCCAAATGAGCCATGTGCATTTTATTTCCACGTTTGGAGATCTGGAAGAATTTAAAGGGGTAACAAAATGCCCCATGCCCCTAACCCTACCGGGATGTTCTTAGTTCCCTAATGCCATTGTCAGTACATCATTACTTCCTTCAATGGATAGGGACCCCTCTACAACTTATCTTCTTAAATCATCCTACAAAAATAAAATGTCATTAATTCTGATAATGAATTATGTAATTCACGAGATTCAAGCAAGTTGATTGATGAGGCAACTTATAATTTTGAGTATCGTTTCCCTGACTTCATCATCTAAATACTGTCCAGCATTATTTTGACGAGTCATCTTCCATAACTCACTCTGATCTACCTCTTTTGAGTGACTGGATTGTTTATGTTATAAAATAAATATTTTACATTAGTGCTCGTATATTCAAAAATTCTATAATTACAATAATTCTATAATTAGCTAGAGCAAAAAACTTACCAATTCCTTAGCCAAATTGGCACAAGACTTTTTGCCAAGGCAAAGGTTGTATTTATTTATTGCTCACCTTCTTTTTTGGGCTTCACGATAAGTCATCCCCTCTTTTGATATTGTTGAAGCTACGAAAGCTGCCCAATCTTCTTGATCAATGTAATTGTACTTAAGTGGCTTGATATTGAGAAGCTCGAGCTCCGCCATATAAGGAATGATATAATCATGATTCAACTTTATTTTAAAATCCCTCCATCTGGTACCGATAAGGGACAATATGTAACGTTTGCTTTTTGGATCCAACACAAAAAGCTCCTGTAAGTTAATTAGAATTGAATAACATCAAATGACATGGCTAGATTTCAAAACATCATTTCTAACTAATTTTATCTTTTACCTAAACACATGTCCATAATTTTTCTTTCAACTCATTTGGTATATCTTTTCAAACTGCATGCCTAATTGGAATCATTTGGTGCGCAATTAGACAACATATCTGACGTGATATATCTAACCGATTGCATTGGTTTTTGAAAAAACCAATGTGATATATTATGCGATTGCATTGGTTTTTGAAAAAACTGACATGATATATATTTTTGATAACACAATTGCTTAAATTTCACCCGACGCGAAATCCTCTTCGTCTAGTAGTGTCTCTATTGAAAATAAGTCAAAACAAATTTAGTTTTATATTAAAAATATAATTTAAATAAATTACTAAAATTTGTCAAAAATTTATAAAAATCTAAAAAATTATAAAGAAACTTTTTTTAAGCTAATGTTCACTTCAAGTCACTAAATTGCCACACTTTCCTAGGTACACCAGTTAAGAACAGCTAAAAGTTTATAAATAATCAACCAAAAACTTTGAAAATTTCAAAAACTTCAAAAAATGTTACAGAATGATTACAAAAGTGTTGTATCGAAATACGGGTCATTACAATCTACCCTCCTTAAACAAAAGTTTTATCCTCGAAATTTAGAACGTATTTTCCTAAAAATAATAGTCGTTACCTTCTATTCCAAATAAAATCATCGAATTTCAACCAGTTGAGTTTGTTAACTTCCATTTCATAATATGATGTTCTTTATGGTTTATATTTACTCTTGAAGAAGATACTTTGTCGATTCCCACCCGATGTTACTAAGTACTAGCCATATTCCCACTCGATATTCTTAAAAGTTGTGAAGTTCATTAATAATGCTTAAAATGGCCTTCTCAGCATTGACTCAATGGTTAATGTTGTATTTAGTTTGTCAATGATAGATGATAAGTAGGTTTGTCAAATATAAGCTGAATAGTCCATACTTGTTTTGATTATTGATTGATTGTAGCTAATATGTCATGCTTGAGTGAAATTGAATATTTGTCTATACTTCAACTTCTGAACTACTGCCTGCTCTTGCCCTTGTATTTTAGTAGTATAGTTGGAGTTTTAGGTTGAAGTTGCTTTTGTTCCATAGTTGAATTGAAGAGGCATACTATAGTTGAGTTCTTTTCTTATCTATAGTTGAGTCTTGTAGGATTTTTAGAATTTTACTAGCTTCAATATATGTAGTAAGTCTAAAATAGTCAAGTGGTCTATCATTGAGAATCCATCATTGTTGTTGACAATACTCACTAATTATTGTTGACCATCGTTGAAGAATTTTCAATTGTGTAAAATATCTTTATTGAGGATTGTTGTTGTTCATTGGTCTATACAACATTGGGGATAATATTGTCAAATATTCTTCTATTCACCGCTTGCACAGTTAAGTTGTTGATTGATAATATAATCTAAAGTTGATGTTGAAAATCATCTGATTACACACCTACGTCCATTGTCAAGCGCTCCAATCACAAGCCAATCTATTATTAAATCAAGTATTACACTCTTAATCATTTGAATAATCAATCGGTTAGAATTTTCTTGACCTACACACAAGAGGGGTAAGTCTCCTGCTGTCAAGTTTTCGCTCTTGACAAGCATCCACAACCCTAGATAAGAGTTGTATATAGAATAGAGCCTCAGTAAAGCAAGCCAAACCAATTGCTTACATCTCTTGATGAAGATAAGAGATGCATTGTGGAGCAAGCTTATCTGATGGTGCAATCCAAGAGATGTGACAATTTCAATGATACTATTCCTTATCAATGTATTGTCAAAACTGCTCTAAATGCACCAACCGAATCTCTGAAGACTTGTTTTCGATAACCGGAATGTACGGAGATTAGGTCAACCAATAATAACTTCCCCAAGTACAAAAACTCACAGTGTATGCTTTTTTTTCTCTGGAATTTTTGTACTGGAAAATTCAGCCTTGGATGCTTAAATAGACTGAAAAACAGTCGAGGATCGCCCAATATAGAAAGAGCGCAGTCGACCGAAACATCTTGGTCGTCCGCTCTTAAAACGGCAGGGGTGACTGAGGGGAATTTTGTCGCCCGAGCTCTATTGGATAGTGTCTGATAAACAAGGTAGAAAGGGGTATAATTGGGGGCGACCGAACCAAGTTGGGTCACTCAAGGATCTCGGTCGTCCGACTAAGTACGTGCTTCTACCTGATAACATTTACAGAAAGGTACGTAAGGACGGTCGCCCGAACTAGCTTCGGTCGACAAACACTTTTTCAGTCGCCTGGTCCTCTGACATTGACACATTCTGCCCGGCAGACAATCCTCATAGTCATAGGTGATCTCATGCTCCACAGAATAGATATGACAAATTACAGCCAAAGAACTCAAGTCCATTCCTTGACTTGAGTTGAGTTACCTACCTGTTTAAGTGTTATTTTGATCTTGGATAGGCAAAGTGCTTGACCATCAACCTAGCAACCACATCAACTCTTCAAATAATCTCTCACAGCAGCAAGGCAGCATCATGAACACACAGGCAACTCGAGACATGTGTCTTAGAATATTGATAAATGAAAATTAGAGTTTTTCAATCTCCCCCTTTTGTTACTTCCATGATAACAACTCAAGTTATAATCAAATGAACCAGAGATATAGTGCACATAAAATATTACAACTGTTAAAGACTAGTGCACACAAAAAGTTACAACAACATGACAAAACAAAAAAAATATCGTCTACGAAATAACTGGTCCGTTCTCTTTTACTCAAGAATACCTAGAAAGGGGGGGGGGGTGATTAGGTATTCAAAAATTAATCTAACCTATCACATGTTTACTGGTCAAGGTAAGGTGATATACTCGCATGCCTTAGTTGATTGATAAAAAGATTATCTCAACCGACTCAAATCAATTATACCTCCTTGTTATATTATCTTTTCGTCATTTGATTTAATCGATACAATTAACGAAACAACAATCAACTATCCACAAGACAAAGAGTTTTTGACATGGAATCCTTAGCAAAGGAGAAAACAACGGGATCATGTCCAGACAGAAAGTATCACTAACTGAAAAGTTAAACGAGATAGAAGTTACCTACGCATCACCGTTGCAAATGTAGCTTCCAACCTTAGCCAAGGCCCACTACCGATGTGTCCACATCCTTTGAATCAACGCTATGATTCCATGTGCACCCTCCCAATTAAGAAGCCTTGTCCACTTGTTCAGTTTGGTACACCCCAAATGTACATTCGATCTCTCTCAGCACTCCAGTTTCTATTGAAAGTGAAGAATTCAGTACGACTTGAACCCCAAGTCACTCAAATAGTGTTGAGATGCATTGGTACTCTCAGACTTGCTAGGTTTAAGATTCTAAGTGGGAAACCTAAGCTAGGTAGAGATCAAGCACTAAGCTATGATCAAAGAGAAGAGAAAAGCTCTCAAGAAGTAGTAATGAAGCTTTGAACTTTTCTTCTTCGAATAGACAACTCTTAATAAATAAAACTCTCTATTCTAAGTGTTAATGTGTATTCTGTAAGTCTAGAGTAGAGGAGGGTTATATTTATAGAGTTTCGTAGCCCTGAGTCATATGAGAGGTGGGGAATGTGGAACCTTGAATTTTGGATCTAAAAAGACCTATTCTCGAACAGTCCAATCGATTGTACTCTTGGTCCAATTGATTGGGCTAGTACGGATGGATTTTTCCTTCGTGAATCCAATCGATTGTACCAAGGGTCCAATCGATCGGACTCTTTAAAGTTTTTGTTCTGTAGTGTCCAATCAATTAGGCATACCCCCATAATCAAACTCTTGACTAGACTCGGGTCTGTCCTCGGACTAGGTTTGACCATCATATTTTATTCATTTAAAACCTATTCCTATGGTCACTAAGTCACTTACCTTCTTATGCGAGAGCGCACGATCTTATACTGACAAATTGGTTGTTACTCAGATGACTCTTGCTGTCAAGTGCCTAATTCTTGCAGTCTTCGTCTTTTAATCTTCACGTAGTCGGCAGAGTATGCATACCACGACATCTTTAACGACACATTGGTGCTCATAGGAACAGTTACAAGAATGTTTTGTGTCACACGGAATCTTTGCTAAACTAGAATGTGAAATTATTCTTTACAATCTCCCCCTCAGCAATTCCATGACAAAAACATTAATCGTATAAAGAGCAACCAAAAATAAAATTATAATCTCACCCCCTTACATGATTCACTCACTATCTCACAATCTCTCGGGGATAACGAACAGATAATAAGAAAACTTTGATCTGTTCCCTGCACATTCTGCCAACAAAACATACCATGTAATATCATAGCCAGAAATGGATAAAATAATTCAATTTGCAGTGAGATAATAATGCACCCACAAGGTAGAGAAATTAAAAAAATAATGTAATAATTTTTCTTAAATTTCTCTCCCACTATCTCATGCATTTACTTGTTTACCTCTATGATTTTTCTCTCTCATTTTTTGTCACAGAATGACAAAGGTAGAGAAATATAAGCATATAAATAGCATGCATTGGATATTGTCATAAAAAATAAGTGCATTAAGTATATTCATATCAATAAGTATGGTAACATCATTAACATTAGTAAATCAAATTTATGAGAAATCTTTACATTAGATGATACCTTGGAGAGTCGTTACAAGAATATCAAATTAGGAGAATCGAGTTGTAGAAGTTTATAGAAAAACTTATTGAAAACTAAGAGAAAAAATATGAATGCTTATTTAAATCTTGGTTGATGAGAACTGACATAGAGTAACCTAAAATTGTGAACTAATGTATGATATGAGTCTAATAAGATCATGAGAAACAAATAGCTTTTAGGTATTCGTCAGTTAAGTCAGAAATACTATGTCAGATAATAATAAAATTGATTGCTCTTTAGAACTTGTAGTGGATAGTGAATTGACTTTGTAACCATAACATGAGAAGATAAACAATTTCAGTAAAATCTGAAGAAACATATTCTAGAAATTCCAGAGGTGTCCTGTATATAGATATGAAATCCTCATTAGAGCTATTAAGGGTTCTCACATAACACTCATACAATTTTTATACGTATATTTGCTAATAGGATATGAATTTTTCTAGTAAATTTGACTATTTTTCACCCATTTAAACAACTTGGTAGCTTTCACTCTCCTCGTAGGTAGCCCTTTTCTGCAGCAATAAGAATCAAAAATCAATTTCAAATATGGCCATACAGATGTCTTTTACTCTAGTTTTTGGAGGTAGCTTTTTCTTTAGACATAATAGCTCACATTGGGAAGCCAACAGTCGATTATAGTGGATTTTTGAAATCAACTATAGGGATGAATACTACTAACTAGTCATATCTAGTAGAGGATTATTCCTTCTTCTTGGAAAAAGTATTAGAAAAATTATTGAAATCACATTTAGTCCTGAAGAAAAGTCAGTCAGTGTGTAGTGTGTGAAACACAAGTCACAAGAGATAAGTTTGTCAACTGACTGAGACAAGCACCACAAGAAATGGTTGCTATAATGGCATTAATTTTATGGCATTCACTCGAGAATGCCACAAATTTCTAATATTTTTATGTTAAAAATATCATTCATGGAGTTCATTTAGTGGATGATATTAAGTTTATTGTCAATAAACCCGACCCAACCTCTCTTTCGCATGGTAAAAGACCCCAAAATGAATTTTCTCCCTCCCATTGCCCTAAATCTCTCTTGTTCTTCTCCTTCCTCCCTCCTCAACAGAGATACCGACACTAACCCTCGTCATCATCTTCCCCTCGATTTCCATCGTCAACGGCATCCTCTCTGTTGTCCTCGTTGTTGTTGTCCCCTCCCTGGCTGGTATACGTGAAAAGCAAAGATCTATCTCCGTGAAACCGTAGCTCAAGCTGCTACCACCTAATTTGTCAATTACTTCATGGCACTACCACTGGGAGATGTACTCTTCACCACCAATGAACCTTCTCCCCTCCGGTCATCTTCAACTACCTCGTCTCTGGCGTAGAAAGTAGCGAGGTCACTGACGACTTCACCTCTACTCAAAAATTGGGCTTGGATTGAGGATTCTACCTCCCTCTCCTCCTCGCACAATCGTTATTGAACGTGAAGAGACCTTGAAAAAGGAGAGGCAAAAAGTGGATCTAGCTCCATCTTCAATATTCGCTTTCTTTTCATCGTCAACATCTTCAGATCTTTGATCATTCATCGGCTTCTTCGACATCTGTCTCCTCCATTCTCTTGGACCTAGCAAGCTTCATTTTCTAGGGTTCAATTAGGGTTTCGGTTAAGTTTTGAAGGCATTGAGATTAGGGTTTGCGGGGGAGGAACCTAGGTTTCAGCCATTCATTCATAATCAAGTAACTCTTCCAGGGCAGGTTCCCGATCAATGAAGGTGGGTTTCGATCTTCTCTATTCTTCAGGGTTTTGTGTTTGATGTGTTAATTTTATGCTCACTAATCCATGGACGTTAAAATGTTTTGATAATGTGGTATTTAGGGCTTTTATTTCCTACTCACTGATCGAGCATGTGGAGCAAAAAAAATGTATCCAGTTTTGCTTATGAACTGAAAGTAGGATTATTCCGCGTCGTTGGTTACGGAAACCCTAGAATCAACACATTTTGTAATTTATCCGAGTTTTAATCCTACAAAATATTGGATATTGTATAGGGCTTTGTGTCGGACGTCGATCCGCACTCGGGATTAGTCAGGTTAGCGCATATTTGAACATAAAATGATGGAATTTATGCTAGAAAATTATGGAGAGGTGAGACTGGTGATTGTAAGTGATTGAAAACATGATTTTAGAGACAATTTCTGGATTAAGATGCACTGAAAAACTTCAAAACATAATATTCAAATTGCTTTATTGATTTATCAAATGTGCATACAATCATAAAACATCAGGAAAACCTAATTAGAAAGCATAAAAATTAGAGAGAGAAATGGAGGATTTAGAGAGGGAAAGTAGAGAGAACCTAAGGAAGAGAGAGAAAGTGATAGAGAGAGAAAGAAAATGGCAGAGAGAGAAAGAGAGAATGAGTTCTAGAGAGAGAATCTAGGGAGAAAAGAGAATAGTATAGAGAAAGAAGGGAATTACCATTAATCCTTACCCTGAAAGCTTGGCCGGTGATTGGACATAATGAAGTGGTGATGACCGATCGATGAGAAGCATGGTGAGATGAGTGCTGGTGCGTTATAGGGTGAGGGACTAGCCTCATAGTTGTAGGCGTCAAGGAGAGGAGCAGGCGGTGGTCAGGCAGCTTGGGGAAGACGTGTTTGCGGAGGGGATGAGGTTGACTCACCGTGAAGGAGATCCGGTGGTTCTTCTCATTGTAGACCTACCGAAGTTGCAGGTCTGCCCGAAATAATGGTGCCCCGGCGTCATTGAAAGCTACAAAAGTGGTACTTGGAGGATCATCACCGTGGGGATGGCGATGTTGCAGATCTGGGCGGAAAATGGCTGGACGTGGTGCTGGTTCAGTCCGATGATGTGGAGATGTAGGAGGAGATGGTAGCCACTAGATGAAGACACTTTTGATTGAGTTGATGGTGGTGGGTCGGTGACGTGAGAGGAGGCGGTGCAACCTTTAGAAGGGAACAGGCGTGAGTGCACGCGGAGAGAGCAGTGGCTCACCAGTCCGGTGGAGGGCGGTGTGCAGCGATGGTGGTAGTCTTGTGGGCGGTGTGCAGCAGCGCGGAAGGTTGCTGCCCGTGGCAGCAGGCAGTGCTACGCACAGGTGGAGCACGAGCAGGTTATGGAAGAAGAAGACAAGTGAGAGGACAGAAGAAGAAGAGGAATCTGAGGACAATGACCGGAGTTGCAGACCTGCAACTCCGGCAAGAATGTTAAGACGAAGACGATGACAGGAGGAGGAGGAGGAGGAAGAAGAGATGGGAAGAAGGAAAGGGGGAGGAAACGATGGAGGTGCGCGGTGTGTGTAGCAGCAGCTATGGCGGAGGAGCTGTGGGCGACCGGAGTTGCAGGTGTGCAACTCCGGCGTGAAGAAGGGAGGAGGAAGATGATCGGAGTTCTGCAACTCTGGTGGACTGACAAGGAAAAGGGACAGAAGAAGAAGACAGAGAAGAAGAAGAAGAAGAAGAAGAAGAAGAAGAAGAAGAAGAAGAAGAAGAAGAAGAAAAAGAAGAAGAAAGAAAAAGAAGGAAGAAGAAGAAGGAGAAGAGGGGGGGGCTCCCACCAGCTCGTCGGTCGGATTTGCCGGAAAAGAAAGGAGAAGTAGAAGGAAGCCGCGAGAAGGTTGAAAGAGAGCCCAAAAAGGAGCTGGGTCTTAGGGTTTTCAACCCCTCTTCACAAGGAGAAACCGTGGGTTTCTCAACTTGGAAACTCACGGTTTCTAAAAATGTTTTTTTTTTTTTTTTTTTTTTTTTTTTTTTTTTTTTTTTTTTTATATATGAACTTGCGGGCTTGCGGGCTTGGGCTCGAGGTTTATGGGCCGTTTGGCCATAAGGTTGATTGACCACTAGGCCAAGAGATGATGCCACGTGTCGGCTAGTGGTTGGCCAAATGGGAATGCTAAAAAAAGTGGGCCCAGAGTGCATCGGCCATGGGCCAGAAGGTAGGTAAGTAAGATAGTGGGCCACAGGGCTCGATGGATGTGGGTTAGGGTGCGTTTGGTTTCCAGGGGAGAAAAATGCATTTTTCCCTCGAAATATCAATCAATGAATAATGCATTTTTCTTTCCTCGGAGATCGAGCTCTGCTCTCTCTCATCTACAATCAACCATAGGATCAACCGAGTTCTGGAGATTGAGATTTTAAAATGGAGATCGGGTGGGTGATAGGATGGATGATCGAATGATCTGAGGCACGATCGGATGGTCGAATGCATAGAATTGATAGATCAGATGGCGATCTATAGAGATCCAACGGCTCGATGGAAGATCCAACGGTCAGAAAGCTAAGGGAGATGAGACAGGCCAATGGGCAGGAGTTCTGGGGTTAGTTCAATAGATTTGAGGACCGAGAGATGAAGAGAGAGAGAATAAGGAGAGATGAGAAAGAAAATATCAGAAAAAGTATTGGCAGAGGGTCTGGAACCCTGGTCTTCACTGTGACCATCCTCATGCTTCTCCAGTAGAGTAGACTATCATTCCTTGCTGACTCATGTGGCTTTAAATGCTTTGGTCCATCTCTTGGTCATTGGCTCTCCTGCTCTCTTCGTTCTTTGGGCCATTTTTTTTTTGTCCTCTTATTCAGCCCATATTTGGCCCATATCTTCTAGTCATAGCCTGTGGGCTCTTTAAGCTTTGATAATGGGCTTTCATGATCGATCTAGGCTCGCAAGTCTCGAGAATCGTCCCATCGGGGTTTCCTGCGATAGAAGAAGCGCGTAATGAGATTTTATCAGAACAGCTTAATATCTAGACTTCCGAAAATGTGTTTAATGCATGCAAATATACCATTTTATCCAGAAAAGTGTGTTCTACGCAATAGAAGAAACTCTTACGTAGAAAAGTAGATAAATAGAGCTTTTTACGTAGGAGAGTGCGATAACACTAAAAGGATAATTACTTAAAATAAGCACTTTTGAGCGAATATCATGAACCACTGTTAAAGAGGATATTTGTGATGTATCTTGGCGTTATTGTTCACATAATAGTACCAGTGATGCACATTCAGGATTAAAGATCATCATTCAGTAGGCCTAAGAGTGTACTAACGAATAATTGATCCATTTTGATGATTTGAACCATCCAATTTTGCATTTTCATTTTATACTAAGAAAGTGTCAAGAAGAAAGTGAGAGTTTGTTCATTTTGGGTTTGGCCTCGTTTTCAATAAAATTTATACTTCTAAAAAAAAGTGATAGTTCAAATATTTTGGAGCACTTTTCATCATTTTTTTTATTTTACTCTTAAATTCCTAAGATTTGCTTGGTTTGATTGTTACTTTCTTCATTTTGTTTTCTTTTTCACTGATGGTTGAGTTTGAATGGTTTTAAAGAGGGAAGAAATCAAATTCATGATTTAAAGGGATGGTTCTGCAAAGAATTTTTTTTTTAGCCGGTATAGATTTCTTGGATTTGATACATCACTCCCTCTAGGAGGTAAAGTAAAAAACTGCAAGATTAATTGGTGATTGACACTCCAAAAAAGAAATAACATGTTAATGTGCTGAACATTTTGCAGTCTGGCATATGTTGAGTTCAATTAGTGGGAAATATGACAATGGCTGTGATGGATGCTGCAATAAGGGATTCATTGATGATCTAGATAGCTAGATCTTCCTTATGAGCTTGAAAGTTGGAGGTGTTGCCCTCCGTCTCACAGTCGCGTCACATGTGAGTGACCTTTTTCCTTATGGTTTTTAATTTACATTTCAATATTATGGTTCCCATGCTCCAATTGTGACTAAGAAAGAGTATGGAATTCAATGTTAAAGAAACACAACAAAGTTCCTTTTTGTTTTCCAAATGCCCTTAAAATTCATGACAACGTGGATTTTCCTTCCTGTAGAAGGACTAGATCACTGTATTCTAGTCATGTTGCCCCGACACAAGCACTCTTCCTTCTTTTATTGCATATGTACGTTCTCTATTTTCCTACTTTGCATTTTCCTTCAATATTTCATACTTGTGTTTGTTGCTAAACTAGAATCATATTTGGGTTAATCAGGGGGTTGAGATTAATTTTCAGGGCATTCAGTTTTGTTATGTTGTTTATGCACAAACATGTTAGGTTGGGTGGGCTCCTGCTTCTTGTTCATGTCGATTTACTATAGTTTTTTGAGGAATTAAAGAATTATTTTTTGGTGGTTCAAAAAGCATTTCTAGACTTGCTCTTGGGTTGGCTTTTATTTTTATGTCTTAGGTAACCATTGAATCACATATCGTTCTCAAGCTGATAATGTGGCTTTAGGTTTTGATTTATCATGGCTCAGTTTGTGGTGAACATTGATTGCTTAACTTGTTACTAACTATTGTTGCCTTGTTTGGATTTTCTCGATATTTTATTGGTAAGGATTTGTAATAAAAATGACTGATATGATGTAAATAATGACAATTGAATTGTAGGAGTAGCTCAATTGATTTTTAACTTCTTGTTCCTTCGTTTCCCCCCTATATACTAATGGATCTATTTTATTTATTTTTCATTTTGAGCAGGTATATTGAGCCACTTCCACTGGGATCACCCACTAAGTTTGAGTTTGAGAACATGATTACAGGGCACGCTGCAAACTTTATTCCCACAATTGAGAAGGGTGTTTTGAAGAAGCAAGCGACTCGTCAGTATAATAGTTTCTTAGAAGCCGGTATTTGGATTTATAATTTTTTTGTGGTAATTTCATATATATCATATTTGGCCACCTGTACAGGGTTCATTGATATGGCATCTAGTTGAAAATGTTCGTGTGGTTTTGACTAATGGTGCATCCCATGCTTTGCATTCGAGTGAACTTGTTTTAAACTAGCAGCAATATATGCATTTACACGGGTATTGCTTCTTGTCTCTTAAAATATTGGGTGAATTTCTTTTATAAAATGTGTTGCACTCTTAGTGATGGTTACATTTTGAAGCTTGTTGAGACTACTTTTCCATTGGAAACCACTGGATTTTTATCACTTTCATGAATTTTTACTTTGCCACTGACTTCATGAAATAGTGTTATGCAGCAACAAAGCCCGTAATATTGGAACCTATGATGCTGGTGGAATTGAAGGCACCTACAGAAATCCAAGTTACTAGTGAGTACTTTTAAATGCTATTCTTAATGTACTGGAGTTTTAGTTGGGTTTTTCTGAAAGACATTTGAAATTGTAATGCTATTTATCACACGATAGGAAAAAAAGGTATGATTGTTGATGACCAAGATGGAGACGACTCTTATTTTGTAATTGATGGCATTTCACTCTAATTTTGTCCTTAGGCCCTATCAAGTTAATTGGATGACCTTGCAACTTCGATTGAACTGTAACTTCAAGTATGTTGACTGGAGAATGAAGGTATGCGTATTTTCTTTTTCCTATTCCTTTATGGCTGTAACATTCCCTTAATTATTTTGTGGTTTTGCTTTGCTCTATAGATATAGTTAATTACAAGAATGTGTTCCATAGTTATTGTTAAATGATATTCCACTATGTTACTCAAATTTATGATTTGAGCCTGTATTCTTTTCGTTAGTTAAAAATTAATTTTGCCACCTATTGTGCATTACATTTTGTTGCATATTAAGGCATTTTCTTCATGCTTCTGTTATATAATGTTGGGCCTAGTTCTATTGTTTGAGTATTTTGACAGGGAAGTGTATTTTCTACTCAAATATTTATAGTTCAGTTTTGCAAATGTTTGTTGCATGAGAAATCCATACATTTAGCCATCATCAACTTCATGAGATGATTAGTCTACAGTTTTCACTTTTGCACAACATTTTGGCGTGGCCTTACCGAGTGCTACTTATATAAAACATTGATATAAGTCCACGCTCTCTCTGTAGGTGACACAAACCTGCACGCTAGGAGGCCTTCTACTGCATTGTCTCCAGAAGATCTCACAGATGCGGAATGGTACTACTTGGTTTGCATGTCCTTCACATTCAATCCTGGCCAGGAGTACTTGTCTCTTCTTCATGGGTTTGAACTTGAACTTCTGGATAATTTCTATGTACTAGTCTTGGTTGCTAATGGTTTAAAATCCAGCTTTGTTTTCTTTTCCCTTAGTTAAGCTTCTTTAATTTGTTTAATGGGAAGTTGTTTCTTTGTACCTGAACTACATTTTTAGATATACTAGTCTCTTATTATCTAATTGTGTATCAGTCGAGGAGGAATAAGTGACTTCTAAAACTATTTTGAAATTGGAAATGGATTTTGAACATAATGGCGATGATCACTTTGGGGACTATGTCATGTCATCAGTTGTGAGTTTTGATGTTTGGTTGTGTTTGAGCAAAATTCCAGTTTTCTACATCTGGGTAAGTGGCATTTTTATGATTCTTACTGAACTAAACTGACTATAAGTTGTCTCTTCAACTAGAGTAGAGTACTAGACTTTGGGTTCCTTTGATCCTTTTTGATTTTGTGATAATAAAACCATGTAAATGTACTTGGATATTAGATTTCCAATCCGTCCCATGCGACAACACTCTTGCTATTTTTATTGTCTATCTTAGGGGCTTGCTCCATTATCAATAGGTTTAATTGTGTGGCAGGAGAACTGTTCGGTGTGCTTATCGCGATGCTCTTCATGCAAAAAGCTATCAAAGTAAGTATTATAGTACTTGGTTTTCTTTTCTTTGTTTTTGGAGATTGATTTAGTATTGTTTTTCTATTAAGTTAACATTGAAATTTGGACAAAAGCATATCATTGGTACTTTCCTCTTAAATGATTGAGATCTTTAATCAAACCAAAGTTGATTCAACTAGAACATTTTTGACTCTTTAAGTTGTTGGTGTACAATAATCTTGTTCAGTAGTATTCAGTGCCTATAAACCGCTCTCGTGGATAAGTTCTAAGTAACTCCTTAAATTGATTCTAACTTTCTATATATGGATTTTGTTTTCTAGGGACTTGTGGCTGAGTTTTGCATTCCCAAAAGAGAAAATCCAAAGTTAATAGTTTACACCTTCGTGGAGGTTTGCAAATGGGATGTTTGCTTTAGTTCTATCATTTGTCCTTATGCTTACTTCATTTAGAAGCCAAAAAGCACGGTCATGGCAATATGGATCTGGTAAGTACTAGTTGTGGAAATATAGACATATTTTAACTCAAGTAAGGTTATTATAGTTGAGTGTTCTTATTGACTAGAAACAGAACAAGGGTAGTCCTATTCACCATGCCTATAATCAACTAAAGTGGACAGAACTGTTATGCTATGGATTTCACAATCTTGTTAATTAATCTTAAGAAATCTTTCATTTTCTATACGAAAAATTTGAATTTGAGTCCTTTCACAGGCTGGCTTTGAGGTGTACCATTGATGGTTCTAATCTGGACTGTTGCTTCCTACACATATTGACCAGTAGTGTTAACCTTTGTTATGCAAAATCATTTCTAGAACACTTATTTAGGGTAACCATGCAGAGCCTTATGCCCTGCTTGGTTTGCTGCAGTAGGATGCATTTTGCACTCTAGTGCAAATGCGGTGAGTTGCATTACAGTCACTTACCATAGTTTTTGGGCTGCACATGCTTGCATCCATTCTCTTAAAGAGTTTGCAAGGGCTTGACAACCACTTGCACACTAGCTCATTTGCACAGACCCAACCAATCACTTGTAATCCCAAAACCGTGGCAAGTGAGTGGATTGCATCCAATTTGCATTGAACCAAGCAAGGCCTTAATCACTTTTAAGACATACAAAGCCTTAATCACTTCTAAGAACTGCCTAGGACCTGTATTAAGTGCTAGGGTCCCAGCCAAGCGAAGTGCTTGCCTAGGCGCCGCCTAGGAGAAGCTTTGATTGCACTATATAATATGGAAAATAACTTGTTTAGGATTGAATTTTGAGAATTTCAGAATATTTACATCCATAAATTACAAGATAGCAGTATTGAATCGTTTGACTTAAATGGCACCACAAATCATATGGTATCGTTAGTTGAGATTTAAGATATAACCTCTTTTAAGTGGTAACATTTTTTTCTTAGTGTATCAAGATGCCCTTAATGTGTTTGTTGGAACCACACAAGCATCTGACTTTTATCAAGACAGCAAAATTTCCTGTGAGTAAAAGTTAATTTGATGGCGGTTGTATGTTTGGTGTGTGACTTGTTCCTGACAAGAAAAATGGGGGAAAATGCTAATGGGTGGTTATCTAACAAGATTTAGCTTACACCAAAAGAGTAAGCTAGCACCATTTTTGTTACTCGCCACTGCCAACTGGGCCCACTGATCATGTCGATGTTTAGCCCACCCCGTTGTGGATATACACACCAAAAATCACCATGATTTGTGATCTCTAGCCATTAGATTTTAGTAATTTAAGGTGTGATTCTAGCCGTTGAATTCAACCATTTTTCTGAATACTAAGATCAATGGCTAAAAATCATTAGACAAGCTGATTTTTGGTATGAATGTCTACCAAGGGATGGGCTAAACATCCATGCGGTCAGTGTACTAGATGGCAGCAGTGAGTAACAAAAAAAGTGCAAGGTCGGAGCACTTTGTGAGCAGGTACACTTGGCATGTTATCTTTGATTGCGGAATTTGGAGCTTGATTTCTCCCTTCTATTTACTTAATCAATGCAGCTTATTTTGAAGACTACGAACTGTTTAGAAAGTAACTTATTTGGTGTCGTTGCCTTATATTGTTTACTAAACTTGGTTCTTTGCTAATTTTTCTGATAAGTGGTTCTTTGTTAATTTCAATACACAGTCTTAACAATTTGCTGCAACGTTGAATGAGCTTTTTGATGATCCCAAGATTGTTCAAATAAAAAATTGGACCAAGAAGTTATTGACAAAATATTAAACAGAGTTCATGTGTAGCGACTCTGTTTTGCAAAGACCGTGTGGCAAAATCCATGTTCATATGCTCCAAAAAGGATAGAGAATTAATCCCAAGACTACTCATAAGCTTAAAACTGTATTTTTTTTGTTTAAATGCTTATGTTTAATGTCCAATTCGAAAACTTAGAAACTGTACTTAACCATTTGTAGGGCCACTCCATGGAGTAGTGTTTGACTATTGCCATTGTGAATCAAGCACAAATTTTACTAGGATGTTATTACTTGAATGAATTGTGTTGTATGTATGAATTGTTTATCTATTGCTCTTAAGCACCCTATTTTTTTTCACGTATGCAATAAAACTTTTCTCATTTATTATTTGACTTAGACAAGGAGAACGGTGATCCTTCTTGGTGGTAATCAAAAGCTAACAAATCTTGGATGGCCAACACCCTTATACTTGCAATTGCTAATATAGTAATGTACCATTCTTTTTTCCAAACCGCATTAAGTTTCTCATGTTGACCGTTCAGCTGCAATGGAATGAAGTGATTGCACTAGTGAACCTTCTCGATCAACTCTTCGAGTTTGTCAAATTGGTCTGAGAAATGGGGCCAGAGCTGAAAAGATAATGGAAGAACAGGTTTCTGCACCTATCTGTCAAATTGATGCCTTGCTCCCAATGACTAATCTTCCATTGAATATACATTTGGTATTTTCTTCTACTTCTTTAGCTACCTAAACTACTTGATGCACGATAAAGATCTCAAGTAATATTTTTTATATGGGGCGCTTATAAGTTGGGTCTATATTAGATGAGAATATGCGCTAATGTGAAAGACAAACCTTGTAGATGATTGCGGAACCTGAGCATCGAGTACTGGACTTTATCAAGGCTGGAGCAGACATTGTTAGTGTTCACTGTGAGCAATCTGCCACCATCAATTTGCATCGGACACTTAATCAAGTAAGATTTATATTTGAAACTCATGATGATTCCATTTTGATTCATATTAGTTTGATTAGTGGAGATTAGATTAAGTTGGCATTTCTGTAAATGTAATTGCTCGGTAAAAAAATTATGACATTTTATAAGCAACAAACTCATGCACTTGTAGTAGGACAAAGTAATGGTATCACACATGACTAATCATTCTTGTTTAGTTTTATCTTAATTGTTGTGATGAAAAATACCAAAATATCTCACCCCAAATGATTTATTTAAACATCCTCTATGTGCCAATATACTTATCATGGGTTTATTTGTAACCGTGTGAATCAAACATTATTTGGAATCTACTTTTCATAAGGTCTGAAAAGTTAGAATGATGGAAGTGAATTGTCCTCACCAAAAGTCAACTCTTGATTCATTTTTATTTGGGCCCCACAATTGTGTTATGTGTGATATGGTTCCCTTGTTTGTATAATATATCTTGTTCTCTTTTTAACTTTGAAGATGCACTATGGGATTGTATCTCAATTTGTTATGACACATTATTGTTCTTTTTTATTTTATAATTCGTTTGGTGATAAATATATGCTACACTCCTGCTTACGTTAACTAATATTGACTTTTAGGTGACATAATCACCTTAATTCTGCCATGAACAAGGAGGCGTGGACGCAAGAATAGGAGTTGACTATGATTCATGCTCATCAAATTTACAAGAACAAGTGGGTCGAGTTAACAAAGTTCTTACTCGAAAAAGAGCCAAGGTTGACATCTTTTAATTTTTTTTTTGGTGGGGTTGGGAAATGAGCCATTGGGTCCTCTTATGTATTTTTAATAGAAAAAATAGATAGCAGGGGAAATTACTTGTTATACATAACACTTAAATCAAACTGTGAATTTTATATTTTAATATTGTGTCTTCAAATATTAGAATTTTTTTTTTTTATTGTATGGAATGTGAATGGGGTGTTTTAGATTGTAGGTGAATCTTCACAGGTAAATTTATTACATTAATAGAGAGATTATGAGAGCATTATTTAAAAAGCTAAAATAAAAAATAATGGAGTTCAGTAAATGCCATGAGTTTGTAAAACTACAATGATAACGTGTAGTAAATGCCATGTTGGTACACAATAGCCATACTTTGATTGGGGTACTGTTTTAAGCAATGGCTTTCAAATTTACAGTTATGGGGTTTATAAAAGCTATAATGTATTGGCGTTCATTGAACGCCATTACGTTATGGCGTTCAATAAATGCCATTGTTTTACTTAGAAAAGCATGGCATAGCCTTTTACAGCGTTTTGTATGGCATTCGATGAACATCATCAAATGTATATTATGGCGTTTTTAGGAAAACAATAAAATGTCAATTTTGTTGTAGTGAAGGTACAAAACACTAATCATTACAAATAACAAAAAAAAATTTATATTATCATGATATAATCTTGATTATACCTTTTTGGTAACTTCTGATTTTAGAATATTCATAATCAGTGCCAATCAATCAGATTACCATGAATGGAAAAAAAATAACAATAAAAATATAAAAAAATTAAATTAATCAATCAAACTGATACCGATAGATTTACGAAGAAATTCGAATCTTACGACATCAAGGGGTTTTGTAAAAATATCAGCTAATTGATTTTTTATAGGGACATGCTACAAGGTGATAATCTTTCTTCAACAAGATCTCTAATAAAATGATAACAAATGTCAAAATGTTTAGTTCTTGAATGTTGAACAGGAGTTTTAGATATATTTAAGGTACTAGTATTATCGCAATATATAGTCATTAATCCTTGGTTAATCCCATAATATGTCAACATCTGCTTAATCCAAAGCAGTTGAGTACAACAGCTACCAGATGCAATAGACTCTGCTTCAGCAGTAGATAAGAAAATATAATTTTGTTTCATGCTTTGCCAGCTAACAAGGCTGTTACCAACATAGAAACACCCACCACTGGTGCTTTTCCTATCGTCAACATTCCCTGCCCAATCAGCATCAGAATAACCTGCCAATTCTACAGTCGTATAAAACTAATGCCAGAGTCCATATCATACAGTTTCACTGACATATCTAATAATATGCTTAACTGCGAGAATATGACATTCCTTAAGATTTGATTGGAATCTGGCACATGCATCAACACTAAAGGGAATATCAGGATGACTAGTAGTGCGATATAATAAGCTTCCAATCATGCTTCTATATAAAGTTTAATCAACATCCTTTGCTTCAATATCTTTGCTCAGCTTAGTAGTAGTACTCATAGGAGTACGATGATGTTTAGCTGATTCATATGAAATTTCTTAACTAGGTCTTTGCTATATTTGGATTGAGAAATAAAAATTCCATTATCCAACTATTTAACTTGAAGACCAAGAAAATAACTTAGTTCACTAACCATACTCATTTCAAATTCTTTTTTCATTTGTTCAAAAAACATGTGAGCATGATCAACAGATGTGGACCTAAAAATAATATCATCAACATATATTTTACCAATCACATAAATTCTTTTAATAGTTTTAACAAATAAAGTCTTGTCCACTTCTCATCTGATAAATCCTTGATTGAGAAGAAAAGTTGTCAATCTCTCATACCAAGTCCTGGGAGCTTGTTTTAATCCACAGAGAGCCTTTTTAAGGTGATAAACTTGACCAGGAAATTTAGGATCCTCAAACTCAAATAAAATTTTTCTCGAAGAATACCATTCAAAAAGACACTTTTTACATCCATCTAAAAAAGTTTAAATTTTAGATGACATACAATAGCAAACAAGATGCGAATAAATTCTAGTCTAGTTACTGGGGCAAAAGTTTCATCAAAATCAATGCCTTCTATTTGAGTGTAGCCTTGAGCTACAAGTCTGGCTATGTTTCTGACAATAGTACCATTCTCATCAGATTTTTTTTTGTAGATCCATTTAGTGCCAATAACATTTGTATCTTTAGGTCTGGGCACTAAATACCAAACATCATTCCTAGTTAATTGGCTTAGTTCTTCTTGCATGGCACTTATCCAATTTTCATCAGTGAGAGCTTCAAAAATAATTTTTGGTTCAATTTGAGAAGAATAACAAACAAAATTAACAATATTTTCAATCTATCTCCTACTTTGGACTCTACTCTCAACATCTCCAATGATATCATCACTAGGGTGATTCTTTTTAACCCATAAGGGAAGGGATTTTCTAGCATGAGGTTCATTGGAAGATGGAGTAAGTTGAATGTCTTCAACTTCTTGACAAATATCATCATGATTGTCATTTTGAGAAGGAATTCCCTCAATATTCAAATCATCAATAACCACATTAATAAATTCAATGATAGTTCTAGTTCTCTGATTGAGAACACGATATGCTCTATCATTAGTGGAGTAACCCAGAAAAATTTCTTTATCTTCTCTTTTGTCAAATTTTCTCAGAGATTCTCTATCTTTAAGAATATAGCATTTACTCTCAAAAACCTTAAAATATTTGACATTAGGTTTCTTACTATACCAGATTTCATAAAGAATGTTCAGGGTTCCTAGTCTCAAATATACCATATTAAGAGTATAAAAAGCAGTATTCACTGCTTTTAAGGTAAAGTTTTGCTATGAAGTATAACCCAGGCCATTTCCTGAATCACCATATTCTTTCGTTCTACGACTCCATTCTATTGTGGTGTAATAGGTGCAAAAATTCGTGTTTAACGCCAATAGCATCACAGTAATCAGTGAGTCGAGAATCCTCAAATTCTCCTCCATGGTCAATTCGGATCCTAACTATAATGTAGCCCTTTTCATTTTGAATTTTTTGGCATATCTTTTTACATTCTACAAAGACATCAATTTTTCTCTTAGAAAAGCAATTCATGTAAGTCTAGAACAATCATCTACCATGACAAGAATGTATCTTTAATCTCCAAAACTTTCAGTTCTCATAGAACCCATAAAATCCATGTGAATCAATTCAAGTACTTTGGAGGTAGCACAATAATTTCTCTTTTTGTTAGAGCTTTTGATTTGTTTACTAATTTGGCAAGCCCCACAAATAGTGCCAGTAGGTTTTCCCAATTTTAATACACCTCTCACTAATTCTTTATTAGTGATTCTGACTAGATCCTTTTGATTCATGTGACCTAGTCTTTGGTGCCATAAGTCAAAATCATTCAATTTAGCAGAATTACAAATGATCTTAGGATTTCTACCAATAATATAATAATTTTCAAAGGTTCTTGATTCTCTCATAACACATTTGCCAGATTCATCAATAACATCACATCCTTGGCTAATGAATTTAACTGTATGATTATTATCACATATTTGACTTATGCTTAGAAGATTAGCTTTGAGTCTTTCGATGCAAAGAACATTATCAAGCTCAGGAATACCCGAAGCTTGAATAGTTCCTCGGCCAATAACTTTAGTCATACTCCTATCTCCAAAGGTCACACTTCCATCCTTATAATCCTCAATATTGTAAAACATTGATTTATCTTCAGTCATGTGCCTAGAACAACTACTGTCCAAATAACATTTGTTGTTCAAGACATTTTTTATCATCTTTTTTCACCAAAATGGTCTTATACTTGTACGTGCTTCTGCCTGATAACATTTATAGAAAGGTACGTAAGGACGATTGACTGAACTAGCATCTTTCGCATGAGATCTTTGGTCGATTGACACTCTTTTAGTCGCCCGATCCTCTAACATTGACACATTCTGCTCGTCGGACAATCCTGATTGTCACAGGTGATCTCATGCTTCACAGAACAGATATGACAAATAACAGCCAAAGAACTCAAGTCCATTCCTTGACTTGAGTTGAGCTACCTACCTGTTTAGGTGCTTGACCATCAACCTAGCAACCATATCAACTCTTCAAATAATCTCTCACGGCAATAAGGCAAGATCATGAACACACAGACAACTCGAGACATGTGTCATAGAATTTGGACAAAACAAAATCAAAGTTTTTCAATCTCACCCTTTGTCAATTCCATGACAACAACTCAACTTATAATCAAATGAACTAGAGATATAGCTCACATAAATACAACTGTTAAAGACTAGTGCACACAAAAAGTTACAGCAATAGGTCAAAAGAAAAAAATATCGTCTACGAAATAACCGATTTGTTCTCTTTTACTCAAGCATACCTAGAAGAGGGGCTGATTAGGTATTTAAAAATTAATCTAACCTGTCACAAATTTATTGGTCAAGGTAAAGTGATAAACTCGCATGCCTTACTTGATTGATGAAAGGATTATCTCAACCGACTCAAATCAAATATACCTCCGTGGCATATTTTCTTTTCGTTATTTGATTTAATCGATATAATTAGCGGAACAACAATCAAACATCCACAAGACAAAGAGTTTTGTATGAGGAAACCTTAGCCAAGAAAAAAATCACGGGACCACGTCCAGGTGGAAAGTATCACTAACTGGAAAGTTAAACGAGATAGAAGATACCTATGTAGCACCGTTGCAAATGCAGCTTCCAACCTTAGCCAAGGCCCAGTACTGATGAGTCCACATCCTCTGAATCAATGCTATGATTCCACGTGCGCCCTCCCAATCAAGAAGCCTTGTCCGCTTGTTAGGTTTGGTACTCCCCAAACCTACCTTCGGTCAGTACTCCCGATCTTAATTCTCATCACTCCAGTCTCTACTGAAAGTGAAGGATTCAGTACACCTTGAACCCCAAGTTGCTCAAATAGTGTTGAGACGCACTGGTACTCTCAGACTTGCTAGGTTTAAGATTCTAAGTGGAAAACCTAAGCTGAGTACGATCTTATACCGACAAATTGGCAGTTACTCAGATGACTCTTGTCATCAACCGTCTGATTCTTGCAGTCTTCGTCTTTTAGTCTTCACATAGTCGGTAAAGTATGCGTACCACGACATCTTCTACGCTACACTGGTGCAACGCTACACTAGTGCTCGTAGGAACGGTTACAAGAATATTTTGTCACATAGAATCTTTGCTAAACTAGAATAAGAAATTTTTCGATCACAATAACCCCCTATAAAGTAGCTACTGATCTTTGATCGTCATATTCGTGATTGATCGCTGCCCGCCATTCTGATCTGGTCTCCTGCAATAATGCAAAACGCGTAATGAGACTTAATCAAAATGGCTTAATATCTAGACTTCCAAAAATGTGTTTAAAGCATGCAAATATACCATTTCATCCAGAAAAATATATTCTACGCAACAAAAGACTCTTACATAGAAAAGTCGATAATTAGAGTAGTTTTACATAGGAGAGTGTGATAACGCTTATAAGATAATAGTGGAAAATACGCACTTTTAAGCGAATACCACAACCCCCAACTAGCATATTGCCAATCCTTGGTAATTAGTGTGAAATAAATGAGCTTCAAAGGACTCTACACATGCTGCACACTTTCTAATATTACCTTAGGGAAAACACCATTCGTCAAATCATCGAATGGATGCAAGAACAGTTTCAGGTTAGCAAAGAGTTGGAAAGTTTTGGCAAGACTACAGACTAATAATCATGACCCAGAATAGCCAGACTCTGCGTGTGTGTGTGCTCAACATTCTCATCATTCGACAGTAAAGATTTCCAGATCACCTCTAAGTTTTTATGCCTCGACTTCAAATCTCCTTTGTAAACCACTCAGAATGGAATCACTCAGGAATGGTTTTCTTCTTTTCGCTCAATTTATATGTGAGGATAAGTGAAAACAAAGATCTCACATATGTCTTATTTGAAGGAATGATATTTTTAACAGAAGACGATCTCATGATTGGAATATCACAGGACTTGGGAACGTCATATCAAACTCTATAGCTTCTCTTTCTCCAATCTCCACATTTTATGATTGTGCTATCCTAGAATCAAGTAGGACTTTCCTAGGTTGTAATGAGGCTTAGGTCGGGTATAGAAAAATAGGGGATACAAGATTTCAAAGATCTTGAGAGGATATCTCCATTTTCTTGCATTTTTCATACGGTGTAGCACTATTGTCTAGTTCTTTTTCTTTTTTTTTTTCATATTTTTCTCTTTTTCTCGATATTTCTGAGACTACTCAATTTTTTTTCAGCTCTTTTTCATACTTTCTTTCCATATTTTGTTTTTAGCTTGAACCACTTTCTTTTCCTTTTGATTTTTCTTATTTACTTTTATTTTCACGATACACCCATATCAGTTATTCTTTTGTCCATCTCAAAATAAGGGTAGCTAATCATGCTTCGTAGCTAGACTAGGTTTTAGGTTGATGGGTTTACAAAGAAAATGCTTTTATAGAAAGGCTCAAGGGGTTTCTAGTGAAGTATAATTCAAGTGAGTAAAAAGGTTGAACGGTACAGAAAAATGGCCTAAATCATTTTCTAGGGTTTGCACTATCATGTATACTATCTTGACTGGATGCAGAGAAGGTTCTGTCGTAGTAATCCAATTTTAATGTCGTTCTGAGTTCCATGATCAAATAGAAGGGTAATGAGATCTCTCAACGAATATTGCGGGCACGAATAAATGGTGAGTCATCTTGTGTTCAGAATTGTTGTATAACCCTCTAAAATGATTAAAGGCTCGAAAGCTCACTGTGTTAGGTCTCCACAATTATTCTTACAGGATCTCTAGAGTATCCAAACTTAGGATGACTCTGATGTTGATAGTGTACAATTGTGCCGAATCTGAGTTTTTCTGAGTTTTCAAACCTGTTGTAGTCACGCTTGACTTGACTCAAAGCTAGCAAAAATTGACATCCTCAATACTGACTTTAACGGAGGTTTTCAGCTAATCAAAGTCAAGGTATTTGACACATTTTTGACATTCTAGAAAACTTTAAAAAACATCGGAAACCACCCAAAATTACAAGTTTTTTTTTATCAAAATGAATACATGAGTTCTGGTAAAAAAAAACCACCCCCAACCAAAATATAGCACCGTCCTTGGTGCTCATGACCGGGACAGAAAATTGTCAAAATCCGGTAATGATGTTGCAAAGGTTCAGGGAGGATGTTACCAAGTCGGCAGAAACTCACCAGTGTGTGGTACCTAATGATCGGAAGAATGAATGTATCTAAATTTCCAGAGATATAACAATAATAACAAATGCATGAAACTCAAGTACTCTAAGAATACCGGAATTGCCTTTCCGAAAGCGCTAAATTTTACATCTTCAGCCAGACACAACAGGGGTGGTACGCACCCCCAACCAGGTTAAAACTCATGGAGACTAAGTGAATCTGCAGTCTTCCTGACACCTAAACTGGAATGGAGACAGTTATCCTATCCCTTGTCTAGGTATACCTGTGTAGAATAGGTCTTTCTCAGTGTAGACTAAGAAAATGACAGTAGGTGATATTCACTCAAAAGTATTTATTTTAAACAATTATCCTTTTAGCGTTAACGTACTCTTGATAGTAGGATTTTTCCGCGTCGTTGGTTACGGAAACCCTAGAATCAACATATTTGTAATTATCTGAGACTTTAATCCTGCAAAATTAGACAATTCTTGCACAGTGGAAAGTCGGAGTCGTATCCGCACTCGGGATTAGTCAGATCAGTGCAATAAGAAACATAAAATAATAGGAATTCATCGATCTTGAATCAAAATAAACTTTATTTCATGGATTCAAATGTAACTTACAACTCAAACATGAAACAATTAATCTAGAAAATAGTAAAATTGAATTAGAGAGAGAAAGATAAGAGAGATGAAAGCTAAGTAGAGATAGAAAATATCAAAACCTAGAGAGAGAAATAAGAGATCTAGAAAGAGAAACTAGTGTAAAGAGAGAGAAAGACGAACGTAGAGAGAGAAAGATGAAAGTAGAGAGAGATCTAATCCTAGAGAGAGGTCTAGAGAGAGAAAGGAAAGTAAAAGTAGAGAGAGAAAATGATGAGAGAGAAAGTGGAGAAAATAGGGAGAGAAACTAAAGAGGAGAAGAAAGAGAGAGAGTACTCACCCTTTTAGAAACCTACCCAAAGAATCGGACTCCCCTGTGATGAAGATGGTTCGGTAGAAGGAATACAGCCCGCGGGAGGTGTTGCACACGCATAGAGGAGGGTATGCCGTCCGTAGAGATGGTAGTGGCTTGGAGAGATCTTGAAGAGATGTTGGTTTTTGAAAGGAAGGATGATAGAATGTTTGCTGGTTTGGCCAGCAACTATAGAGGATCGAATGGCCAAGATCGACCAATCACGCGATGTAGAAGATGAAGAAAATGAGGAAGATACATAGATGTGCTGCAAGGACGTGCAGCAAGTGAAGATGAACAGAGAAGGTTCGTCGGGCTATATGAGCTCAATGGTTTGGGTAGAGGAGGAGCAACCTATGGGAAGGGATCCACAAGACGTCCACGGAGTTGCTGTCCGTGAAAAATGAGTGGATGAAGCCGGTCTGCAAGTGTTGCAGACCGTGACGGATAGAGAAAGGGTGGACGGTGCTATCCTCAAGAAGGAGCTGTGGGTCAAGCGGCAATGAAGATCAAGAAGGAGAAAAGGAAGAGAATCGGACCGGTGTGGCTTTGGCCGGAGTTGCAGGCTTTGCAACTCCGGCGTTAGATTGGAGAAGGAGATGATCGCTGATGGAGACAGGAGGTTGTGTTGTCCATTGGGCAGCACGTTGGAGAGGGCAAAAAGGAGGGGGCACGGTTGCTGAAATGGGAGAGACGCGAAGGGCAGACCTCCCGTTTTCTGTCGTGGAGGCGGTGGAGTTCACCGGAAAAGAACCAATCCGACCAACAGAGGAGACTGTAAGAGCTGCTGGTGGTGTGTGGGAAAGCACCGTGAAGAGAGGATAGAAGAAAACGGAAGAAAACGGACTAGTAGGGGAGATTAGTGGTGTTGCAGGTTAGCAACACCATGAACACCGGAGTTGCAGACCTGCAACTCCGGTGAGGAAGAAAATAGAAGAAGAAGAAGATAAGGGAAGAAGAAGAAAGAGAGAAGAAGAAGAAGAACTGGAGAAGAGGAGAGCAATACCTACCATATGGAGGGGACTGCAACGGCTAGGTTGGAGAGGCAGCAAGTGGGATGTGCAGGTGAGGTATTCACCGGCGCTAATGGTGTGGAGAGGAAACAAACGGTGGAGAGAACCAGCACCGTTTGTTTGCTGCAGGCACTTCGGTGGTCTTTGCTGAGGTGAAGGGCAGTAGTTCTTGCTGTAAGAAGAAGAAGAAGAAGAAGAAGAAGAAGAAGAAAACCAGTCGCCGGAGTTGGCTCGCCGGTGTAACTCGCCGGATCAGTGGAGAAGAAGAGAAAGAATAAAAAGAAGAAGGAAGAAAGAGGAGGGGGAAGAGAGCCAAGAAGCCTCTTAGGGTTCTTCTTTATAAGGGGAGGGAACAAAACCGTGGGTTTCTCTATTAGAAACCCACGGTTTCTAAAAGAGGAAATTTTTTATTTTTATTTTTATTATTTTTTTATTTTGAGAAATGATAAGTGGATTGCGGGCTTGGGCTCGGGCTCGTGGGCCATTTGGCCATGAGATTGATTGGCCATTGGGCCAAGAGATGATGCCATGTGTTGGCCAGTGGTTGGCCAAATGGGAACGCTAAAAACGTGGGCCCTGAGTACATCGGCCATGGGCCAGAAGGTAGGTGAGTAGGATAGTGGGCCACTGGGCTCGATGGATGTGGACCTCTTACGAGGCTGCGGGTCAGGGTGTGTTTGGTTGCCAGGGGAGAAAAATACATTTTTCTTTCCTCGGAGATCGAGCTCTGCGCTCTCAGCAACGATCAATAATCTGAGGCATTACTCTACAATTAAACCTGCCTTAGGGACTGATATTTTACACTGGAGATCGGGTGGTTTATAGGATGGATGATCGACTGATCAGTAGCATGATCGGATGGTCGGATGCATAGAATTGATAGATCACATGGCGATCTATAGAGATTCAACGGCCCGATGGAAGATCCAACGGTCAGAAAGCTAAGGGAGATGAGACAGAGCCAATGAGCAGGGGTTCTGGGGTTAAGTCAATAGATTCGAGGACCGAGAAATGAAGAGAGAGAAAATAAGGAGAGATGAGAGAGAAAATATCAGAAAAAGTATTGGCAGAGGGTCATGAACCCTGGTTTTCCATTGTTCTTCACTTGAGCTTTGCCAGTAGAGCAGGCCATCATTTGATGTGGCTTTAAATGCTTTGGTCCTTCTCTTGGTTATCAGCTCTCCCGCTCTCGTGGTTCCTTGGGCCAGCTCTTCGATCCTCTTTTTCAACCGTATTTGGCCCATATCTTCTAGTCATAGCCTGTTGGCTCTTTAAGCTTTGATAATGGGCTTTCATGATCGATCTAGGCCCGCAAGTCTCGAGAATCATCCCATCGGGGTTTCCTGCGACAGAAGAAGCGCGTAATGAGACTTTATCAGAACGGCTTAATATCTAGACTTCCGAAAATGTGTTTAATGCATGCAAATATACCATTTCGTCCAGAAAAGTGTGTTCTACGCAACAGAAGAGACTCTTACGTAGAAAAGTAGGTAAATAGAGTATTTTACGTAGGAGAATGCAATAACGCTAAAAGGATAATTGCTTAAAATAAGCACTTTTGAGCGAATATCAACTCTCCTCCATAAAATGCTCTATTTATTTACTTTTCTACGTAAGAGTCTCTTCTGTTGTATAGAACACACTTTTCTGAATGAAATGATATATTTGCATGCACTAAACACATTTTCGAAAGTCTAAATATAAAGTCATTCTGATTAAGTCTCATTACGCGCTTTTTCTGTCGCAGGAAACCCTGATTGGATAATTCTGAAGATTTGGGGGCCAAAATCAATCATGAAAGCCCATTATCAAAGCTTAAAGAGCCCACATGCTATGATTAGAAGATATGGGCCAAATACGGGAAAAAAAATTCTTATTTTTTTATTTTTAAAAAATCCCATATTTCCATTAAAGGAAATAGGGAAGCTTTTTAAGGGGAAGAGAAGGGTTCGTTGGAACCCTAATCCCTCTCCTTTCTTCTCCTCTTTTTCCCCCAAAACCCTTCCCCCTTATCCTCATTTTTTTTCTCCACCTTCTTCTTGACCTTTTTCTTGTTCTTCATCATCTTCTTCCTCATCTTCTCCGGCGGACTGAACCAGTCCGTCAAGCACGCCAACAGCACCTCCTACACCACCTGTGCATCTCCTCCTTCTCCCACACGATCTGCCAAACCACGGCCAGCAACCTGATCTCCATGATTTCCTCTTCTTTGGGGCTTCTTCTTTCTTCTTCTTCTTCCTCCTCCATCTTCTCCGGAGTTGCAGGCAGCAACTCCGGCCATCTGGGTCTTCTTCTCCTCCTCCTCCTCCTTCTTCTTCTTCTTCTTCTTCTACTCTTTCTCCTTCTTCTTCTCCTTTTTCTGCTCTATCTTGCTGCTGCCCACACCATCCTAGTGGTGCAAACAGCAACACGTTCATCTTCCCTCCTTCCATTACTACCCACCACAGTCACCATTATCACCTCCTGGTGATCTTCAACTCCAACGGCACTGCCCTACCGGTGTTTTCCCTCCCCTTGCAAGTACTCACGATGTTTCTCATCACCACCCCACCTGCAACATCGAGTTGTGAGTTTGGTGCTCTTCCTTGCTGCCATCATCTCCTCACGCTTCAACGAACCAGACAGGCCTACATCATCTTCTCCGATGAACCATAAATCTGCCGGTCCCTATATATTCCTTTTCTCTAACCATCGGTTGCCCCTCTCTTGAGCAATCGGTGCCTAAAACACCACCGCCCGAAGCTGCTGCCCGGACATCACCATCAATCTGTTGCAACTTTTGGCCAAAACTGATGCTCCTCTTCGATGTCCAGCAAGTCATGCAGGTCTCTCACCAGATAACCATGCTGCCACCTACCATCATCTCCTCCAGCTAGACCTCCGAGCAGCACCTCCTCTCCACCAACAACCCACGTTGCTACTCCTCTCTCCCTCTTGGTAAGTGACAAGGTATAGTATTCTCTCATCTTCTCCTTTCTCTCTCTAGGTTCTCTCTCCTCACTTCCTCTCTCTAGATCTAAGTCTTTCTTTATATCTTTAAAATCAATTTTTCTATCTAGTTTTCGTGTCTAGAATTAGTTCTCTTTTAATCTCTTTTACTTCTTGTTATCTCTTTATGTTTTATTTCAAGGCATTGTAGTACACTTTTGATCAATGAATAAAAGTTAAGTTATCTGCAGATTTTATTTTCATTAATATTGCCATTCATGGGTTGCGATAATCATCTTAAAAAGAATGTTTTAAAAAAAATCACTTTTAACCACCATCCTCATCTCTCTATATTCTCACCTCACCATGTTCTCAATGCTTTTCTAATAAAAATTCATCATTTTATGTTCATTATTGCTTTAACCCGGCTAATTCCGAGTGCGGATCGACATCTGACACGAGCCACTATGCAAATTGCTCATTTTACAGGTCACAAGTCTCAGATAATTACAAATTGTATTGAATTTAGGATTTTCGATCCGATGACACGGAAAAACCCTAGTTTCAAATGGCGTCATTGCCGCTCGGGTGACCAGAAGTGCGAAAAGGAACGTAGATGATGGAATCGGAAAGTTGCTAAACACAAAAAGCTCAAACTTGAAAACTTTCCATTTTTTACTTTTTATATTTTTAGTAGACTTTAATTACTATTTTTAGTGCCTCGGACGGTTGGGTGCAAAGTTGTAATAGTTTAGGAATTTCTTTGATTCTATTTTAGTACTTATCTGCTAGATCGTGTCCTACGGTTTTTTAGAAACCCTAGATTAAGTGATAAATTTCAAAAAATTAAAAAAAAATTTGGGTTTTCATTCTCTGCGGATTTATAGAAGATCACACACGGTGAGTTTCATTTTTTGGAAAGTTTTCACAATTGTGAAATCTGACTAAATTAGGGTTTCCATACTTGAAACATTCCGATTTGAGAGAGTTTCTATCTTTAGAAATCCTCTCAACTTAGAAACATATGAAAAAAGAAACATCCGATTTTAGTAGGATTTCAATATTGGAAACATTCTAAAATTAAATGGGATTTACATATCTTAACTTTCTTGGAAGGGTTCCAAAATTTGGGAAACGATTCAAATTTAGAAATCTTCCAATTCAGAAATTCTAAATTAAAATTACAACTCAAATTAGGATACTAATTCACACTTGCCTTAATGAATTGTTTGTCCTGTGCACCCTAAAGAAAGGCAAGAACCTTCCATATCTAATCCCAAACCTAGACCCTTAGATCTCATTTGCAGGAACACGATCCAGTGTGGGTAGGGAGCGAAAGCTCAAAGAGGTGGAGTCAGGCCCAAGCCCATGAGGATACCCTTCCCTAACCCACGGAGGTGACCACGTGGTGTGGCCCACGGGAGGTAAGTCCCTATCCTCGCCTTGAGTACGATACGTTATTATTGGGTGCATCATTGCCGCTTGTCTACTTGTTTTTGCATACATATTATTCGACTTGCGTGGCATGATCGTTAATCAATCAACTCTAAAAGAGCAAACCCAGATCCAAAATTGAAACTGGTAGGATTTCATCACCCACCTTATCATTCCTACTGATTTGATCCAAGGCTCCATTTAATTAAAAAGAACAAAGAAGTAGAGCCAATTAGCCCAGTGTTCAAGAAAAATCCACACAAAGAGAGCCTACTTAACATCCAATCGAAGTAAGACCACGAGTGCAGGTCCCTGTTGTCTAACACACCCATAAGTCCATGCTACTCAAGTACACTGAGCTCAACATGGCGTCTTGGACTATTCGACGGTTAGTTGCGTGTAGACTAGGAATACGCACCAACCCTAGCTTAACCCAAGGGAACACTCTTCTTAAACACTTGACCAATCCGATTAGTCTGGGACGTATTTAAGTCAGCCGTTGTGCTGCACGTCTGTCTAGGCTACGGATTATCCTGTTGTTAACTAGAGTTAGTACTAAAGGATTCGCTCTGAAGAGTGTAGCCTGGTAAGAACCCAAGAGCGACAAAGTTAGTCCGGTGGGTAACAAGATAAACCAGTGGTCCACCCACTGTTATAATATACCTCAGCCCACCAATTAACAAGATAAATCCCTTAAAATATCTTGATTGTTTTAGAAATAGGGTTATCACGTTTGCTCCTTGTGCATCATATAGTCTACTTCAGGTTAGTTTTCTCCTCTGGCAACTTTTTGCCTAGTTTACGGCTTACTTTTTCAAACATATGTCCGTCTGGACCCGATCCAACCGTAGATTGATTCGATCTGAGAGTCAGTCTAACATTCTAGATTCTCCACCGGCATCTTCACCTACTCTATCTCCTACCCTCCCCTCCTCTCCCAGAGAAACTACCTTCGTAGAACTAGCGGCTGAACGACCTCTCATTGAGATATATGTGCCTATCTCTGCTAACCCACCCACTTGTATTGTACTTCCACCCATGACGGTGGTTCAGTTCGAAATCCAACCGCGAATAATACAAATGCTGCCTACCTTTCATGGTCTTCCAAAAGATGACCCGTACACTCATCTGAGGTAGTTTCTGAACATCTGCACTCTCTTCAAACTTCAACACCTTGATGACGAGAGTGTCAAATTAAGAGTTTTTCCTTTCTCTCTGAAAGATAGAGCCGCTGATTGGTTTTATTCTTTGCCCGAGAATTCGATTACCACATGGGATGAGCTCGCTCAGAAGTTTGTATACAAATTTTACCCCATATCAAGGACGAACGAGATGAAGCAGATCATCCAAGACTTTCGATAGAAGTCAGATGAAAGATTCCATGACGCGTGGGATAGGTTTCAAGATTCTCTAATCAAGTGTCCCTATCACAATTTTGACAAGAGTCTAGTCCACATATTCTATAAAGGACTCACTGATGAGTCCAGAACTCTACTTGAGTTGATGTGCCAAGGCAAATTCATGCACAAGACTCCCACAGAAGCTTACATTTTCTTAAGAGAACTAGGAGAGAACTCCCAGCACTAGAATATCAATTTTGTGTGCAATAGTACCACTTCTATGGGATGTGAGGCAACGGGTGACCTCGAGCTACATTCTCTAATTCAGGAACTTACCAAATCAGTCTCCACCCTTGCTGTCTCAGTCCAGCAACCTGTGCACCATTCTCAGTCTCTAGGATATTACCCTCCTGTCGAGCAAGATGTCTGTACTTTCAGCACATTTCAATCTCCAATATAGACTTCCTATGATCACACTTATTATCCGGACAATAGGAGTCACCAAAGCTTTGATTAGGAACAGTCTTTTCTCCAGCAGCCACTTCCGTAGGATAATTATCCTTCCGGGTTCCATCAACCCAATGGAGAGTATGACTGGTAATACTCACAATCGCAGTACCAGCCAGATCTACAGACTGAATATTTTGGTCAACAGTGGACCCATCAAGATTCTCAGAGTCAACAGACAGTCTCAGACTCACTATCAGCCTACCATTATCATAATCCTTTGGACTACTATCAAGAGTTGGCACCACAGCTTCCCTTAGCTGAACTGCCACAGTTTACTATTAAACTTGGCCTAGAAGACCTTCTCACTCAGTATATCATCCAGCAATAACATTCCATGGAGAGGTTGGACCACCGTCTAGATCAATTAGAGTCTGAGAGTATGAAAGTCAACTACCCCAGTCAACCTATCGCTTATCCCGAGGGGGATGACATGACTACCATCTATGAGGAGGATTCGCTACCTTGGACCCCATACCAGAATTGGCTAGATGAAATAGAAGTTGTTACCACCCCTAGATCAAGCCAGACTATTGAGGAGCCAATGTCTTCATTTTTGGTGCCCTCAGAAGTACCAAATCTTGAACCTCTCCCAGAGAAGCCTATTCTTCACTATACCCCTACTGCTTCTAACCTGGACCATGAAGTAGATCTTCCTAACATTGAGCTTTGTCTCGATCGTAGGATCCCAACTGTCCTAGATCTACTGTTCGTGACCTCCACTGGAGTGTGCCACAAGAGTGATGAACCCGAGTCTCCATTTCTGGTGCCCTTCAAAGCACCGACATCTGAGCTTAGCTTCAAGAAATCATCTATCTATGATGATTATACCTCTACACTGGATGCAGACATTCCTTCCGATGAGTCGTGTCTAGAAAATGGGTCTCTAACTGTCCTAGACCTACCGTTCCCCACAGAGGATGAACATATTGAGTGTAGGGATTGGAACATCCCTATCAAATTAGGAAACCTCGAGGATGAGGTCCACAGTTTTCACCCAACACCCTACGTCCATATTATCGATGACTCGTGTGCCGTAGAGAGTCTAATTTAGGACTCTCCCAAAGATAAATTATCCTAGTGT
This sequence comes from Euptelea pleiosperma, assembly GCA_035048495.1. NCBI lineage: Eukaryota > Viridiplantae > Streptophyta > Magnoliopsida > Ranunculales > Eupteleaceae > Euptelea > Euptelea pleiosperma. Next base: position 17,818,441 of record CM068544.1, on the reverse strand, counting down.
CAAGAACACTATAAGTTTGACTTCATCTCGGAGTCAGACAATTCTGGTATTACTGATCTGCAAGAGTCTGCTCCATTTAGATACATTCTTGCTAAACTCAATGAGTTTGCGGCTATGCTAACCAAGGTCAGAAAACCCACTACTACTCTCATCTCAATCTTTACTGAGAAGCTTTGATCCCTCCCCGCTAAACTAAATGTTTTTGCCGGTCTGCTCAGAGAGCTTACTGTCCTTCCCTCAGTCTACACTAAGGAAGACATGTTCTACATAGGTATACCTAGACAAGGGATAGGATAGTAGTTTTCGCTCCACCTTAGCACTTTCGGAAACTTAGCACTTTCGAAAAGGCAATTCCAGTATTCCTAGAGTACATGAGTTTCATGCATTTGTTATTAACTGTTATATCACTAGAAATGTAGGTACATTCATTCTTCCGATCATCAGGTACCACACACTATCGAGTTTCTGTCGACTTGGTAACATCTTCCCTAAACCTTTGCATCATCACTACCAATTTTTCATCATTTTATGTCCCGGTCATAAGCACCGAGGATAGTGCTGTATTCTGGCTGGGGGTGGGTATTTACCAAAACTCATGTCTTCATTTTGATAAAAAAAAAATTTCTTGTTTTTGGGGTGATTTCCGATGTTCTCCAAAAGTTTTTTAGAATTTCAAAAATGTGTCAAATACCCATACTTTGATTAGCTGAAAACCTCCGTTAAGTCGGTATTTAGGATGTCAATTTTTGTTAAAGGTTAGCTTTGAGTCAAGTCAAGCGTGACTACAGCAGGTTTGAAAACTTAGAAAAACTCAGATTCGGCACAATTGTACACTATCAACATCAGAGTCCTAAGTTTGAAAACTCTAGAGATCCTGTGAGAATAATTGTGGAGACCTAACCCAATGAGCTTTCGAGCCTTTAATCATTTCAGAAGGTTATAAAACAATCCTGAGTCACAAGGTGACTCACTATTCTTCATGTCTGTAATATTCGTTGAGAGATCTCATTATCCTTTGCTTCGATCAGAAAACTCAGAACGACATCAACATTGGATTACTACGACAGAACCTTCTCTGTATCCAGTCAAGACAGTATACATGATAGTGTAAACCCTAGAAAATGATTTAGGCCATTTTTTGAACCATTCAGCCTTTTACTTCACTTGAATTATACTTCACTAGAAAACCTTTTGAACCATTTATAAGAGCCTTTCTTTATTAAGCCCATTAACCAAAAACCTGGTCAAGTTACGACTCGCGACCCTACTTCTGAGAAGGATAGAGAAATGATGGATATGGGTGTACCATAAAAAGAAAAGTCAATAAAAATCAAAGAAAAAGACAAGTGGTTCAGACTATAAAAAATATATGAAAAGAAAGTATGAAAAAGAGCTAAAAAAGTAATTGAGCAGTCTCAGAAATATCGAGAAAAAGAGAAAAATTGATATTCGCTTAAAAGTGTGTATTTTTCATTGTTATCTTTTAAGCGTTTTCACACTCTCCTACGTTAAAATGCTCTATTTATCTACTTTTCTATGTAAGAGTCTCTTTTGTTGCGTAGAACACACTTTTCTGGACGAAATTGTATATTTACATGCATTAAACACATTTTCAGAAGTCTAGACATTGAGTCGTTCTGATAAAGTCTCATTACGCGCTTCTTCTGTCACAGGAAACCCCAATGGGACAATTCTCGAGACTTGCGAGCCCACATCGATCAGGAAAGCCCATTATCAAAGCTTAAAGAGCCCATATGCTATGACTAGAAGATATGGGCCAAATATGGGCTGAATAAGAGGACCAAAAATTCAACCCATAGAACGAAGAGAGTAGGAGAGCCAATGACCAAGAGACGGATCAAAACATTTAAAGCTACATGAGTTAGCAAGGAATGATAGTCTACTCTACTGGAGAAGCGTGAGGATGCTCACAGTGAAGACTAGGGTTCCAGACCCTCTACCAATACTTTTATCTCCATTTTCTGATATTTTCTCTCTCATCTCTCCTTATTCTCTCTCTCTTCATCTCTCGGTCCTCGAATCTACTGACCTAACCCCAGAACTCCTGCCCATTGGCTCTGTCTCATCTCCCTTAGCTTTCTGACCATTGGATCTTCAATTGGACCGTTGGATCTTCTACCGGACCGTTGGATCTCTCTAGATCCGTCGATCTACCAATCTGGGTCCCAATCAAGTCACCATCCATCCGATCGCCATCAGATTGTCTGTCACATCATCTTGTGAGACGATGGACATCATCGTTCCATGTGGGCCAGTAGCCGGGCCCATCATCATCGACCCGCTGTCCGACCATTTAGTGGACCCCGTGAATTTCAAAATAATTTTAATTAAATTTTAAAAAATGGGGGGTCCACTAAATGGAGAAATTCCCCAAAGAAAAGTAAGGTTTTATTTAAAAAAAATTATTTTTCTTATTTTTTTATTTTTAAAAATACCTTATTTCCATTAAAGGAAATAGGGAGCTTTAAAAGGGGAAGGAGAAGGGTTCGTTTGAACCCTAATCCCCCTCCAATCTCTTTCATTCTCTCCCCAAGACCTCTTGCCCCTTTTCCCCCTCTCTTTAGGCCGTTTTCCTCTATTTCTCCTCTCAATCTTCTTCATCTTCTTCATCTCTACCACCGGAGTTGCAGCCTGCAACTCCAGCCAGCAACACCTCCTTCTTTCCCAGCTCGCCCCCCCTTCTCTTCTCTCTTTCCTCTCCTCTCTAAACCCTTATCTCACTACCGATCTGCAACTTGAGAAGTTGTAGATCTGCAACTCTTGTTGCCGCCCATGGGTTGCAACCCGAAATGCACCACCGCCTGCTGCTCCTTCAACCGGATTGCACCTGCAACCACTAACCTGCGAGTCCAATCTTCTCCAAGCCGTTGGACCCATTCCATTTTTATCTCCTTCTTCATTCTCTTTCTTCTCTCCACGATTTTGGTAAGAGAAACGGGAGCAGATCTCTTCTTCACTCAACACCAGGCCATCATCTTCCTTCTCGAGGCGTTCCTCCAGCAGCCAGCCAACACGCTGCACTTGTTGCCCCACACAGTTTGTCCGTCTCTCCCTCTTGCTGGTGTGCACCTTCACCATCTTCAAGCCCTCTTCATCCTCTCCATTTGCTGGGTTGCAGCCAACTACCATCACCGCTCCACATCGTGCTGCATCAATGCCTCCACATTTTTTGGATTTTGGGCTGCACCTCATTCCACCACCGCCTGAAGTGCCTCCCATCGCATGCTCCACCTGCGCCCCAGCCTCCACATCTCACCGCCAACAAATACCATCACGTGGTATACACCTCCACCACTACGGGGTTCTTCTTCCGGTTTCTCCATTGATGGTTGCATACCAATTGCCCTCCATCATCGTGGACTTCACTTTGGCCGGCATTTTCAACTTTAAACCCAGCAACATCATCCATGGCCTAACCATCTCCTCGGCTACACCACGTATTTCTGACTAACACTTGGCTGGTACTCCAGCCAATCTCCTCAGGCTAATTTTTGGTAAGTCTCAAGGTAGTTCCTCTATCTAGATCTCTTTCTCTCTCTAGTTCTCTTTCACTTTCTCTCTCTAGTTTCCTTTTGTATGCTTTGTAGCTTGAGTAAGATTTGTTTTCTAGTAGTTTTTAATGTTTAATTCAAGTTTGTAATACTTTTGATCAATTAATAAAAGAAGTTTGATAATTACATTTTAGTTAATGGTAGCATTTTCTCTCTCTAAAAATCCCCAAAATCATGTTTTAAACAAATCACAAATCCACCACTCATCCCTCCATAAATTTCTGGCATTTTTTTTGGCAAAAATCGATCATTTTATGTTCTTGATTGCGTTAACTAAACCCGAGTGCGGATCGACATCTGAAACTTCCCACTGTGTAAGAATTACTATTTTTGCAGGAATTAAATCGGAAAAGATACAAATTTTGTTGGAATTAGGGTTTTCGTAACCAATGACGTGGAAAATACCTACTTTCAAATGGCACCGTTGCCGCTTGGGTTGACGGGAGTGCAAAAATGAATGAAGACGACAAAAACGGAAAGATCCAGATATTTGGAAACTTTCTATTTGCAGATTTTTAGTCTTAATTTATTATTATTTTTAATGCCTCGGAAGGCTGGGTGCAAAGTTTTAATTGGACACCTTGAATATTACCATATCTAGATGTGTGTTCGGGGTTTTAGAAACCCTCGATTGAGTGCCTAACTCACAAAAAAATAAAAAAATTGAAAAATGGTAGTTTCTATTTTTGCACATTTTAGGATATTCGCATATGGGAAGATTGCATTTTTGGATACTTTCCGAATCGAAAAATTTTTATTTTTGCACAGTTTCCATTCCTGGGAAATTTCAAATTGGAATTAAGCTTATTTGGAAAGTTTCCAAATCGGATGAAATTCCATAATTAGCAATTCTTATTTTTAGATGATTTCTAAATATAGAAGGTCCCCTTTTTGGAAGGTTTCCAACACAGGAAGAAACCCTAAATTTAGCAAGTTTTCAGATTTAGGAAACTTCTACTTTTAGGGAATTTTCTTAACTTGGAGAAACTCTTATATTGGAAAGGTCTATTAGGGGGTTGATAGTTGTTTAGTCAACTCTCATGAATAGTAACTTTCCAATTTACCTTGCCTAATTGATTGATTGATTATTTACCCACCCAAGGCAGGGACATTCCAAAAAAATATTCCCACACCCTAGACCCATATCATATACTAATTTGTATGCAGGATTGCGAATCTAACTGCGGGTAGGGAGCGAAAGCTCACTAAGGAGGAGTCGGGCCCATGCTTATGAAGGATACCCCTCCCTACCCCGAAGAGGAGACCCCGTGGCGTGGCCCACAGGAGGTAAGTCTCTATCCTCGCCTTGAGTGCGATACAGAGCAATTTTGGTGAATCATTGCCGCTTGTCTATTTGCTTTCGCATACATATTATTCGACTTGCGTAGCGTGGCCGTTAATAATTGAACATTAATCGAGCAGACTCAGCTCTTTTACAACTGGTGGGATTTTATCACCCAACTTATCACTCCAGCTGAAATTGATCCCAAGGCTCCATTAAGTAAAAAGAATCAAGAAGTAGAGCCAATTAGCCTGGTGTTCGAGAAAAAATCCACACAAAGTGAACCCGTTTAACATCCAATCGAAATAAGACCACGAGCGCGGGTTCCTGTTGTCTAACACACCCATAAGTCCCTGCTACTCAAGTACACTGAGCTCGATGTGGCATCTTGGACTATTCGGCGGTTAGTTGCGTGTGGCCTAGGAACACGCATCAACCCTACCTTAACCCGAGGGAACACTCTTCTTATCCACTTGACCAATCCAGTTAGTCTGGGACGTACTTAAGTCAGCCATTGTGCCGCACGTCTGTCTAGGCTTCGGATTGCCTTGTTGTTAACTAGAGTTAGTACTAAAGGATTCGCTCTAAAGAGTGTAGCCTGGTGAGAACCTCTGAGTGCAAAACAGTTGGTCCGGTGGTTAAAAGATAAACCAGTGATCCGCCCACTGTCATAATCTACTCTAGCCCCAAAACTAACAAAGATAATTCCTAAAATATATCCTGATTGCTTACAATAGGATTATCTGTGCTTGGTGTGCATCATTTAGGATAGTGTTCCTCTCTGGCAACTTTTTGCCAAGTATAGAGCTTGTCTCATCAGCGTATGCCCATTTGGACTCGTCGGAACACTCTTCTTATCCACTTGACCAATCCAGTTAGTCTGGGACGTACTTAAGTCAGCCATTGTGCCGCACGTCTGTCTAGGCTTCGGATTGCCTTGTTGTTAACTAGAGTTAGTACTAAAGGATTCGCTCTGAAGAGTGTAGCCTGGTGAGAACCTCTGAGTGCAAAACAGTTGGTCTGGTGGTTAAAAGATAAACCAGTGATTCGTCCACTGTCATAATCTACTCTAGCCCCAAAACTAACAAAGATAATTCCTAAAATATATCCTGATTGCTTACAATAGGATTATCTGTGCTTGGTGTGCATCATTTAGGATAGTGTTCCTCTCTGGCAATTTTTTGCCAAGTATAGAGCTTGTCTCATCAGCGTATGCCCATTTGGACTCGTCTGAACAAGTGCTTGATTCAATCTGAGAATCACGTACCTACAGTCGATCCTCTACTGAATTCTTTCCCATCTCTTTCCCCACCCGCCTCCCCCAGTACTACTACCTTTGTAGTCATGGCAGTCGAACGACCTCTTATCGAGACGTTTGCCCATATCTCTGTCAATCCGCCCACTTGCATTGTTCTCCCACCTACTACGGCGGTACAGTTTGAGATCAGGCCGCAGACAATCCAAATGCTGCCAACCTTTCTTGGTCTCCCAAGAGAAGACCCATATTCCCATATTAGGGAATTCCAACATGTCATCCTACTTTTCAAGAATCAGAACCTTGATGATGACAATGTACGTCTGCGAGTTTTTCCATTCTCATTCAAAGACCGAGCCTCAGATTGGCTCTACTCCTTACCCGCTGATTGAATCAACAGTTGAAAAAAGTTGGTGGGCAAATTCATGTCTAAATTCTACCCCATGACTCGGACCAACCAAATGAAGCAACTCATCCAGGACTTTCGATAGAAGTCCGATGAGAAATTTTTCGAAGCGTGAGATAGATTCCAAGGCTACCTAACTAAGTGTCCCCACCATAGCATCGACAAGGGCAATCTTGTCCACGTCTTCTACAAGGGACTTACCGATGAGTCCCGGACCATAGTAGAGTCAATGTGCCAAGGAAAATTCTTGCACCAAACTCCGACCGATGCATATAAATTCTTGGGAGAGTTAGGAGAAAACTCTCAACATTGGACGACTGACTCAGAGTTTAGTCGAACCACTTCAGTCCAAAGGACAACCAAGGGACATGATGCTACAGCTGATACTGAGCTTCGATCTATCATTCAAGAGTTGAGCAAGTCAGTCTCGGCACTCGTTGTGTCTGTACAAAAGCCTACTCAACAATCTACCCCAGTCATGCATGTAGGACACGAGAGCCCTATGGAATCCTGCACCCTCTGTCTACAACCCTCCCATACTACTAAGCATTGTCCACCCTAACTTCTCTTGGAGGCCTCAGTCTACTCAACCACCGACTCAACCTCCGCGTCAACCTCAGGGCAGTATCTTCCTGGGTTCAATCAACCCAATAAGCAATTCAATCAGGGACAATACCAGCAGAATCAGTATCCATCTACTCAAAACCAGCAGTTCCAACAGAGTCAATACTCTAGACAACCGAGCACATTTCAAAATCAGCAAAGAGTTCCCCAGAACTTTCAGAACCAACAGATTGTCCCAACTAATTCTCCAGCCTATAACTATAATGCCCCGATGAGCTCGAGTTGTGAATTGGTGCCTCAGCTCCCATTAGCTGCCCCCCAACAGTCGGTCCCCAAATCCGATATCGAAGACCTTCTAGCTCAACTCATTACTCTGCAACAACAATCTATGCAACGCCCAGAGCAACAGCAACAACAATCCATGCTTCGTCTAGAGCAACGCTTAGGCAACCTGGAAGCTGAGAAAGCTAAAGGCATCTTTCCTAACCAACCCATCGCTAACCCAAAAAAGAAATGCCAAGGAGCAGTATATGAGATCGGTTCCCACTCTCAGAGCCAGAATGAGAATTGTCAAGGGGAGGTGCAAGCTGTAACCACCCTACGATCTGGAAAAACTGTGGACATGGGAGTCCAACCACCGCCGGTGCCATCTCCAACACCCATCACTCGCACAGAGGAAACAAGTCCTAATCCTACCTCTGCTTCTTCTACCTCTGCACCAACATCAGATATCCCTGTGCAGAAATCCAAGGCTAAAGACAAATCCATTTGTCAAGTAAAGCCTCCCTTCTCGGACAGACTTGTCCAAGATAAGCGGGATCAGCAATTCTCAGAGATCTTAGACGTCTATAAAGACGTCCAGATCAATATCCCATTCCTTTTTGCTATCAAGCAAATCCCCTCCTATGCCAAATTCCTCAAGGACTTGTGCACGGTTAAGCGACGTACGCATGTACCCAAAACTGCCTTCTTGGCCGAAAAAGCTACCGCATTCATTCAATGCAACAGTGTGATCAAACACAAGAATCCAGGTAGCCCAACTGTCCAATGTGAAATTGGAGACAACTTTAGCTGCACTGCCTTGCTAGATTTAGGGGCTAGCATTAACCTCATACCATTCTCGGTATATCAACAGTTAGGACTAAAAGATATGAAGCCTACCAATGACACACTGAAATTGGCTGATCAGTCCATCAAGATTCCAAGAGGAATCATTGAAGATGTCCTTGTAAAAGTCGCTGACTTTTATTATCTTGTGGACTTTATCATTCTCGACACTGAGCCGTGTTAGGATAACCGCATTCCGGTCATCTTAGGCCGTCCATTCTTTGCCACCGCTAATGCACACATCAGTTGCCGGGACGGAAACATGTCCATTGCTTTCGGAAATCTCAAAGCTGAGGTCAATATCTTTCGTTTAATGCAACAGGATGCTGATCGCGAAGTGACCGATGAAATGTGTGCCATTGAGAGTCTAATCCCAGACTCCACCGAAGATATTCTTACGCAGTGCCTAGAATACTTTGGAGCTGAATTTGCCACAGAGTCAGCCATTTCTGATCTCAATGATCTTTTGGAGACTACTCCACTGATAGAGATCCCCGCTCCACTCATCGAGTTCGAGCCTCTGATAACCATGGCCAGAGAACCCATCCTTCCTTTACCTACTGAAGTCAAACCTCTTCAATCCGTGTCTTCTGTGACACCTACTTCAACTCCATCTGCTCCAACATTGGAGCTCAAGCAACTTCCAACAGATCTTTCCTATGCCTATCTTGGTCCTAAGGAAACCTACCCTGTCATTATTGCTTCCATTTTGTCTGAGAGTGAACGTAAGAAACTTCTCGAGCTGCTCAACGAGCACAAATCTGCGATAGGTTGGACTATAGATGATATTCGAGGCATAGACCCCTCGGTGTACCAACATCACATCTATCTTGAGGATGAATCCAAAAGCTCTCGAGAACACCAGAGGAGGTTGAACCCCGTCTTGAAGGATGTAGTCAGAGACGAGGTACTTAAACTGTTAGATGCGGGTATCATTTACCCCATCTCCGATAGCAAATGGGTGAGTCCTATTCATGTAGTCCCTAAAAAGGAAGGATTCACAATTGTGAAAAATGAGAACAAGGAAATGGTCACCCAGCGCCTGAAGAAAGGGTGGAGAGTCTGCGTCGATTACCGATGACTGAACACCAACACTAGGAAGGACCATTTTCCTTTACCCTTCATAGACCAGATGTTGGAGAGACTAGCAGGTCACTCCTATTACTGCTTCCTTGATGGTTACTCAGGGTATAATCAAATACCCATCGCCCCTGAGGATCACGAGAAGACAACTTTCACCTGTCCCTTTGGCACTTTTGCCTACAAACGCATGCCCTTTGGCCTCTGCAATGCACCTGCGACCTTTCAAAGGTGTATGATGAGCATATTCTCTTACATGGTGGAAAAATTCTTCGAAGTCTTTATGGACGACTTCTCAGTTTTTTGGTCATCCTTTGATGACTGTCTGAACCATCTAGGGCTTGTACTTAAACGTTGTCAGGACAAGCGACTTGTCCTCAATTGGGAGAAATGCCACTTCATGGTAAAGAAAGGCATAGTTCTAGGACATCTCATTTCCCATCAGGGCACCGAGGTAGACAAAGCTAAAATTGATATCATTTTGACCTTGCCCATTCCTAAGTCCGTACGTGACATCCGGTCATTTTTGGGACACGGAGGATTCTATAGGCGATTCATCAAGGACTTCTCTCAAATCGCTCGACCTCTGTCCCATCTTCTGGCTAAAGATAGTCCTTTCGACTTTAATGCTGACTGTGTCAAGGCATTTGAGCGTCTCAAAATTGAGCTCACTACTGCGCCCATTATCCATCCCCCAGACTGGACTCTACCTTTCGAGGTAATGTGCGATGCTTCTGACTATGCCTTAGGAGCTGTTCTAGGGCAGAGAATTGATAAAAGGTCACACGTGATCTACTACGTGAGCAAAACTCTTAACTCTGCCCAAATGAATTACTCCACCACTGAGAAAGAACTCCTGGCGGTAGTCTTCGCCCTTGATAAATTCCGTCAGTACCTCTTAGCCACTAAGGTGGTCGTGTACATTGATCATGCAGCCCTTCGTTATCTCATGTCGAAAAAGGAAACCAAGCCTCGATTAATTCGATGGATTCTCTTACTGTAGGAATTTGACCTCGAGATTAAGGATAAGAAAGGAACTGAGAATGTAGTGGCTGATCACTTGTCTAGACTGACTTTAGAGTCATCCTTCGACACCCAGCCCATCTCTGAGACCTTTTCAGACGAACAACTGTTCGTTATCTCCGTTCATCTATGGTATGCTGACATTGTCAACTACCTTGTCACCGAAGAAATGCCTTCACACTGGTCAAAACAGGACAAAAGCCAATTCCTAACAAGAGTTAAGTACTACTCTTGAGATGACCCTTATTTGTATAAATACTGTCCTGACCAGATCATTCGTCTCTGTGTCCCTGAGTCGGACCAACTCAATATCTTGTCCTTGTGTCATGACCAACCTTGTGGTGGTCATTTCAGCACTAAGAAGACTGTAGAAAAAGTTCTGCAATGCGGATTCTACTGGCCTACATTATTTAAAGATACCCACATCTACAGTAAAACCTGTCCTAATTGCAAGCATCTAGGCCGCATCTCATAGAGGAACATGATGCCCCTAACTCCCATCCAGGTCGATGAAATATTTGACATCTGGGGCATCGACTTCATGGGTCCCTTTCTGATTTCCTATGATTTTGAGTACATTCTCCTTGCGATAGACTATGTCTCCAAATGGATAGAAGCCATTCCCACCAAGACCAATGACCACAAAGTAGTGGTCAAATTCCTAAAGGAGTTCATCTTCGCCCGGTTCGGTGCTCCTAAGGCCATCATTAGTGATGGGGGCACCCATTTCTGCAATAGGATATTTGAGAAATTAATGAAAAAGTATGGGGTAACCCACAAGGTTGCCCTAGCTTATCATCCGCAGGCTAGTGGTTAAGTAGAGGTTTCTAATCGTCAGATCAAGCAGATCTTGGAGAAGACAGTCAATACCACACGTAAAGACTGGTCTACTCATTTCACTGATGCGTTATGGGCATATAGAACTGCCTACAAGACCCCACTCAACATGTCTCCATATCGTCTCATCTTTGGGAAACCCTGTCATCTACCGGTAGAGATTGAACATCATGCCCTGTGGGCCATTAAGAAGCTCAACTTCGACCTCGACTTTGCAGGGGAGGAGCGAAAACTTCAAATGAACGAATTAGAAGAACTCAGAAATGATGCCTACAACTTGTCCAAGAATTACAAAACAAAGATGAAGTGAATACATGACAAGAGCATCCTCAGGAAAGAGTTCCATCCAGGATAGAAGGTCCTTCTTTATAATTCTCATCTCCATCTCTTCCCTGGGAAACTGAAATTTAGGTGGACCGGTCCTTATACGGTCACCGCAGTCACACCCTTTGGGGCCATCACTATTGAGGATCCCAAGGATCACTCCTCATTCTAGGTAAATGGCCAGTGTCTAAAGCAGTTCCATGAACTTGATGTGTCGTTCATTCAGACTTTTGAGATTGATCTCATCGATCCTGTCTATGTCGACTGATGATCCACTCAGTCTCCTATGCTCCAACTTGGTTAGGGGTGCCTGTCACCCCCGTCATGTTTGGCTGAAGATGTAAAACTTAGCGTTTTCGGAAAGGCAATTTCAGTATTCCTAGAGTACATGAGTCTCATGCATTTGTTATTACTATTATATCTCTGAAAATGCAGGTACATTCATTCTTCCTATCATCAGGTACCACACACTGTCGAGTTCTGCCGACTTGGTAACATCCTCCCTGAACCTTTGCTCATCATCACTGTTTTTTTATCATTTATGTCTCGATCATGAGCACCGAGGACGGTGCTGTATTTTGGTTGGGGGTGGGTATTTACGAAAACTCATGTCTTCATTTTGATAAAAAAAACAAAAAAACAAAAAAAATTTCATTTTTGGGGTGATTTTCGATGTTCTCCAAAAGTTTTCTAGAATTTCAAAAATGTGTCAAATACCCTGACTTCGATTAGCTAAAAACCTCCGTTAAGTCAGTATTGAGGATGTCAATTTTTGTTTAAAATTAGCATCGAGTCAAGTCAGGCATGACTACAGCAGATTTGAAAACTCAGAAAAACTCGTATTCGGCACAATTGTACACTATCAATATCAGAGTCATCCTAAGTTTAGAAATTCTGGAGATCCTATGAGAATAATTGTGGAGACTTAACCTAGTGAGCTTTCGAGCCTTTAATCAATTCAGAGGATTATACAACAATTCTGAGTCACAAGATGACTCACTATTCTTCTTCCCCGCAATATTCGTTGAGAGATCTCATTACCCTTTTATTTGATCATAGAACTTAGAACGACATTAAAAAATTGGATTACTACAACAGAACCTTCTCTGTATCCAGTCAAGACAGTATACATGATAGTGCATACCCCAGAAAATGATTTAGACCATTTTTCTGAACAATTCAGCCTTTTTACTTACCTGAATTATATTTCACTAGAAACCCCTTGAGCCCTTCTATAAAAGCCTTTTCTTTGCAAATCCATCAACCTAAATTCAGTCCAGCTATGAAACATGACTGGCTACCCTTATTTTGAGATGGACAAAAGAATAACTGATGTGGGTGTACCGTGAAAAAGAAAAGTAAAGAAGAAAAATCAAAAGGAAAAGAAAGTGGTTCAAGCTGAAAATAAAATATAGAAAGAAAGTATGAAAAGGAGCTGAAAAGAAATTGAGCAGTCTTAGAAATATCTAAAAAAAGAGAAAAATATGTAAAAAAAAAAAAGAAGGGAAGGAAAAAGAACCAAATAATGGTGCTACATCGTAGAAAAAAAATACAAGAAAATAGAGATATCCTCTCAAGATCTTTGAAATCTTGTATCCCTTTATTTTTCTACACCGGACCTAAGCCTCATTATAACCCAGGAAAGTTCTATTTGATTATAGGATAGCACGATCATAAAATGTGAAGATTGGAGAAGGAGAAGCTATAGAATTTGATCTGACGTTCCCGAGTGAAGTGGTATTCCAATCATGAGATCTTCTTCTGTTAAAGATGTCCTTCCTTTAAATAATACATATGTGAGATCTTTGCTTTCATATATCAACACATCTTCTCACATATAAATTGAGAGAAAAGAAGAAAACCCTTCTTGTGTGATTCTATTCTGAGTGCTAAACATGTGAGATTTGAGGTCGAGGCATAAAAACTTAGAGGTGATATGCAAATCTTTACTGTCGGATGATGAGAATGTTGAGCACACACACACGCAGAGTCTGACTATTCTGGGTCATGATTATCAGTCTGTAGTCTTGCCAAAACTTTCCAACTCTTCGCTAGCATGTAACTATTTTTGCATCCATTCAATGATTTGACGAACGGCGTTTTCCCGGAGTAAATATGAAAAAGTGTGCAGCATGTGCAGAGCCCTTTTAAGGTCATTTATTTCGCACTAATTGCCAAGGATTGGCAATATGCTGATTGGGGGTTGTGATATTCACTTAAAAGTGTGTATTTTCCACTGTTATCTTCTAAGCGTTTTCACACTCTCCTACCTTAAAATGCTCTATTTATCTACTTTTCTACGTAAGAGTCTCTTTTGTTGCATAGAACACACTTTTCTGGACGAAATGGTATATTTGCATACATTAAACACATTTTCGGAAGTCTAGACATTGAGTCGTTCTGATAAAGTCTCATTACGCGCTTCTTCTGTCGTAGGAAACCCTGATGGGACAATTCTCGAGACTTACGAGCCCACATCGATCAGGAAAGCCCATTATCAAAGCTTAAAGAGCCCACATGCTATGACTAGAAGATATGGGCTAAATATGGGCTGAATAAGAGGACTAAAAAGCCAGCCCAAAGAACGAAGAGAGCAGGAAAGCCAATGACCAAGAGACGGACCAAAGCATTTAAAGCCACATGAGTCAGCAAGGAATGATAGTCTACTCTACTGGAGAAGCGTGAGGATGCTCACAGTGAAGACCAGGGTTCCAGACCCTCTACCAATACTTTTATCTCCATTTTCTGATATTTTCTCTCATCTCTCCTTATTCTCTCTCTTCATCTCTCGGTCCTCGAATCTACTGACCTAACCCCAGAACTCCTGTCCATTGGCTCTGTCTCATCTCCCTTAGCTTTCTGACCGTTGTATCTTCAATCGGACCGTTGGATCTTCCACCGGACCGTTGGATCTCTCTAGATCCGTCGATCTACCAATCTGGGTCCCAATCAAGTCATCATCCATCCAATCGCCATCAGATTGTCTGTCACATCATCTTGTGAGACGATGGACATCATCATTCCATGTAAGCTAGTAGCCGGGCCCATCATCATCGACCCGTTGTCCGACCATTTAGTGGACCCCGTGAATTTCAAAATAATTTCAATTAAATTTTAAAAAATGGGGGGTCCACTAAATAGGAAAATTCCCCAAAGAAAAGTAGGGTTTTACATAAAAAATAAAATATTTTTCTTATTTTTTTATTTTTGAAAAATACCCTATTTCCATTAAAGGAAATAGGGAGCTTTAAAAGGGGAAGGAGAAGGGTTCGTTTGAACCCTAATCCCCCTTCGATCTCTTCCATTCTCTCCCCAAGACCTCTTGCCCCTTTTCCCCCTCTCTTTAGGCCATTTTCCTCCATGTCTTCTCTCAATCTTCTTCATCTCTATCACCGGAGTTGCAGCCTGCAACTCCGGCCAGCAACACCTCCTTCTTTCCCAGCTCGCCCCCCTTCTCTTCTCTCTTTCCTCTCCTCTCTTAACCCCTATCTCACTACCGATCTACAACTTGAGAAGTTGTAGATCTGCAACTCTTATTGCCGCCCACGGGTTGCAGCCCGGGATGCACCACCGCCTACTGCTCCTTCAACCGGATTGCACCTGCAACCACGAACATGCGAGTCAATCTTCTCTAAGCCGTTGGACCCATTCCATTTTTATCTCCTTCTTCATTCTCTTTCTTCTCTCCACGTTTTTGGTAAGAGAAACGGGAGCAGATCTCTTCTTCACTCAACACCAGGCCATCATCTTCCTTCTCGAGGCGTTCCTCCAGCAGCCAGCCAACACGCTGCACTTGCTGCCCCACACAGTGTGTCCGTCTCTCCCTCTTGCTGGTGTGCACCTTCGCCATCTTCAAGCTGTCTTCATCCTCTCCATTTGCTGGGTTGCAGCCAACTACCATCACCGCTCCACATCGTGCTGCATTAACACCTCCACATTTTCTGGATTTTGGACTGCACCTCATTCCACCACCGCCTGAAGTGCCTCCCATCGCATGCTCCACCTGCGCCCCAGCCTCCACATCTCACCGCCAACAAATACCATCACGTGGTATACACCTCCACCACTACAGGGTTCTTCTTCCGATTTCTCCATTGATGGTTGCATACCAGCTGCCCTCCATCATCGTGGACTTCACCATGGCCGGCATTTTCAACTTTAAACCCAGCAACATCATCCATGGCCTAACCATCTCCTCGGCCACACCACGTATTTCTGACTAACACTTGGCTGGTACTCCAGCCAATCTCCTCAGGCTAATTTTTAGTAAGTCTCAAGGTAGTTCCTCTATCTAGATCTCTTTCTCTCTCTAGTTCCCTTTCACTTTCTCTCTCTAGTTTCCTTTTGTATGCTTTGTAGCTTGAGTAAGATTTATTTTCTAGTAGTTTTTAATGTTTAATTCAAGTTTGTAATACTTTTGATTAATTAATAAAAGAAGTTTGATAATTACGTTTTAGTTAATGGTAGCATTTTCTCTCTCTAAAAATCTCCAAAATCATGTTTTAAACAAATCACAAATCCACCACTCTCATCCCTCCATGAATTTCTGGCATTTTTTTTGGCAAAAATCTATCATTTTATGTTCTTGATTGCGTTAACTAAACCCGAGTGTAGATCGACATCCGAAGCTTTCCACTGTGCAAGAATTACTATTTTTGCAGGAATTAAATCAGAAAAGATACAAATTTTGTTGGAATTAGGGTTTCCGTAACCAACGACGTGGAAAATACCTACTTTCAAAAATACAAAAGATGAAAAAAGAAATGGTGTTACACTCGTAGGAAAAATACAAGAAAATAGAGATATCCTCTCAGATCTTGAAATCCTATATTCCCTTATTTTTCTACACCTGACCTAAGCCTCATTACAACCCAAGAAAGTCCTACTGGATTCTAGGATAGCACAATTATAAAATGTGGAGATTGGAGAAGGAGAAGCTATAGAGTTTGATCTGACGTTCCCGAGTGAAGTGGTATTCCAATCATGAGATCTTCTGTTAAAGATGTCCTTCCCTTAAATAATGCATATGTGAGATCTTTGTTTTCATATATCAACACATCTCCTCACATATAAATTGAGAGAAAAGAAGAAAACCCTTCTTGTGTGATTCCATTCTGAGTGCTAAACATGTGAGATTTGAGGTCGAGGCATAAGAACTTAGAGATGATCTGAAAGTCTTAACTCTTGGATGATGAAAATGTTTAGCATACACACACGCAGAGTCTGACTATTCTGGGTCATGATTATCAGTCTGTAGTCTTGCCAAAACTTTCCAACTCTTTGCTAGCATGTAACTATTTTTGCATCCATTCAATGATTTGACGAACGGTGTTTTCTCTAAGCTAATATGAAAAAGTGTGCAGCATGTGCAGAGCCCTTTTAAGCTCATTTATTTCGCACTAATTGCCAAGGATTAGCAATATGCTGGTTAGGGGTTGTGATATTCGCTCAAAAGTGCTTATTTTAAGCAATTATCCTTTTAGCATTATCGCACTCTCCTAAGTAAAATGCTCTATTTATCAACTTTTCTACGTAAGAGTCTCTTTTGTTGTTTAGAACACACTTTTCTGGACGAAATGGTATATTTGCATGCATTAAACACATTTTCGGAAGTCTAGATATACAGTCGTTCTGATTAAGTCTCATTACGCGCTTTTTCTGTCGCAAGAAACCCTAATTGGATAATTCTCGAGACTTGCGGACCAAAATCGATTATGAAAGCCCATTATCAAAGCTTAAAGAGCCCACAGGCTATGACTAGAAGATATAGGCCAAATACGGGCTAAATAAGAAGACCAAAGAGCCGGCCCAAAGAACGAAGAGAGTAGGAGAGCCAATGACCAAGAAACGGACCAAAGCGTTTAAAGCCACATGAATCAACAAGGAATGATGGTCTACTCTACTGGAGAAGTGTGAGGATGGTCACAGTGAAGACCAGGGTTCTAGACCCTCTGCCAATACTTTTATCTCCATTTTCTGATATTTTCTCTCTCCTCCCCCTAATTTTCTCTCTCATCTCTCCTTATTCTCTCTTTTCATCTCTTGGTCCTCAGATCTACTGACCTAACCCCAGAACTCCTACCCATTGGCTTTGGCCCATCTCCCTAAGCTATCGGACCGTTGGATCATCCATCAGACCGTCAGATCTCTCTAAATCAGTCGGCCTGCCAATCTGCGTCCCAATCCAATCACCATCCATCCAATCGTTAGCATACTGTCTATCACATCATCTTATGAGATGATAGACTTCATCAGTCCTTAAGGGCCAACAGTCGGGCCCATCATCATCGACCCGCAGTCCGGCCATTTAGTGGACCACGATTTTAACATGCTTTAAATTGATTTTTAAAAATAAAAAAAGGGGGGTCCACTAAATGGGGAAATCCCCTAAAGAAAGAATTTAAAAAAAATAAAATTTCTTATTTTTTTATTTTTGAAAAATCCCCTATTTCCATTTGAAGATAAGGGTTCGTTGGAACCCTAATCCCTCTCCTTTCTTCTCCTCTTTTTCCCCCAAAACCCTTCTCCCTTATCCTCCTTTTTTTTCTCCACCTTCTTCTTGACCTTTTTCTTGTTCTTCATTATCTTCTTCCTCATCTTCTCCGGCGGACTCAACCAGTCCGTCTAGCACACCAACAGCACCTCCTACACCACCTATGCATCTCCTCCTTCTCCCACACAATCTGCCAACCCACGGCCAACAACCAGATCTCCACGATTTCCTCTTCTTTGGGGCTTCTTCTTTCTTCTTCTTTTCTTCTTCTTTTCTTCTTCTTCTTCCTCCTCCATCTTCGCCGAAGTTGCAGGCAGCAACTCCGGCCGTCTGGGTCTTCTTCTCCTCCTCTTCCACCTTCTTCTTCTTCTTCTCCTTTTGCTGCTCTATCTTGCTGCTGCCCACTGTCCTGGTGGTGCAAACAACAACACGTTCATCGTCCCTCCTTCCATTACCGCCCATCACAGTCGCCATTACCACCTGCTGGTGATCTTCAACTCCAACGGCACTGCCCTGCCTGTGTTTGCCTTCTCCTTGCAAGCACTCACGGTGTCTCTCATCACCACCCCACCTGCAACATCGAGTTGCGAGTTTGGTGCTCTTCCTCACTGCCATCATCTCCTCACACTTCAACGAATATGACAGGCCTACATTATCTTCTCCGATGAACCACAGATGTAATACCCTGAACTTTTGTTCTATGGTATTATGGTAAATTCACCTAATAATGAAAACCTAAAACTTTTTCAGACTCTTATTATTGTTCTTATTGTTTAAATCATGTATGAGTATGTGTATTTAGTTTAGTTTCATTCTGACAACTTTGAAAAAACCTACTATTTTTGAAACTCGCTCTTTAGGGCTAAATTCCTGCTAAAAATATTAAACTATACATTATAGGGGACTTTTTCTTACCCCAACTAACATTATAGAACTTTTATACAAAAATTATTTTTGTGGGCCCAAGACACCAAAAATATTCTTATTTTATCCTTAGCAACTTACCTGTGAAATTTGGAACCTTTCTTGAGACATGAAAACTCTAGTCGAAGATTTTGGGAGCTTTTGACAAAAATAGTATTTTTGTAATTTTTACTTTCCTACCATTCTTATATATTTTTTAAATAATATTTAATTATATTTTATTTATTTAATAGGAGTGTGGGACCCGCGAATCACTTTCGGGTCATTCCAATGTCATTTGATACTTTTCTAGGATTTTGAACGTTTTTATGATTTGTGTATGTGACATGTGTCAATACCTTATTGTATGAACTTTTAAATTATATAATATAGTTTGATTGAATTAATTTATAATTATTTGTGTTGATTGTTGGGTGGGCCCGTATGGCCAATCTAAAGGTCTTTTGGGCTTAACTATATTCTTAAATAAAGCCTATTGATGTATATGGGCTTTGAACCCATTTCTAACCCATTATTAGTGTAAAATATAAGATTTTGAGGGTTAAAAAAGTCATCCCTTTGATAGTTACGAATTTCAACAAAATAGAAACCATATTCCTTCCCTAAACCTATTTATAAAAACCCTAAAGCTTTAGAAGCTTTCACAACCCAACTCCATTAAAGAGTAGAGAAAGCTCCATTAAACTTTCATCCGGGCACCGATCGCACTCGAGTTAGAAGGGAGAATTGACGGGAACTCCGATTAGAAAAACATACTCTGAGGAGAGGACGATCCGACGACTTTCAAATTTGAAGAAACTTTTGATTTTCATTAAAATTCTAGAAACCTTGAGGTAAGTGTGTTTTGATCCATCCTATACTTGTTTTTCTTCAAGATTTATTTATCTTTCATTAGATAATAGTTGATACTCATTATAAATTAATTTCAATAATATTTACTTTATTCTTATTAAGTTGATCTTTATTTTGGGCCACCATGATGGGTTTGGCCATGGTCTATTTTGTACCTATAATGGATGACTATGTTCTTTATCATTTTTGTTGTACTTTTATGATTTAAATATTTTTATAATTATTTTTTCTAAATACCTCTTTGAATCTATTTTCCAAAATCGTTTAGTTTGTATTTTTCTGATTTGTATTAATTAAGTTATGATTTTTCTAAGTTGTTGGACTTTACAAAATAACCCAGAATTTTAGATTTTACACGGTCCACTTCACTTGAGATTTCGATCTATATTTTTAACCTAAATATTTTTTTAATTATTTTTTGTGGATACCTTTATAAATCTAGTTTCTAGAACATTTGAGTTTGTATTTTTCTAATATGTATTGATTAAGTTATGATTTTTCAAACGTATTGGACTTTTCTATAAAACCCAGAATTTTGAATTTTACACGGTCCACTTCACTTGGGATTTTGATCTATATTTTTAATCTAAATATTTTTTTAATTATTTTTCATAGATACCTCTATCAATATTATTTCTAGAACATCTGAGTTTATATTTTTCGGATTTGTATTGATTAAGTTATGATTTTTCAAAATGCTAGACTTTTCTATAAAACCCAGAATTCCAGATTTTACATGGTCCACTTCACGTGAGATTTCGATCTATATTTTTAATCTAAATATTTTTCTAATTATTTTTCATAGATACCTCTATCAATTTAATTTCTAGAACCTTTGAGTTTATATTTTTCTGATTTGTATTGATTAAGTTATGATTTTTTAAATGTGCGGGACTTTTCTGTAAAACCCAAAATCCCAGATTCTGTGCGGCCCAATTAATTAAGCGTTTTGACCTATATTTTGTATCTGAATATTTTTCTATTTATTTTTCTTAAAAACCTCTATGAATCTAGTTTTTAAATCCATTGAGTTTGTATTTTTTTAATTTATATTTATTTAGTTATGATTTTTACAAAAAAATATATTTTCTATGAAAAACCTATTTATTGGATTTTGGACAATTAATGGCCTTGGAAACCCTTAGTGGTTCAGTCATGACTTATTGACTATTATACCTAGATGGTTCGACCTATACTTATATACATGGGGATCCCACCCATGTGTCTTGGATCCCTCATAGGGTTCGGCCAAGTGTCTTGGATCCCTCTTTAGGGTTCGACCTTGTGTCATGGATCCCTCATAGGGTTCGGCCATGGTGTGTTGGATTGTCTTGTGATTTCCACTTATATTATTCATCCGTGTTGATCGTGACCTTCGGTGATTGTTACATGTTATTCATGGTTAACCCTAATTCGTTCCCATGTTATTACTCTTAATGATCATTGGTTCATTTTATATTTTTATTTAAATGTAAAATACATGTGTGCTTATGCCATGTAACTCTAGTACATCTTGTTGTCATACCATGATCATCACGTCATTTCATATAAGGGGTGCATAAGGGAACGGGGTTGAAGTATATTATATACGTTTATATTGGTTTTATCAATTAATCAGGGTTCGGTACCCTAGGGTGAAAGGCCCCAGACGTTATTATATCCTGCAGATGGGTCGATGAGACCGCTCCCAGTGCGGGAAGGAGATGGAGACCCTATGTGGTTATAGGTACTAGTTGCATTTGCATCCCGTACTCACTTGCATTCACCCTCATTTCATGTCATCTTTATTATACAATTGAGATGCATACCTTGGTTAAAAACTTGTATAGTATGATATCATACCATGCACACTGTTGTATTACTGGGCCTTGGCTCACGGTGCTACACCGATACCATTTTTTGATTTTGAGGAGCCGGATACGTGAGATGATTTTGAGGCGAAAGACTCCGGTGCATTCGAGGAGATCGGCGAGGATTTGGGAGTCAATCCCACACTTTAGAAGACTTTATTTTAATTGTTTTAAAACCTTATTTATTTTTACGGACATGTAGTCCTTTGATTGAGAGCATGTTCTCACCTCCTTCTCTCCACATTTAGTTGATTGATTGAATTGTTTGAGTTATGAATTATTTTAATTATTTGCTTTCTACATCTAGACTTTTCTTTTTTTCTTAGTGGGGTTTTGAATGAACCTTAGTAGTCTAATTGACCTAATTGGACCACTAGGGGACATTCATGGATCACCTTTGGGTTCGGGTACAGGTCGATCCACGGATTTTTGGGTCGTATCTAGGTATCCGAATTCGGGGCGTGACAGAGTGGTATCAGAGCTTAGGCTTCAGACACCTAGGGATTTGTGTGTAATAGGTTTATGCATAATTGAGTTGTGTATGATAGAATGGTATTAGAGCACAGTTACTAGATTACCCTAGAGACCCGTGCAATGGAGTCCATTAGAGGATCTGGTTAATGTGTCCATTCTTGTAATGGAGACCATTACCTTTTAGTATATATATTAGAGACACTTAGAAATACTATAATCTAGAGCACTCTGATTGTTGTAATACTTATAAATAGTGACTGTGTACTATTGTTTGTAAGTATATTATTATAATACTTAATTTTATATTATGCTTGACTATATCGCAAACCTAACATTGTCATACCTTATCCAGGAGATCGTGACAGAATAGTATGTTGACAGAATTATATTCTCAGATGATCTTAATTGAACAATCTGTCTATTTTGACTAGTAGGCTAGTTGATTAGCATGACCAGTTTGACTGGAAGATAGATTGATTAGTTTTACCAGCTGATTTAGGTCGATTAGATTGATCAAGTTTACCAGTTTAACTAAGGTTGACTATATTGACTAGTTTGACCAGCATAGTTAAGTTGACTAGACGTAGATGACGAACTTGACTGGATTGGACTAGATTGGTGTAAATGATCAGTTTGACTAGGTTTACTATATTGATTAAGTTGGCCAATCTGACTATGTGTAGCTATAAAGTTTGTCAACTAATCTAACTAGGCTTGGCTAAAATGATTAGTTGACTAATCAGATTTGACAGACTGGATTGGGAATTGCTTTGAGGGGGTTCAAATTTCGGGGACGAAATTTTCTTTAAGGGGGGTAGATTGTAATACCCTGAACTTTCGTTCTAGGGTATTATGGTAAATTCACCTAATAATGAAAACCTGAAACTTTTTCAGACTCTTATTATTGTTCTTATTATTTAATATCATGTATGAGTATGTGTATTTAGTTTGGTTTCATTCTAACAACTTTGAAAAAAACCTACTATTTTTGAAACTCGCTCTTTAGGGCTAAATTCTTGCTAAAAATATTAAACTATACATTGTAGGGGACTTTTTCTTGCCCCAACTAACATTATAGAACTTTTATACAAAAATAATTTTTGTGAGCCCGAGACACCAAAAATATTCTTATTTTATCCCTAGCAACTTACCTGTGAAATTTGGAACCTTTCTTGAGACATTAAAACTCTAGTCGAAGATTTTGGGAGATTTTGACAAAAATAATATTTTTGTAATTTTTACTTTCCTACCATTCTTATATATTTTTTAAATAATATTTAATTATATTTTATTATATTTTATTTATTTAATAGGAGTGTGGACCCGCGAATCACTTTCGGGTCATTCCAATGTCATTTGATACTTTTCTAGGGTTTTGAACGTTTTTATGATTTGTGTGTGTGACATGTGTCAATACCTTATTGTATGAACTTTTAAATTATATAATATAGTTTGATTGAATTAATTTATAATTATTTGTGTTGATTGTTGGGTGGGCCCGTATGGCCAATCTAGAGGTCTTTTGGGCTTAACTATATTCTTAAATAAAGCCTATTGATGTATATGGGCTTTGGACCAATTTCTAACCCATTAGAATTGTAAAATATAAGATTTTGAGGGTTGAAAAAGTCATCCCTTTAATAGTTACGAATTTCAACAAAATAGAAATCCTATTCCTTCCCTAAACCTATTTATGAAAACCCTAAAGCTTTAGAAGCTTTCACAACCCAACTCCATTAAAGAGTAGAGAAAGCTCCATTAAACTTTCATCTGAGCACCGATCGCACTCGAGCAAGAAGGGAGAATTGACGGAAACTCCGATTAGAAGAACATACTCTGAGGAGAGGATGATCCGACGACTTTCAAATTTGAAGAAACTTTTAATTTTCATTAAAATTCAAGAAACCTTGAGGTAAGTGTGTTTTGATCCATCCTATACTTGTTTTTCTTTAAGATTTGTTTATCTTTCATTAGATAATGGTTGATACTCATTATAAATTAATTTCAATAATATTTACTTTATTCTTATTAGGTTGATCTTTATTTTGGGCCACCATGAAGGGTTTCGCCATGGTCTATTTTGTACCTATAACGGATGACTTTGTTCTTTATCATTTTCGTTGTACTTTTATGATTTAAATATTTTTATAATTATTTTTTCTAAATATCTCTTTGAATCTATTTTCCAAAACCATTTAGTTTATATTTTTCTGATTTGTATTAATTAAGTTATTATTTTTCTAAGTTGTTGGACTTTACAAAATAACCCAGAATTTTAGATTTTACATGGTCCACTTCACTTGAGATTTCGATCTATATTTTTAACCTAAATATTTTTCTAATTATTTTTTGTGGATACGTATATAAATCTAGTTTCTAGAAGATTTGAGTTTGTATTTTTTTAATATGTATTGATTAAGTTATGATTTTTCAAATGTGTTAGACTTTTCTGTAAAATCCAGAATTTTGAATTTTACATGGTCCACTTCACTTGGGATTTTGATCTATATTTTTAATCTAAATATTTTTCTAATTATTTTTTATAGATACCTCAATTAATCTAGTTTTAGAACATCTGAGTTTGTATTTTTCGGATTTGTATTGATTAAGTTATGATTTTTCAAAATGCTGGACTTGTCTATAAAACCCAGAATTCTAGATTTTACACGGTCCACTTCACGTGAGATTTCGATCTATATTTTTAACCTAAATATTTTTCTAATTATTTTTTATAGATACCTCTATCAATTTAGTTTCTAGAACCTTTGAATTTATATTTTTCTGATTTGTATTGATTAAGTTATGATTTTTTAAATGTGCGGGACTTTTTTGTAAAACCCAAAATCCCAGATTCTGTGCGGCCCAATTAATTAAGAGTTTTGACCTATATTTTGTATCTGAATATTTTTCTATTTATTTTTCCTAAAAACCTCTGTGAATCTAGTTTTTAAATCTATTGAGTTTATATTTTTTTAATTTATATTTATTTAGTTATGATTTTTACAAAAAAATATATTTTCTATGAAAAACCTATTTATTGGATTGTTGACAATTAATGGCCTTGGAAACCCTTAGTGGTTCAGTCATGACTTATTGACTATTATACCTAAATGGTTCGACCTATACTTATATGCATAGGGATCCCACCCATGTGTCTTGGATCCCTCATAGGGTTCGGCCAAGTGTCTTGGATCCCTCTTTAGGGTTCGACCTTGTGTCATGGATCCCTCATAGGGTTCGGCCATGGTGTGTTGGATTGTCTTGTGATTTCCACTTATATTATTCATCCGTGTTGATCGTGACCTTCGGTGATTGTTACATGTTATTCATGGTTAACCCTAATTCGTTCCCATGTTATTACTCTTAATGATCATTGGTTCATTTTATATTTTTATTTAAATGTTAAATACATGTGTGCTTATGCCATGTAACTCTAGTACATCTTGTTGTCATACCATGATCATCACGTCATTTCATATAAGGGGTGTATAAGGGAACGGGGTTGAAGTATATTATATACGTTTATATTGGTTTTATCAATTAATTAGGATTCGGTACCCTAGGGTGAAAGGCCCCAGACGTTATTATATCCTGCAGATGGGTCAATGAGACCGCTCCCAGTGCGGGAAGGAGATGGAGACCCTATGTGGTTATGGGTACTAGCTGCATTTGCATCCCGTACTCACTTGCATTCACCCTCATTTCATGTCATCTTTATTATATGATTGAAATGCATACCTTGGTTAAAAACTTGTATAGTATGATATCATACCATGCACAATGTTGTATTACTCGGCCTCGGCTCACAGTGCTACACCGATACCATTTTCAGATTTTGAGGAGCCGGATACGTGAGATGATTTTGAGGCGAAAGACTCCGGTGCATTTGAGGAGATCGGCGAGGATTTGGGAGTCGATCCCACACTTTAGAAGACTTTATTTTAATTGTTTTAAAACTTACTTATTTATTTTTACGGACATGTAGTCCTTTGATTGAGAGCATGTTCTCACCTCCTTCTCTCCACATTTAGTTGATTGATTGAATTGTTTGAGTTATGAATTATTTTAATTATTTGCTTTCTACATCTAGACTTTTCTTTTTTTCTTAGTGGGGTTTTGAATGAACCTTAGTAGTCTTTGACCTAATTAGACCACTAGGGGACATTCATGGATCTCCTCTGGGTTCGGGTATGGGTCGATTCACGAATTTTTGAGTCGTATCTAGGTATCCGAATTCGGGACGTGACAACAGATCTGCCGGTCCCTATATATTCTTTTTCTCTAACCGTCGGTTGCTCCTCTCTTGAGCAATCGGTGCCTAAAACACCACCACCCAAAGCTGTTGCCCGGACATCACCATCAATCTGTTGCAACTTTTGGCCAAAACTGATACTCCTCTTCGATGTCCAGCAGGTCACGTAGGTCTCTCACCAGAGAACCATGCTGCCACCTACCATCGTCTCCTCCAGCCAGACCTCCGAGCAGCACCTCCTCTCCACCAACAAGCCACGTTGTTGCTCCTCTCTCCCTCTTGGTAAGTGATAGGGTATAGTATTCTCTCATCTTCTCCTTTCTCTCTCAACTTTCTCTCTCTAGGTTCTCCCTCCTCACTTCCTCTCTCTTGATCTAAGTCTTTCTTTATATCTTTAAAATCAGTTTCTCTCTCTAGTTTTCGTGTCTAGAATTAGTTTTCTTTTAATCTCTTTTACTTCTTGTTATCTCTTTATGTTTTATTTCAAGGCATTGTAGTAAACTTTTGATCAATGAATAAAAGTTAAGTGAAGTTATCTACAGATTTTATTTTCATTAATATTGCCATTCATGGGTTACGATAACCATCTTAAAAAGAATGTTTTAAAAAAAATCACTTTTAACCACCATCCTCATCTCTCCATATTCTCACCTCACCATGTTCTCCACGCTTTTCTAATAAAAATTCATCATTTTATGTTCATTATTGCGCTAACCCGGCTAATTCTGAGTGCGGATTGACATCCGACACGAGCCACTGTGCAAAATTGCTCATTTTATAGGTTACAAGTCTCGGATAATTACAAATTGTGTTGAAATTAGGATTTTCGATCCGACGACACAGAAAAATCCTAGTTTCAGTAGGCTTTCTAAGTAGCCTTGCAAAAGTGTGTAGGCTAACCGGGAGGGATCGAAGCTACTCAGTAAAGACTGAGATGAGAGCAGTAGAGGGTTCTCTGACCATGGTAGCAGACCCGCAAACTCATTGAGTTTAGCGGGAAGGTATCTGAATGGAGCAGACTCCTGTAGATTAGTAATAGCATAATTGTCTGACTCCGATATGAAGTTAGGCGAAAAGTGTTCTTGACACTAGGAGAGTTTTTCCTCGGGAGAGTCCTGAATTCGACTCTCTACGGCACATAGATCGTCAATAATATCGACGTAGGGTGGCGGGTGAAAATTGTCGACCTCTTCCTCGAGGTTTTCTAATGTGATAGGCATGTTCCAATCCCTGCACTCAATATGTTCATCCTCGGTGAGGAACGGTAGGTCCAGGACAGCTGGAGTCTCATATTCTAGATATGGCTCAATAGTAGGAATGTCTACCTCCAGTGCAGAGGCAGAATCATGATAGATAGAGATGGACATGGGTATCTCTGTGCTCGGTTCATAAGTGGCTACATGTAAGGGCACCAGAAATGGATACTCTGGCTCATCATTCTTGTGGCACACTCCAATGGAGGTCAAGAACTGTAGATCTAGGATAATTAGGCTCCTACGATCTAGACATAGCTCAGTGTCAGGAATATCGCCTCCCTGTTCTGAGGCAACAGAGGTATAGTGAAGAAAAGACTTCTCTGGGAGAGGTTCAAGATTTGGTACTTTTAAGGGCACCGAAAATAGATACACTAGCTCCTCAATAATCTAGTTCGATCTAGGAATGGGAACAATTTCTATGTCTTCTTCGCAATTCTGGTATTGGATCCAAGGTAGCGAATCCTCTTCATAGATGGTGGTAATGTCATTCCCCTCTGAACAAGCATTAGGTTGACCAGGGTAGTTGACTTCCATACTCTTAGACTCTAATTGACCTAGACGATGGTCCAACCTCTCTATGGAATGTTGTTGTTGGATGATATACTGAGAGAGAAGGTCTTCTAGATTGGGTGTAACAGCAGACTGTGGCGGTTCAGCTAAGGGAAGCTGTGGTGCCAACTATTGATAGTAGTCCAAAGGATTATGACAATGGTAGGCCGGTAGTGAGTCTGAGATTGGCTGCTTACTCTGGTAATCCTGATGGGTCCACTATTGACCAAAACATTCAGTCTGTGGATCTGGTTGGTACTGCGACTGCGAGTATTGCCAGTCATATTCTCCATTGGGTTGATAAAACCTAGAAGGATAATTATCCTGCGAAAGTGGTTGTTAGAGAAAAGGTTGTTCCCAATCAAAGCTATAGTGACTCCTATTGGCCGGATAATAAGTGTTATCATAGGAAGTCTGCATTGGAGATTGAAATGTACTGAAAGTACAGGCATCTTTCTCGATAGTAGGGTAATATCCTAGAGACTGAGAATTATGCACAAGTTGTTGGACCGAGACAGCAAGGGCGGAGACCAATTTGGTAAGTTCTTGAATTAGGGATTGTAGCTCGGGGTCACCCTTTGCCTCACATCTCATAGAAGTCCGTTGGACCGGAGTGTTACTACTGCACACAGAATTGGTATTCCAATGCTGGGAGTTTTCACCTAGTTCTCCTAAGAAAATGTAGACTTCTGTTGGAGTGATCTTGTGCATGAATCTACCTTGGTACATCAACTCTAGCAGAGTTCTAGACTCATCAGTGAGTCCTTTATAGAACATGTGGACTAGACTCCCCTATCAAAATTATGATGGGCACATTTAGTGAGAATGTCCTAGAACCTGTCCCAGGCTTCATGGAATCTCTCATTCGACCTTTGTCGGAAATCTTGGATGATCTGCTTCATCTCGTTTGTCCTTGACATGGGGTAAAATTTGAATACAAACTTTTGAGCTAGTTCGTCCCATGTGGTAATCGAATTCTCGGGCAAAGAATAAAACCAATCAACGGCTTTATCTTTCAGAGAGAAGGGAAAAAGTCTCAATTTGACACTCTCATCATCAAGGTGTTGAAGTTTGAAGAGATTGCAGATATTCAGAAACTGCCTTAGATGAGTGTACGGATCGTCACTTGGAAGACCATGAAAGGTAGGCAACAATTGTACTATGTGCGGTTGTGAAAGTAGGGTTTTTCCGCGTCGTTGGTTACGAAAACCCTTGAATCAACACATTTGTAATTTATCCAGTTTTATTCCTGCAAAATTAAGCATTCTTGCACAATGGAAAGTATGTCGGATGTCGATCCGCACTCGAGATTAGTCGGATTAGCACATTAAAGAACACATGAAATGACGAAAAAATTTCAAGAATTAATAGATAAAAATAAACTTCATCATTTATTAATCAAACTGTCCTTACAATATCTGAATAAAAATAAGCAATAATCAAAACTAGACTAAAAAGCATTCTAGAGAGAGAAAAATAGAAAGAGAATAGGTAGAGAGAAGATGAGAGGAGAGGCATTTTAGAGAGAAAAAAAATAAAACTAAGAGAAAAGGGTAGAGATCTAGAGAGAGAAAGTTCTAAGGCCTAAAGAGAGAAAGTCAAAAGTGAAAAAGTGATGAAGAGAGAAATAAAGATTTAGAGAGAGAAATGGAAAAATAGAGAGATAGAATGATTTCTAGAGAGAGAGTGAGGTGTCTACCCTAGGGAGAGGAGAGAGAAAGAGAAAAAGAGATGAATGAAAAAAGAAAAGGAGAGAGAAAAAGATAATCCTACCATAGACTTACCACGGCGGCAAGATCGCGTCGTTGGTTACGGAAACCCTAGAATCAACACATTTGTAATTTATCCGATTTTATTCCTGCAAAATTAAGCATTCTTGCACAGTGAAAAGTATGTCGGATGTCGATCCACACTCGAGATTAGTCGGATTAGCACATTTAAAAACACATGAAATGACGGAAAAATTTCAAGAATTAATAGATAAAAATAAACTTCATCATTCATTAATCAAAATGTCCTTACAATATCTGAATAAAAATGAGCAATAATCAAAACTAGACTAAAAAGCATTCTAGAGAGAGAAAAATAGAAAGAGAATAGGTAGAGAGAAGATGAGAGGACAGGAATTTTAGAGAGAAAAAAAAATAAAACTAAGAGAGAAGGGTAGAGATCTAGAGAGAGAAAGTTCTAAGGCCTAGAGAGAGAAAGTCAAAAGTAAAAAAGTGATGAAAAGAGAAATAAAGATTTAGAGAGAGAAATGGAAAAATAGAGAGATAGAATGATTTCTAGAGAGAGAGTGAGGTGTCTACCCTAAAGAGAGGAGAGAGAAAGAGAAAAAGAGATGAATGAAGAAAGAAAAGGAGAGAGAAAAAGATAATCCTACCATAGACTTACCACGGTGGCAAGATGGGAGTGTGGATGCTGATGTAGAAAGATGTGCAACAAGGAAGCAAGGTCACGGCCAAAGCAAGGTGATGGCGATCACGTGGAGGAGACGACACCCAGATTTGCATACTGTCGGTTCAGCAACGTGGTTCCAAGCTCTTGAGGTGCTGCATACATCGTTGAAAGGGAGGAGACCGACGGGGTGAGGTTCTCGCTGGATTGCCCATGAGTAAGGAAGGTTAGAGGTGGAGACGCTGGCTTGAGGAAGACAATTGCAGCACCATGGATGGTGCTGCTTTGAAGAGCCTCAACGGAGGAGATGGCAGAGGCGCACTTGTTGGTGGTAATGACGAGTTGCAGGTCTGCAACTCATCT
The DNA here is from genome assembly GCA_035048495.1 of Euptelea pleiosperma. Lineage (NCBI taxonomy): Eukaryota > Viridiplantae > Streptophyta > Magnoliopsida > Ranunculales > Eupteleaceae > Euptelea > Euptelea pleiosperma. The sequence goes on along the minus strand of CM068544.1, from coordinate 17,787,581 downwards.
TGAAGAGGAGCATGTCCAAGTAAACCGGTGGCTGTACAGGGCAGCAACCTTGACGCAGCGATGTGGTGCTCACTGTGGTGAGCACGCGAGAGGAGGCAGAATAAGTGGCCGGTTGATGGTGGTGGAAACGGATGGCCTGCAACTAAGTTGCAGGCGGTGAGTGATGAGTTAACGGCATAGCAGAGGTGAAGGGAAAGAAGAAAAAGAAGAAGAAGAAGAAGAAGAAGAAGAAGAAGAAGAAAAAGAAAAAGAAGAAGAATAAGAAGAGGAAGAGGAGGCAACGGTGATGCAAGTGGTGGCTGTGGCCGGAAGTTGCAGGTTCATTTCCGGTGATCAAAACTCCAATTTTTTTAACGATTTTAACCGTTCTATGAGGGGGCTGATCGGTGGCTGCTGGGCTACAGCGGCAAAGGGGCGTGAAGCAGCAGTAGGGGGTGCTGCAAATGGGAGCACGAACGGCCGGAGTTGCAGGCGCAACTCCTGTGAGGAATGTGAAGAGGAAGACAAAGAGGATGGAGGAGAAGAAGGTGAAAGGAGAGAAAGAAGAGAAAAACGTGGGGAAGGGTTTTGGGGAAGGAGAGGAAGAGATGGGAGAGGGATTAGGGTTCAAACGAACCCTTCTCCTTCCCCTTTAAAGCTACCTAGTTTCCATTAATGGAAATTAGGGATTTTTTTGAAAAAAATAATTTTTTTTTTTTGAAGAAAACTTCTTTTCTTTCTTTGGGGGATTTTCCCATTTAGTGGACCCCCCCTCAGTTTTTAAAAATTTAATTTGAATTATTTTGAAATTCACGGGGTCCACTAAATGGTCGGGCAGCGGGTCGATGATGATGGCCCTGTTGCTGGCCCACGTGGACTGATGAAGTCCATCGTCTCATAAGATGATGTGACAGATGATTAGCTGATGATCAGACTGAAGATAACTAGATCAGGATCCATATTGGCAGGCCGACGAATTTAGAGAGATCCGACGGTCTGATGGACGATCCAATGGTCCGATGGAAGATCCAACGGTCCGATAGCTTAGGGAGATGGGCCAAAGCCAACAGGCAGGAGTTCCGGGGTTAGGTCAGTAGATCCAAGGACCGAGAGATGAAGAGAGAGAATAAGGAGAGATGAGATAGAAAATTAAGAGGATGAGAGAGAAAATATCAGAAAATATAGATAAAAGTATTGGTAGAGGGTCTGGAACCCTGGTCTTCACTGTGACCATCCTCACGCTTCTCCAGTAGAGTAGACCATCATTCCTTGCTGACTCATGTGGCTTTAAACGCTTTGGTCCGTCTCTTGGTCATTGGCTCTCCTACTCTCTTCGTTCTTTGGGCTAACTTTTTGGTCCTCTTATTCAGCCCATATCTTCTAGTCATAGCCTGTGGGCTCTTTAAGCTTTGATAATGGGCTTTCATGATCGATTTTGGCCCGCAAGTCTCGAGAATAGCCCGATCGAGTTTTCTACAAGAGAAAAGCACGTAATGAGACTTGATCATAACGTCTTCATACCTAGACTTCCGAAAATGTGTTTAATGCATGTAAATATACCATTTCGTCCAGAAAAGTGTATTCTACGAAACAGAAGAGACTCTTACGTAGAAAAGTAGATAAATAGAGCATTTTACGTAGGAGAGTGCGATAACGCCGAAAGGATAATTGCTTAAAATAAGCACTTTTGAGCGAATATCAGGTTGGATTTCGAACTGAACCGCCGTCGTAGGTGGAAATACAATACAAGTGGATGGGTTTACAGAGATAGGCGCATACATCTCAATGAGAGGTCGTTCAGCCACCAGTTCTACAAAAGTAGTTTCTCTGGGAGAGGAGGGGAGGGTAGGAGATAGAGTAAGTAAAGAGACTGGTGAAGAATCTAAAAAGTTAGACTGACTCTCAGATCGAATCAATCTACGGTTGGATTGGGTCCAGACGGGCATATGCTTGAAAAAGTAAGCCGTAAACTTGGCAAAAAGTTGCTAGAGGAGAACATTAACCTGAAGTAGATTATATGATGCACAAGGAGCAAACATGATAACCCTATTTCTAAAATACTCAGGATATTTGTAAAGGATTTATCTTGTTAGTATGTGGGCTGAGGTATATTATGAGAGTGGGCAGACCACTGGTTTATCTTGTTACCCACCGGACTAACTATTTGCACTCATGGGTTCTCACCTGGCTATACTCTTCAGAGTGAATCCTTTAGTACTAACTCTAGTCAACAATAAGGCAATCCAAAGCCTAGACAGACGCGCGGCACAACGGCTGGCTTAAATACGTCCCAGACTAACCGGATTGGTCAAGTGTTTAAAAAGAGTGTTCCCTCGGGTTAAGCTAGGGTTGGTGCGTGTTCCTAGTCCACACCCAACTAACCACCGAATAGTCCAAGATGCCACGTCGAGCTCAGTGTACTTGAGTAGCAGGGACCTATGGGTGTGTTAGATAACAGGGACCCGCGCTCGTGGTCTTATTTCGACTGGATGTTAAGCGGGTTCGTTTTGTGTGAATTTTTCCTCGAACACCGTGCTAATTGGCTCTACTTCTTTATTCTTTTTAATTAAATGGAGCCTTGGGATTAAATCAGTTGGAATGATGAGGTGGGTGATGAAATCCCACCAGTTTTAATTTTGGAGCTGGGTCTGCTCTCTTAGAGTTGATTGATTAACGGCCACGCCACACAAGTCGAATAAGTTGGTGCTAAGAAGCAAATAGAGGTGCGGCACAATAATCACCCAATTGCGCAGTATCGTACTCAAGGCGAGGATAGAGACTTACCTCCCGTGGGCTACGCCACGGGGTCGCCTCCGTGAAATAGGGAGGGGTATCCAAATGGGCTTGGGCCCGACTCCACCTCTTTAAGATTTCGCTCCCTACCCACACTGGATCGTGTTCCTGCGCTCAATAGTTAGATTGGGTCTAGGTTTATGGGATATGTATTGGAAGGTTTGACCGGCTATTAGGGTTTCACAAAGCACGTATTGGTTTCAGCCGATATAAGAGTTGTAATTATGGTTCGAAGTTGATAATAGAAATGTCCGAATTGGGATTCGGAACTTTCTCTTTTCAAACATTTTCAGATAAGGAAACCTTCCAAATAAGTGAAGATTTGAAATCCCGTCTATTTTGGAAATTTCTCGAATTAAGAAAATCTATTCAAATTAGAAAATCTCCTATTTTAGAATTTTCCGAAATTAGAGAATATCTATAAATAGACTTTCGCCAAAATTGGAATGTCCTAAAAATGGGAACCCTAATTTCGAGATTCCTATGTTTCTGAAAACTATCCAAAAATAGAAAATCCTAGAATCTATCTAAAAATAACAAGAAATGAAAATCCTAATTTTTTTGAATTTTGACTTTTTTATTTTATTTTCCACTTAATCTAGGTTTTCTAAAAATCCCTAGAACAAGATCTAGCAGTTATTTGGAAAGCCATAAAATTTCTAAATTATTACAACTTTGCATTCGGCCTTCCGAGGCATTAAAAATAGTAATTTAAAAGACCGCTAAAAATTACTAAAAATAAAAAATAGAAAGTTTCCCGAAAAGGTCGGGCTGTCCAAATTGAGCAGCTTTTCGATTTGGCAATTTTCCAATTCCATCTTTACATCCTTTTTCGCATTCCTGTACACTCGAGCAGCAACGGCGCCATTTGAAACTAGGGTTTTTTCGCGTCGTTGGATTCGAAAACCATAGAATTAACACATTTATAATTTATCTAAGTTTTTAATCCAGCAAAAAGGGAAATTCTTTGTATAGGGATTCATGTCGGATGTCGATCTGCACTCGGGATTAGTTCACGCAAATCAAAGATATAAAATGATGGCTTTTTCTCAGAAATTGCTAAAAGTAAGAGGATGGAGGGGTGAGAGTGGTGATTCGCTTTAAAACATGATATTTTTAAAGAGAGAATTTATGGACCATCGAAAGCATACGAAATAATGAAGACAATAAATTGAACTGAAAATAAACTATTTTATTAATCAAATTAAACTAAAAGAAATATATTGCTTGAATAAAAAATTCCTAACTAAAAAGCAATAAAAAAGCAACATGAAAAGCTAGAGAGAGAAAGAAACATCAAGAGAGAGAAAAAGATAACAAGTGAGATCTAGAAAGAGAAAGAGGGTTTTAGAGAGAGAAAAAGAAAACAAGAGAGATCTAGAGAGGGAAAGGAGAAGATTACTAGAGATAGAGAGAGAAAGTATAAGGGAGAGAGATAAAAAAAGTGAAGAGGTTAGACACTTACTGACCATGAGGAGTGGCTAATTAGATCCAACAGGTTGGATGAGGAGGAGAAGTTGCTAGCCGTTAGTGGCTGTTCGTGACAAGCTTACCGTAGTGGAGATGCCGGCAAGGTAATGCGAACTAGGTTCACCTAAGTTAATGGCAGGTAGCAAGATGGTGCAATGGGGAAGGCATGATGGGTTGCAAGAGGTTGCAGGCCGAGTTGGATTGCAAGTGGATGGCGGTGTTCACACCAGCAGCAAGGAGGCGCTGGTTCTATGATGAATGGAGGAGCAGACCAAGGTGGAGAGGAACAGCAGGTAGGCGTTCCTCTTCTCCTCTTTCCTTCACTCTTTTTTTTCTTTTTCTTTTTTTCAAAGGGCAAAACGGACTGGAGTTACAGGTTGCAACTCCAGCACGTTAGAGAGAAGTGGCGTGGGGGCGATGATTTGGGCGGCACGCAACACTACACGTTCAGACGTGGTTTGAAGGAGGTAGGTGGAGGTGTTGGATGCTACAGGCAGTGCTGCTAGTGCTTGGAGGTAGACCTGCAACTTGGACTTGCAGGTTTTGGTGGAGGCAGCAGCATGGAGGCGTGGAAGGGGAGAAGGTCCAGCAGGTGGGGAGGGGCAGTGCAAACTAGTGAAAGGTCAGCACCTTCCGCTCTTACTTCTTCTTCTCTTCTCTTTCTTCTCTTTTTTTTTTTTTTTTTGATAAGGACGGTGGGCAAGTGATGATGGCATGGGTGGAGATTAATGGAGGGGAGGTGAGCTCGTAGAGGAGAAAGAAAGGAAACAAGATGGGGAAAACGTGGAGAGGGGTGTTGGAGATAGGAGAGGAGAGTGATGGCTTGGGGAGTTGCTGGAAGATAGAACGGCTGTAGCTTTTTAGGTGTAAGAGAGATGTGGAGATGGAATGGAATAGGAGGAGAGAGAATGTTGGAATGTGGGGGGGAAGAGGCCAAAGAGAGAGGACATGCCTCCTCTTTATACACTAGGGTTTCCAATGGTTTACTCAAAGGGCTGGAGATGACTTTTTGGCCCCTCTAGGAATAGCAAGCCCCCCTCTTTCTATTTACATAGGTATGGCTTTTATTGTGGGTAGATTTGGGTTGTGGGAACGTGTGAGAATATTTTCTCTTAGCTAGTAGACCCCACCACCTTCGCTTCATGGCCTTGCTGCCACCCTTGCATATGGACCCCACTTAAACAATCTTCAGCAAGCCACCTCTCTCATTCTCCACCTTATTGTTGCTCTACTCTTTGGCCCACCATCTTACTGGCCCATAAGTAATTTTGTTGTCCACTCTTTAGCCCACCATTCTCTAGCCCAAACAGCTTCATTTTACATCATTTGATCTTTGTGGTTGTCACGCCTCGAATCCGGATACCTAGATAAGACCCAAAAATCCGTGGATCGATCCGTACCCGAACACAGAGGTGATCCATGAATGTCCCCTAGTGGTCCAATTAGGTCAATTAGACTACTAAGGTTCATTCGAAAACCCACTAAGTAAAAAAAAGAATTTTAAATGCAGAAAATAAATAATTAAAATAATTCATAACTCAAACAATTCGATCAATCAACTAAATGTGGAGAGAAGGAGGTGAGAACATGTTCTCAATCAAAGGCTTACATGCCCGTGAAAATAAATAACCAATGTTTAGAACAGTCAAAATCAAGTCTTCTAAAGTGTGGGATCGACTCCCAAATCCTAGCCGATCTCCTCGAATGCGTCGGAGTCTTTCGCCTAAAAATCATCTCACGTACTCGACTCCTCAAAATCTGAAAATGATATCGGTATAGCACCGTGAGCCGAGGCCCAGTAATACAACAGTGTGCATGGTATGATATCATACTATACAAGTTTTTAACCAAGGTATGCATCTCAATCGTATAATAAGGATGACATGAATATGAGGGTGAATGCAAGTGAGTACGGGATGTAAATGCAACTAGTACACATAACCACATAGGATCTCCATTCTCCTTCCTGCACTAGGAGCGGTCTCATTGACCCATCTGCAGGATATAATAACATCTGGGGCCTTTCATCCTAGGGTACCGAACCCTGATTAATTGATAAAACTAATATAAACGTATATAATATACTTCAACCCCGTTCCCTTATGCACCCCTTATATAAAATGACGTGATGATCATGGTATGACAAAAATATGGTACTAGGGTTACATGGCATAAACACACATGTATTTAACATTTAAATAAAAATATAAAATGAACCAATGATCATTAAGAGTAATAATATGGGAACGAATTAGGGTTAACCATGAATAATATGTAACAATCACCGAAGGTCACGATCAACACGGATGAATAATATAAGTGAAAATCACAAGACAATCCAATACACCATGCCGAACCCTATGAGGGATCCATGACACAAGGTCGAACCCTAAAGAAGGATCCAAGATACTTGGCCGAACCCTATAAGGGATCCAAAACACATGGGTGGGATCCCCATACATACAAGTATAGGTCAACCCATCTAGGGTTTAGTCAAACAACAAGACTAAAATCTTAATAGTCAATAATCATGACCAAACCACTAACAATTAATAGGTTTTTACAAAAAAAATGTACTGCCTTATAAAAATTATAACTAAATAAATATAAATTAGAAAAATATAAACTCAATGAATTTAAAAACTAGATTTATAGAGGTTTTAAGAAAAATAAATAGAAAAAATATTCAGATTCAAAATATAGGTCGAAACCCTTAATTAAGTGAACCAGACAGAATTTGGGATTCTAGGTTTTACAGAAAAGTCTCGCACATTTGAAAAATCATAACTTAATCAATACAAATCAAAAAAATACAAACTCAAATGTTATAGAAACTAAATTTATAGAGGTATTTAAAAAAAATAAATAAATAAATATTCAGATTCAAAATATAAGTTGAAACCCTTAATAAAGTAGGCTGGACAGAATTTGAAATTCTGGGTTTTACAAAAAAGTCCAGCACATTTGAAAAATCATAACTTAATCATTTTCAATCAGAAAAATACAAACTTAAAGGTTTTAAAAACTATATTGATAGAGGTATGAAAAATAATTAGAAAAATATTTAGGTTAAAAATATAGATTGAAATCTCAAATGAATTAGACCATGTAAAATCTGGAATTCTGGGTTTTACAGAAAAGTCCAGCACGTTTGAAAAATCATAACTTAATCAATACAAATCAGAAAAATACAAACTCAAATGTTTTAGAAACTAGATTTATAGAGATATCCATGAAAAATAATTGAAAAAATATTTAGATTAAAAATATAGATTGAAATCCCAAGTGAAGTGGACCATATAAAATCTGAAATTCTGGGTTATTTGTTAAGTCTAACAAATTAGAAAAATCATAACTTAATCAATACAAATCAGAAAAAAATAAACTCAAAAGTTCTAGAAACTAGATTGCTAGAGGTATCTATGAAAAATAATTAGAAAAATATTTAGATTAAAAATAGAGATCAAAATTCTAAGTGAAGTGGACTGTGTAAAATCTAAAATTCTGAGTTTTTTGGTAATGTCCAATAACTTAGAAAAATCATAACTTAATCAATATAAATCAAAAAAATAAAAACTAAATGATTTTGAAAAATAGATTCATAGAGGTATTTAAAAAAAATAATTATAAAAATATTTAAATTATAAAAATATAACAAAAATGATAAAGAACATAGTCATCCGTTATATGTGTAAAAGAAACTATGGCCAAACCCATCATGGTGGCCCAAAATATAGAGCAACCCAATAAGAATAAAGTAAATATTGTTGAAATTAATTTATAATGACTATCAACCATTATCTAATGAAAGGAAAATAAAATCTTGAAGAAAAATAAGTATAGGATGGATCAAGTGCACTTACCTCAAGATTTCTTGAACTTTAATGAAAATCAAAAGTTTCTTCAAATTTGAAAGTCGTCGGATCGTCCTCTCCTCAGGGTATGTTCTTCTATTCAGAGTCCCCATCAATTCTCCCTTATTGCTCGAGTGCGATCGGTGCCCGGATGAAAGTTTAATGGAGCTTTCTCTATTATTTGATGGAGTTGGGTTTGTGAAAGCTTCTAAAGCTTTAGGGTTTTCATAAATAAGTTTAGGGAAGGATTAGGGTTTCTATTTTAGTGGAATTCGTAACTATCAAAGGGATGACTTTTTCAACCCTCAAAAACTTATATTTTACACTACTAATGGGTTAGAAATTGGCCCAAGGCCCATATATATCAATAGGCTTTATTTAAGAATATTATTAAGCCCAAAAGACTTCTAGATTAGCCATACAGGCCCACCCAATAATCATAATACAAATAATTATTAATTAATTCAATTAAACTATATTACATAATTTAAAAGTTCATACAATAACGTATTGACACATGGCACACACATAAATCATAAAAAGTAGTCTAAATACATAAAAATTATAAAAAAAAATGTTCAAAGTACCGAAAAAAAATACCAAATGACATTGGAATGATCTGAAAGTGATTCGCGGGTCCCACATGCCTATTAAATAAATAAAATATAATTAAATATTAATTTTGAAAAAATATAAGAATTGTATGAAAGTTCAAAAATTACGCAAATACTATTTTTGTCAAAATCTCCAAAAATTTTCGACTAGAGTTTTCATGTCTCAAGAAATGTTCTAAATTTCACAGATAAGTTGGTAAAGATAAAATAGAAATATTTTTGGTGTCTCGGGCACACAAAATAATTTTTTTATAAAAGTTCTAGAATGTTAGCTGGGTAAAGAAAAAGTCCCCTACAAGTTATGGTCCATTATTTTTAGCAAGAATTTAGCCCTAAAGAACGAGTTTCAAAAAAAATAGGTTTTTCAAAGTTGTCAGGATGAAACCAAATTAAATACACATACTCAAGCATTATATTAAACCATAAAAACAATAATAGAAGTTTGAAAAAGTTTTAGGCTTGGTAAATTTACCATAATACCCTAGAATAAAAGTTCAAATAAACACAATGAAAGCAATTTGGTTGTAATGTAATGAGCGTACAGCTTGTGAGGTTAAAAGAGAACCCTGAACTATCAACCAACAGCTTTTATAGGTCAGGCTCGGGGGACACCCATTTTTTACCTCCATATTTTACACTCAGTTTGGCTTACCTACATAGAAGAAGAATCAATGGCTGATTTTTTGTGAGGATGATCTCTATAGTGAGGAGATCATCCTCACAAAAATTCAAATCATTCTGATATTCATAGATTGGTTTAGAAGCTGAAGACTTATGGACCATCGATTTTACCATTTAACATGAAAAACACATTTGATGGGGTTAGAAATTTCATAATGGGCTGATTTTTTGTTGGAATGATCTATATGGTGAGAGAATCATCCCCACCAAAAATCAGCCATTGATTCATCTTCTATGTGGGTAAGCCAAAATAGGTGTCAAAAATTGGGGTCCCCGAGCCAGACCCTTGAAGAAATATTGGTGAGGCTCGCTCTTGTTGTGGTATTGGGGGTCACATAAAAATACACCACGTGGAAACACTAGTCGGGCCATCGTGGCCCTACATGGCTCATATTTTTGTGTCTACTAAATTGCATGGATGTGTAGCCCAACCTTGGGTCATATACATAAAAAAAATCAGTTTGATTGGGTTTCTCTAGCCATAGATATTAGCACTTTCTTAAGATTGTGGATTCAAGTATGTTTTTTGCATGTTTTGGGTATTTAATCCAGTGGTTTAAAACTATCAATCTAGCTGATTTTTGGTATATATATCCCCACCAAGGGGTGGGCTAAACATCCATGTAATTAGTGGGCCCCAGTGCGCTGAATGAGTTTTCTAAAAAAGGATTTTGCACATAAATGTCATAAAACTTTTTCTGTATCAACATTTTCATTACCATTTAAATTCTTTTTCATGTAATTGTGGGTGGTCAGGCAAGTCTTGCTCCCATATTTTTACATGGAGTAGAATATTCTAACTTGTCCCACTCTACCATGTACAAATCATTGCACCTACGATGGCTCGACATGAAAATTCTCGTTGTAGGTCCACCCCTTAAAGGCATATTACTTGCTAGCATTCTTCTTTTAAAAAATGACTGTTACTACTATTCCTTGTGTTTGTGTCTCTATCATCCTCGGGATTCATACAACACAGATCTTGAGGAACATTCTGGTCATAAACGGTGATTTTATTAATTATTTGAACAATTTTCCTAAATTTTATCTTTAAAAAAATTTGTTTTTTGAGATATTCAGCTTAAAGTCATGTAGACATCATACTTTTAAGTTTTTAGATATTCAGCCCAAAGCACACTTTCCACGAATGATTAAATTCATGGTCCCTGCCTCATGAAATGACCACTCAAAAAATTGCACACATGTTAACTTGGAAGACTTGTTAATTATTGGGAAGAAAAAATAAATGTTATTTTCCACTTCAAATACCCATCACCCGGTGCCTGAGAGATACTCAGGGAAAGAGAGAGAGAGAGTGAAAAAACGAGAAACATGGCGACTCCAACGGTACAACCTTCTCCTCGCGATGATGCCAAAGAGCTTTACCGAGCTTTCAAGGGTAATCTCTATCTTGATCAATAGATTCTATTATCGTACATGTATGTATGTTAGAGGAGTTTGTGTAACTCTTGTTTTAGGCGTTTAAGCCTATATCTCAATCTTTTCAGTTTTGTTCTTGTTGTTGTTGTCGTAGTCGTCGTCGTCCTCGTCTTCTAAGGTGCATGGCATGTTTTGGACCGGGCTTTTAGTTTTAAGATTGAGTTGGCAAAAATCTTTTCATCACACCTATGCGCCACTCATGCAATATCTCTCTATTATCCCGACTCAACCTATTCATCAGACCCTTCTTGCGTGCCTCACACTGAACCCCAATATCCCACGAATGCAAAGCTCTAATGAGAACGCGGGAATATAAGAGTAGTGCTTGCCATGGTTTTAACGGCCGTTTAAACGGTAACCCCCCAAACCCGTTTCCATTAAAACCGTTTAAACACGTTTTATCGGTTTTGAAAAAAATGGCCTTTTTTTGTTTTAACGGCCGTTAAAATTGTTTAAACAGCCATTTAATTCTGAAAATTGTGCGAAAAAAAACGGCCGTTAAATCCGTTAAAATCCGTTAAATTCTATTTATTTTTTTAATTTTCAAATTTCAAAATTTGAATTTCAGCGCCATTTTTTCCGTTAAAATCCGTTAAATTCTATTTTTTCCCATTTTTTTTCATTTTTGCCCCTGGCCGTTTTAATCCGTTTTAACAGCCATTTAAACGGTTTAAACGGTAACGCCCCCAGTCTGTTTAACCGTTAAAACGGCCTCCTTTAAACCTTGGTGCTTGCATTACTCTCTCAAAAATGCCTTACAACTCTTGCTCACTCAAGGTTGTCTTACAAATGAGAGACCTCGATCGTTGGCTTAGATTAACTTTTGTGTCGTACATATAGTAATTAATTATGAAGTTTCTAAAATTGTTCTAAAAAGCTCCCTAGTCGTCCACAACCATCTCTTTCTTACATATACAAGATAGTTTTGAAATTCGGAAAATTTTTGAAACGAACCCTAGTTTAAGGTTATTTTCCAAAAAGAACCGTATTTTTTGAAATTTGTAAAAACAAACATAGGACAACAAACCATTAGGCGTATTCTCACAAAACTTTAAAATGAACGAATTGCCCTCTTCAAACGATGCGCCAAACGGTTTGGCGTATGTTGTTATAAGATGTCATATTGTTAGACGTTTATTTTTTACCGTGTTAACTTGAAACCCACATGAGGATGAGTTAAGGGATGATTTTTGGTGATAATATTCTTCTCAATGTGGATATCAACAACACAAAAAATTAGCCCATTCCAACATTTGTAGCCTTGTGAAAAGTAGATTGCAAATTGAAAAATTTTGGACCATCCATTTTCACCGTTAAATTTAGGTCAGTACTTGGTACGGTTAGAAGTTTTAAAAATTACAGATTTTTGGTGAGGGTGATCTCCATGATGAGGAGATCACCCTCACCAAAAATCATCCCTTAACTCATCTACATGTGGGCCCCACATTCATTAGTAAGAATATTAGTAAGAATTCCATTAGTCATAAATTGGCGCGAGCCAATTTCTAAATTAGAAGTATTGGAATGGGATGATTTTTAGCGAGGATAGTCTCTGTGGTGAGGAGATAATCTTCACAAAAATTCAAATCATTCTGATATTCATAGACTGGTTTAAAAGTTGAAGAATTATGGAACGTTTATTTTCATCCTTAACTTGAAAACCACATTTAATGGGGTTAGAAATTTCAGAATGGGCTGATTTTTTGTGTCCTGTTTAGAAATAGTTTCAGGATTGAAATATCAAATTGTTCTCAATAAATATGAAGTTTTTATCTCAAGAATATAATTACTTTCCACAAAGTACTTATAAACTATCTCTGCATTTGTGATGATGCTTATTCAGGATTTTTGAGCTGCGACACCGGAGCAGTTGTCAATATCCTTGCCCATCGGGATGCAGCTCATCGTGCTCTAATCCAACAAGAGTACAGAAGCATGTATTCTGAAGAACTTACCACACGCTTGTCTTCAGAGCTTAAGTTTAGTGGCAATGTGAAGGTATTTAACCATGCCAATATCTTGGTTACCTTGCCAATGTCTAAAAATCAAAATTCTAAATTAGTGAAGGCTGAACTTGTTGGTTAATGTGTACTTACTAATTTATTTATTGCTCGTCTTAGAGAGCCATTTTGCTTTGGCTTCAAGGTCCAGCTGAACGTGATGCAACCATATTGAGAGAGGCATTACATGAGGACATAGTCAGTGTGCAAGCTGCTACTCAAGTAATATGTTCTCGTACCCCATCCGAAATACCTCTATTTACACAGCTATACCATGCAAAGTTTGGTGTTCACCTTGCACACGATGTCGAATATCAAGCAATGGGAGATCACAAAGAGGTCATCTCCCTCTCTCTCTCTTTCTCTATTATCTGTCCATTTGGGTGACAAAATCAAATATAACTAATGTAGCTAGATGATCGTGCAACCCTTCTTTCCATTGTAATGTACAAGTTACAACAGCCTCCTCATTCTGTTTTGTTGACTTTGAGTATTCTTCATGTCTATCATTTTCTAATGCTTCTATACAAATTGTAAATTGCGTACTCCTAAACTGTTCCTAGGCTGAATTTCTGTGTTTTCTCAATTTTCTTTTCCGACATAAGGAGAATGTTAGCTAATTTCCTGAAAATTTAGTCATTTTTCTATAAAATCCATCATGTAGTTGCTGCTTGCATATTTAAATACGACACGTTCGGAAGGATTGGAAGTTGATCAAGTGATAGTAGATGAGGATGCCAAGGCTCTTTTCAAAGCTGGAGAGAAAGAATTGGGAACTGATGAGAAAACTTTCATCCAAATCTTTAGCGAACGCAGCAGGGCACATTTGGCTGCTGTTAGTTCTGCTTACTTAGATATGTATGGAAACTCGCTTTAAAAGGTATATTTCCTTAGAAATGTCCTATCTATCCCTCCTTGTTAAATTCGATCTATACTCTTCTTGTGATTCTTATACAAATATTCGATCTATTGCAGGCAGTAAAGAAAGAGACATCTGGAAATTTCGAGTATGCTCTAATGACAATACTAAAATGTGCTCAAAATCCTGCTAAGTACTTTGCAAAGGTATCCTCACATATTTTTAGTTGGGTGGTTCTTATGTTTCTGAAGATCTATATACTTTCGCCTCAAAGTGGTGCGAGTATAGTCCTCACATTTAGGGACATCACAAGTGTGCTTTTCTCAGTTTTGATGCTTTCTAGAATTTTACACACATATTTTTTGTAATCCTTGTGAAATAAGTTACCTGAAGAAGGCCTTTTGACACTTTAAAAAACTTTGCAGGTGTTGTACAAGGCAATGAAAGGCTTCGGAACCAATGGCACTACACTTATAAGGGTAGTTCTGACAAGAGCTGAAATTGATATGCAGTATATAAAGGTTGAGTACCAGAAGAAGTACAAAAAATCATTGAGTGATGCAATTCACTCGGAAACGTCAGGCCATTACAGGACCTTTCTTCTTTATCTTGTGGGTACTAGCCAGATATAGGTGGGTGTTGATGTTGGAGATCATCTGTACGTTTATTACTTGTATTGCAATCCGCAACTCCGTTTGCAGTTAAGTTTCTTCCTTGAATGCTTGTTTGACTGTTTGTGTAATGAAGCTGGATTATGTTTGATGGTTACAATGTTTCTTGGCTTACTTATTTTTATATCATAGGCTTGTAATGCATATGAATCTTTATTCAGAAGCCTATCAAATTGGTGAAATAATCTACGATACGAAAGAGCTTAGAAAACAAACAAACCTAGGTGATTTAAACTGAAACAATCTGAATTCCTCTTTGCCCTTTTTGCTCATGTATTTCCCAACAACCCGTCCATAGATTGGCACCTTTAGTGAGGTCCTTCGCTAAAACCGTTACTGGTTTTGCATTATTATTTCATAGGGACCAAAAAGGAACTAAAATTTGGACTTGGGGGAGCTTAGAATAAACATCGTAAGTTAAAGGCTTTTAAAACTCCCCGTCTTTTTAGTTTCTTTTATTTTTCTCTTCTAGAGGTTTTTGGTCACAGGCATATAAATTTATCCTAAATCAAAGCTACCCATTTTTTGACTTGTAGAGCTTATGGGGTTGTGAATTACTATTATCCAGCATGAAACTTTTTGTGTCTTGTCTATCTTTAGAGTAGATAATTACTATTATATATCCGACCGACTCTCCTCTGACCTGTTGGTCCCACGCTGCACGAAAGTCCTCCTTTGGTGATGGAGGATAGACCAAGTACTGAGTCCTCATAAAAGCTGACCTCCTCTATTGCCCCTAACTGATGTACATCTGAAGTAACAAATCCTTGAAGACGAGTAAAACTTCCATCACAATGGGATTGCAAATCACACAAAACACAGCCAATGAGTTCTCAGCACGTACACCTAAAAAGCAAAAGCACATGGGTACGTTGCAAAGCACTTGTGTACGTGCCGAGAACTCATTGGCTGTGTTTTGTGTGATTTAGAATTTCGTGTGATGGAAGTTTTACTCCTTGAAGACCACCCATCTCTAGGGGTGTCAATGGGTCGGTTCCGGTTCGGTTCCTAAGGTGACCAGAACCGGAACAAACGGTTCCGGTTCTTATTGGTTCGGGTACTTATCGGTTCCTGTTCTCAAAGTGATGGTACCAGAACCGGAACCGATTATGTAGTTTTTGTCAGTTCCGGTTCCGGTTTCGGGTATAACGGGTCCAATCTTGGTAATATGAGAATTTTTACACTATATTTATATATTGGTTCCGGTTCTTATCGGTTCGGTTCCGGTTCTTATCGGTTTCGGTTCCATATTAGAGTACCGGAACCGTAACCATTAGTTTCCAGTTCAGTTCTGGTTCCGGTTCTTTTTAATCGGTTCCCAAAAAAGTGGTACCGGAACCGGTGTTTTCGTTTCCGGTTCCGATTAAATCGGGTAAAATTGACACCCCTACCCATCTCCCAGGCCAGAGAGATGATCTAGTCTGAGAGGGAACATGAAAATGTGGGAGAATGGAAGTGGGGTCGGGCTCCGTTGACAGATATAAAATGACAGGTCAAATGACAGGGACAAAATATAAGCCACGTGACACACTGTTATAGGACTATTACCATACGGATGTTTGTCCTATCCCATGACGGACCTACAAACCAAAAATCAGCCTGATTAGTGATTTATAATTGTTGCATCTTTGTACCTCAAATACTGCTCAAATTCCCACAGTTGAGATCAGTCCATGAAAATAAGTCCAACCCAAAGCCTATAAATCACTAATCAAGCTGATTTTTGGTTTGTAGGTCCACCATGGGATAGGACAAACATCCATACGGTCAGCGTCCTATAACAGTGTGCCACTTGGCTTATATTGTGTCCCTGTCATTTTATCTGTCATTTTAGATCTGTCAACGGAGTCCGACCCATGGTAGTGATTAGGTAACCATAAGGAAGTGCCCTAGTGGCTACGGGAGAGTTGATGGCATCTAACGTCTGTTGGAACATGATGTAGGGTATGTCAAGGGGTACAAATGTCTCAAGGTAGTGCATGATATGAAGAGCAATAGAGCTGATGTCATCACGATGACCTGATTTGTGAATCAAGTTGTATGATAGGATGAGATAAAGAACTCGGTAGAGGAGTTTTAGTAGGATGGCCTTAGATTTCATCATCTTGATGGTCCAAGGGAAAGACTGACTAAATAGATCATCAAGGATCTGGGCTTTGTCCTCCACAGGAAGAACAAGTGGGTATGTACTGGCATCATTGGGTCGATCGATCCCAATGACAGAAGATATTAAATCGGGGGTGATAGTCAAAACTACACCCCCCACCATGGTATTGAACTTGGGAGGGTCATAAGTGCTGGCATGAATGTTATAATAAAAATAACAGACAAGAACAGGATAGGTGATACTGTTAAATTCAAGAAGGGGAGTCCATCATACCTCTTCGAATGTTTTGCGGATCTTGACGAGTATATCGTGATCATAGATGATGTGCGCTCTAATGTGACCGCTCGATTTATCCCCTTGTGATGGTATTGAACCCTTATCTGTTAGTTCATGAATAAGGGGTATTGTTCCCCCTCATTTTCTTCCGCCAAGTGTCACCCTCACTTTCCTCTTGAAGCCATGAAGAAGGTGAAAAGAAGGCTAGAATTTTTGAAAAGGGGTTAAGGGTTTGGGGTTTGATATCGAGAAATCAAGAGATAAAGAAGTTTCGAAGGCTTTAAAGGGATGGGGGAGAGCTCGGTAGAGGATTAGAGAGAGTAAAATGAGAGGGGAGTGAGGATTTGAGGATTTATAACCCAAAATGTCTGTTCGGGTCGACTAGTCTGACCTCAAGAAAGTTTGACTTTCTTGACCAGCCGGTTGCTTGGTGAATCCAAACCGGTGCACCTGTCTCAAAAATGTATAAATGTCTCTTTAGTCCTATGGCTCGATCAATCCAAACCAGTTGCCCATCTTTCAAGACAAATATTCCCACAATACATAGATGAAGTCTAATTTTTCAAACAATTTTAAACAAATAGAGTGTTAAAACAATTATCCTAACATCTAATGGTCTAGCAATAACCAATTTTTAAGTTTGATGAATTTTTAGAAAATAGATTTCAAAGTTTTTACAGTTATCCAAAAGAAGATTGTAAAAGAATTAGAGATGTAAAGTTTAAAGTAGGATTTTAAAAAGATATCTCAGAAGTAATCGAATAAATCGAAATTGTCATCAGTCTCCTTCAAACCCTTAGTGGTGAATTCTATCACTACAAGAAAATAGGGTAATAGCGGCGGCCACGACTGTCGATAAAAGTTACGAAAACCGCTGGTAAAGCCTTTAGCGACAGCCACATCGGCGGCCGCAGCCCGCCATTAATTCCGCCATCGCTAAAGCTTTTCATGGAAGCCACCCCCAAAATTAGCCGCCGCTAAAATTCCCTCATAATTTAAAGACAAGTCGCGGACTATAACATTGTTACTAACGGTTATATTTCTTTTAGCTGCGGTGACTGAACGTTGCTCAAATTAAGTATTAGCAGTGGTGTTAGTTCGGCCGCCGCTAATACTTATTTTTAGCGGCAGTCAACAACCGCGACTAAAAGTAAATATTAGCGGTGGTTTTATTCTGGCCGCCGCTAATACTTAGTTTTAATGGCGGTCTTTCATTGTAAATTTGACTTTTAGAGGCGCTCAGTGACCGATGCTAATATAAGTAATAGCGGTGGCCAGGGAAAAAACACTACTAAATCTATGTTATAGCACCGCTAAAAATGGGACTTATTTTTGCTGAGAGTTTTAGCGGCGGCTCATGACCGCCGCTAAAAGTTTTTTTTTTTCACTTTTGAACGATGACCTGTAACCTGTAAGTACCTATAACCTGTATCAATTTTATTAATGCCAACTAAATCTACTAAACAAATATATAATAAAGTATTTATTAAAACATAAAAATTATTACAATATCCATAGTTCAGAAACATCTATAAAAAGAAAAGTAAACAAAAGAAACATGATCCATAGTAGGTCAATCATCATGCTGGGTCGTACAAAATGAAAAATAGTAAACTAATTAGAATAAGAAATGCTAAATTGTTTAAAACTCGAGTTAATTAAATATTTGAAATCCCTAAAAAACATACAACTAACTATATATGTTGCACTTCAAACCTATAACTGACTACAGTCTCCAAACCGGACCTCAGAATTTGACCCCATCTCTTCCGACACATTTGTTTCAACACGTTTGAAGTGTTACAAGAGGTTTTGAGATATTCAGACCTCGTTTACCTGATTGGAGCGCCGAGGTCTCGAAATGGATTTCATTCTTAAGTCTAAAATACTTAAACCTACAACTGACAACAATTTTTCAGCCGAACCTTGAAATTTGATCCCGTCTCTTCCAACACATTTGTTTGAACACATTTGAAGTGTTGGAAGAGGTTTCGGGATATTTGGATCTCCTTTGTCTGATTTGGCGGGACGTGATGCAACCATCGTGAAAGAGGCATCGACTCAAGGCATAATCGATTTGCAGGCTGCTACTGAAATAATATGTTCTCGTACCCCTTCCGAAATACATCAATTTACACAACTATACCATTCAAAGCTTGGTGTTCACATTGCAAACGATGTCGAATATCAAGCAATCGATGATCACAAAAAGGTCATCTCTCTCTCTTTGTCTCTATTATATGTCCATCTGGTAGCAAAATTATATATAACTATAATGTAACTATAATAGACACTTATATAGTTGCCCAAGGTCACAATCCGAGCCCAACCCGAGTTTTTGGCCGGGGTCAGACATCCAAGTTGAGCTCCACCCAAGCTTGGACCGTAGTCATGTGGTCTCGTCCAAGTTGCATCCCTAAATGATGGTACAACCCCTTCTTTGCGTTCTATCATAAAGGTTACAACAACCTCCTCGTTCTATTTTGTTGACTTGAGTATTCGTCATGTCAATCAAGTTGTAAATTGCATAGTCATAAACTGTTGCTAGGCTTAATTCCGGTGTTTTCTCATTTCCTTTTTGACATAGTGAGAATGCTAGTAATTTCCTAAAAAGTTAGTCATTTTTATGTAAAATCAATTATGTAGTTGTTGCTTGCATATTTAAATACAACACGTTACGAAGGATTGGAAGTTGATCGAAGGATGCCAAGGCTCTCTACAAAGCTGGAGAGAAGAAATTGGGAACCGATGAGAAGACTTTCATCCAAATCTTTAGTGAACGCAGTAGGGCACATTTGGATGCTGTTAGTTCTACTTACCATGATATGTATGGAAACTCGCTGAAAAAGGTATATTTCCTTACAGATGTCCCATCTACCCCTCTTGTTAAAGTCGATCTATATTCTTGTTGTGAATCTTATACTGATTCGATCTATTTCAGGCAGTAAAGAGTGAGACATCTGGAAATTTTGAGTATGCTCTCTTGACAATCCTAAAATGTGCTCAAAATCCTGCTAAGTACTTTGCAAAGGTATCCTTCCATATTTTTACTTGTTTGTGAAGATCTCGCACGTCGAAGGTGGTGCGAAGAAGGCCTTTTGATACTTTAAGAACTTTGCAGGTGTTGTACAAGGCAATGAAAGGCTTTGGAACCAATGACACTTATAAGGGTAGTTGTGACAAGGGCTGAAATTGATATGCAGTATATAAAGGTTGAATACCAGAAGAACTACAAAAAAGCATTGGGTGATGCAATTCAGTCAGAGACGTCATGCAATTACAGGACCTTTCTTCTTTATCTTGTTGGTCCCAACCATTAGCCATATATAGGTGGGTGTTGATGATGTTGGAGAACATATGTATGTTTATTACTTATATTGTAATCGACAACTCCATTTGCCCTTAAGTTTCTTCCTTGAATGCTTGTATGACTATTTGTTTAATGAAGCTGCATTATGTTTGATGGTTACAATGTTCCTTGGCATACTTCTTTTTATATCATGGGCTTGTTAATTATGCATACAAAATTTTATTTGGAAGCCTATCAAATGCGTAAAAGACTCAAAGTCATATTGGTGAAAAAATTTACAATATGAAAGAGCTTACTGCTCCTAAAAAGATGTTTTTCAACATTTTGGTAAGAGTTTATCCATTACCCAAGAACCTTGCATCCAAACAAGATCTTAAGTTCAAGAATTTGTGTCACACCCCAATTATCGACTTTAACTGAAGATTTTGAGCATCATATGAGTATTCAGACCCAAAGGTTTGAGAGCACTAAACATATGGCCGTGCTGGATATCATGGACTGTGCAGGGCATACTCTGACCTAGGTTTTATCTTTTCTTTAGAATAGAGGCATTTAATGAGGGAAGGTTTTTCCTTTGAATGTAGAGAGGCTTTTAATTGTGTCACATGGGTGGCAACTGCTTTATAATAATATAGATAGATGAGGCCTTTAATTGTGACAAACGAGGTGTCAAAAACCAGTTCTTGCTTTGTAATAGTATAGATAGATAAGCACAATGAAAGTTGGTTGTAATGTAATGAGCGTACTGTTTGTGATGTTAAACGATAAACAAGTCTTTAATTTTGTGGAGGTACACTCCAAACCACTATCAACCAACAGCTTGTAGTGATATTGGAAGAAATTTTGGTAAGGATTGCTCTCCTTGTGGTATTCACCACATGGAAACACTCTTCGGGCCCTCGTGTCCCTAGATCGTTCATTTTTTTTTTGGGCCTACTAACCACATGGATGTTTTATCCTCCCCTTGGTGAGGATATACATATGAAAAAATAGATTGGTTTTCTATAGCCATAGATATTAGCACTTTCTTAAGATTATGGATTCAAGTATGTTTTTTGAATGTTTTTTGGGTATTTAATCCAATGGCTAAAAATTATCAATCAAGCTGATTTTTGGTATATATATCCACCAAAGAGAGCCCTTTGCATCCACTTGATCACTATATGGCGCGCGCCAAATATGTCTTGCTCACCTCTTGGTGGACTGTGGATCTATCCACCAAATATAAGCTCGATTGCTGATGTCTGTCCATTGGCTAGATATTCCAAATCTATTTGGTGTGTATATAGGTCCACGAAAGACTAGAAAATAATTTATTGGGACAGCTTTTGCAACCGAAGCTTTGGTACCATCAAAGTGAATTTTGGTGTGTAGGTGGTTGTTCTTTGATGCAGACTTCTGCATCAAAATTTTAGACCCGTTTGGGCCCACTTGCCCCTTGAATATCTTGCCCACACTATGACAGAACACACCAAAAATCAGCATGATTGGTGATTTCTAGCCGTAAGATTTGAGCACTTTTTCATCATTGGCTTTATGAAAAGACCTATTAGTTCGAAGCCCATGATGAAAAAGTGCTCAAGTCCAATGGCTAGGAATCACTAATCACGCTGATTTTTGGTCAGTATGTCTATGTGGGCCAGATATGCAAGGGCCAAGTGGGCCTGAACAAGTCTACTAACTTGCAATTTGAGGGACTTCTGTATCAAAATTTTGATACAGAAGTCTGCATCAAGACGTGTACCAAGCATCCAGGGAGCAGGTGGGCCCAAAAGAGTCTACTACGTCCCATATTGAGGAACTTCTGCATCAAAAATTTGATACAGAAGTCCGTATCATAGGTTTTTCCGTGTGGAGCCCACGAAAGACTAGAAAATAATTTATTGGGATAGGGTTTTGCAAGCGAAGCTTTGGTACCGTCGGAGATGCTGCCATATATATATGTACATGTTGACTTGGAAGACTTGATACTTACTGGTTGGAGGGAAGAAAAAAAAAAGCTATTTTCCAATTCAAATACCCATTACCAGGTGCCTGAGAGATACAACAGGAACAGAGAGAGGGAGGGAGAGAGAGAGAGAGTGAAAAATCGAGAAACATGGCAACTCCAACCATTCCTCCTGTACAACCTTCTCCTCTTGACGATGCCAAACAGCTTTACCGAGCTTTCAAGGGTACGGTAATCTCTATCTTGCTCACTATATTTTATTATTGTTTAAGTTAGAGGAGTTTGTGTTACTCTTGTTTTAGAGAAGTTCTCACTTTTCATCACCAACCCTAAGAAATTTCTATTTTAACTATGATCCTTTCATCATTTATATTGTTGTGTTGTCGTCGTCTTCTTTTAGTTTTGAGATTTCGAGCTTGAAGTCATGGAGTTGGCAAAAATCTTCCCATCACACGCACCTGCGCGGTACTCATGCAATACCTATGTATTATCCCGAGTAAACCTATTCACCACCAAAACATATATAAAGATAGTAAAAGAAAACTCTAAGGCGAACACGTGAGAACAAGAGTAGTTCTTGCATTACTCTCTCAAAAATGCCTTACAACTCTCGCTCATTCTAGCTTGTCTTACAAATGAGAGACCTCGAGCCTTGCCTTATATTAACTCATGTGTCAAACATCTATGAATTATGAAGTTTCTAAACTTCTTCTAAAAACCTCCCTAGTTGTCCAAAACCATCTCTTTCTTACGTATACAAGATAGTTTTGAAATTTTATAAAGTACTCTACCCAACTCTAGATTATTCTAGTTTTCTCTATATAATTTTAGATTTCTCTCGAATTTTTTAACTTTTTTCTAGTTTAAGAGGATATGTAATTTATTTTCAAGTTCATGACCTTTCGCTATAACAAAGAAGGGAATGGGTATGCCAAAAATGTTGTAAAAACTATTGTATGAAAATGTTGTCCCCCGAATATATATATAATATATTCGAATTGGGTCGGTTGCCAAAGGCTTCATGACCCCAGTCCCAACTCAAGTTTTGATCAGGTTCTATACTCAGGTCCAAGCCTAAGTACTACTGAACCCAACCCAAGCTCGAACCAAAATTGGGAACCCATTAGGCCCACGTTGGGCCCATCCGAGTTGCAGCGTTAATAATCTTGATATACATGTTCAACGTGGACTGTATTGGGCTGATGGGGTATTTAAATTTGAGAAAATGCATTTTCTACAATGATGTGATAAGCATAGGGTTGATAGATAAGCGTCGTACTGCTCTATGTGATGTTACAAGAGAAAGACAGAGACAGCGAATGACAGCCGTAGATTTCGGTACCAAGTGTACCTCTAGCACAGACATCTACGACTGTCATTCACTGTCATCTAATACTAAACGGTCCTTGCATCCAAATACAAATGGAAGGACTCTCAAACGTCGCTACCAATACATTTGTTTGTCGAAGTACTTATAAACTATATGCACTTGTGATGATGGTTATTTAGGATTTGGCTGCGACACCAGAGCAGTTGTCAATATCCTTGCCCATCGGGATGCAACTCATCTTGCTCTAATCCAACAAGAGTACGGAAGCATGTATTTTGAAGAACTTACCACACGCTTGTCTTCAGAGCTTCAGTTTAGTGGCAATGTGAAGGTATTCAAGCCTGCTTCAGTTTAGTGGTTACCTTGGTAATGTCTACAAATCAAAATTCTAAACTAGTGAGAAGGTTGAACTTTTTTGTTCATGTACTTACATATTTATCTATTGCTTCTCTTAGAGAGCCATTTTGCTTTCGCTTCACGATCCAGCGGGACGTGATGCAACCTTATTGAGAGAGGCATTAAGTGGGGATAAAGTCAATCTGCAAGCTGCGACTGAAGTAATATGTTCTCGTACCCCATCCGAAATTCATCAATTTACACAACTATACCATGCAAAGTTTGGTGCTCACCTTGCACACGATATCGAATATCAAGCAATCGGCGATCACAAAAAGGTCTTCTTCTTTCTCTATTATATGTCCATTTTGGTAACAAAATTATACATATATATATATATATATATATATATGAGAGAGAGAGAGAGATTGGGATAGAATGACTCATGCTATTCTTAATAATGGACTTGGGGCCGACACGCAGATGAGTTAAGAATTGATTTTTGGTGAGAATGAACTCCTCACCATGTAGATCATCCTTACCAAAAATCAGGAATTTTTAAAACTTCTAACCCTATCAAATATGGACCTAAATTTAAGGGCGAAAATGGATGGTCCAAAAATTTTCAATTTGTAATCCACTTTTCACAAGGTTACAAATGTTGGAATGGGCTGATTTTTTTTATTTTTTTTTTGAGGTTAATATCCATGCGGAGAAGAATATCATTACAAAAAATTAACAGTTAACTCAGGGGACACAAAATTTGACAATAAAAAAATTGGCGTGGGCCAATATATAAATTCAAAGTTTTAGAATGGGACAATTTTTGCCGAGGATGGTCTCTATGGTGAGGCGATCATCGTCACAAAATTTCAAATCTTTCCGATATTGGTAGCTTGGTTAAAAAATCGAAGAATTATGGACTGTCTAATTTTTACCGTTCCTTGAAAACCACAATTGAAGGGTTTGGAAATTTCAGAATGGGCTGATTTTTGTATGGGTGATCTATATGGTGAGGAGGTCATCCTCACCAAAAATCAGCCATTTATTCATCTTCCATGTGGGTATGACAAAAATTGTTGTCAAATTTTATGTCGAAATTTTTGTCCCTGGATCCCGACCCTATATATCAGGGGACAACAATTTCATACAACATTTTTGACAACAAAAATTGGCACAGGCCAATGTATAAATTAGAAGTCTTGGAATGGGGTGATTTTTAGTGAGGATGGTCTGTATAGTGAAGAGATCATCTTCACAAAAATCCAAATCAATCCGATATTCGTAGATCCGTTTACAAGTTGAAGAATTATGGACCGTTATTTTTATTGTTAACTTGAAAACCACATTTGATGGGGTTAGAAATTTTAGAATGTGCTGATTTTTTGTATGGGTGATATATATGATGAGGAGATCATCCTCACCAAAAATCAGCTATTGATTCAACTTCCATGTGGGTATGCCAAAATTGTTGTCCCCCGATCCTGACCTATATATATATATACTTTCAAGTTGAGTCTAGTTGCCCAAGGTCGCAGTCCGAGCCCAACCTGAGTTTGGTTGGGGTTAGAAATCCGCCAGGTTGAGCTAAACCTAAGCTTCATAAATGCCAGCCCAAGCATATCCCATGGTCAGGTTGGACCAGTCCAAGTTGCATCCCTAAATGATGGTGCAACCCCTTCTTTTATTTTGCTGATTTGAGTATTTTTCATGTCTATCATTTTCTAATGCTTCTATATAAATTGTAAATTGCATACTCATAAACTGTACTTAGGCTTAATTCATGTGTTTTCTAAATTTTATTTTCTGACATAGGGAGAATGATAGCTAATTTCCTGCAAATTTAGTCATTTTTATGTAAAATCAATCATGCAGTTACTGCTTTCATATTTAAATACAAAACGTTGCGAAGGATTGGAAGTTGATCAAATGATGGTAGATAAGGATGCCAAGGCTCTCTTCAAAGCTGCAGAAAAGAAATTGGGAACCCATGAGACGACTTTCATCCAAATCTTTAGTGAACGCGGTAGGGCACATTTGGCTGCTGTTAGATCTGCTTACCACGATATGTATGGAAATTCACTTGAAAAGGTATATTTCCTTAGAGTTGTCCCATCCATCCCTCCTTGTAAAATTCGATCTATATTCTCGTTGTGATTATTGCAGGTAGTAAAGAGTGAGACATCTGGAAATTTGAGTATGCTCTATTGACAATCCTAAAATGTGCTCAAAATCTTGCTAAGTACTTTGCAAAGGTATCCTCCCATATTTTTACTTGTTTGTGAAGATCTCGCACATCGAAGGTGGTATGAAAAATGCATTTTGACACTTTAAAAAACTTTGCAGGTGTTGTACAAGGCAATGAAAGGATTTGGAACCAATGACACTACACTTATAAGGGTAGTTGTGACAAGAGCTGAAATTGATATGCAATATATAAAGATTGAATACCAGAAGAAATACAAAAAAGCATTGCGTGATGCAATTCACTTAGAGACGTCAGGCCATTACAGAACCTTTCTTCTTTATCTTGTGGGTACTAGCCAGATATAGGTGGGTGTTGATGTTGGAGAACATCTGTATGTTTAGTACTTGTATTGCAATCCACAACTCCGTTTGCAGTTAAGTTTCTTCCTTGAATGCTTGTATGACTGTTTGTGTAATAAAGCTAGATTATGTGTGATGGTTACAATGTTCATTGGCATATTTCTTCCTTGAATGATTGTATGGCTTTTGTGTAATGAAGCTCCGTTATATTTGATGGTTGCATTGTTCCTTGGCATACCTCTTTTTATATCATGGGCTTGTTATGCATATGAATCTTTATTCGGAAGCCTATCAAATTAGTGAAATAATGGACAATATGAAAGAACTTAGAAAACAAACAAACCCAAGTGATTTAAACTGAAACAATCTGAATTCCTCTTTGCCTTTTCTGCTCATGTATTTCCCAACAACCCATCCATAGAAGGCACCTTTGCACCTTTAGTGAAGTCCTTTGCTAAAACTGTTACTGGTTTTACATTATTATTTAATAGGGACCAAATAGGAACTAAAATTTGGATTTGGGGGAGCTTAGAATAAACATTGTAAGTTACAGCCTTTTAAAACTCCCCCTCTTTTTAGTTTCTTTTATTTTTTCTCTTCTAGAAGTTTTTGGTTACAGGCATATGACTTTATCCTAGATCAAAGCTATCATCAAGGATCTGGGCTTTGTCCTCCAGAGGAAGAATAAGTGGGTATGTACTGGCAACATTGGGTCGATCGATCCCAATGACAGAAGATATCAAATCGGGGGTGATGGTCAAGACTACACCCCTCACCATGGTATTGAACTTAGGAGGGTCGTAAGTGCTGGCATGAATGTTATAATAAAAATAACAGACAAGAACG
Source organism: Euptelea pleiosperma (assembly GCA_035048495.1). NCBI lineage: Eukaryota > Viridiplantae > Streptophyta > Magnoliopsida > Ranunculales > Eupteleaceae > Euptelea > Euptelea pleiosperma. The sequence goes on along the minus strand of CM068544.1, from coordinate 17,760,520 downwards.
GGAAATGTGATAATGTTAAATTCAAGAAGGGGAGTCCATCATACCTCTTCGAATGTTTTGCGGATCTTGACGAGTATATTGTGATCATAGATGATGTTGCGCTCTAATGTGACCGCTCGATTTATCCCCTTGTGATGGTATTGAACCCTTATCTGTTTGTTCATGAATAAGGGGTATTGTTCCCCCTCTTTTTCTTCCGCCAAGTGTCACCCTCACTTTCCTCTTGAAGCCATGAAGAAAGTGAAAAGAAGGCTAGATTTTTTGAAAAGGAGTTAAAGGTTTGGGGTTTGATCTCAAGAAATCAAGAGTTAAAGAAGTTTCAAAGGGTATAAAGGGATGGAGGAGAGCTAGGTAGAGGACTAGAGAGAGTAAAATGAGAGGGGAGTGAGGATTTGAGGACTTATAACCCAAAATGTCTATTCGGGTTCCGGAGCTGTGATTTTGTAGAGCGCGTCGACCGGTCTGACCTGAAGAAAGTTTGACTTTCTTGACCAGCCAGTTACTTGGTGAATCCAAACCGGTGCACCGTCTCAAAAATGTATAAATGTCTCTTTAGTCCTGTCACTCGATCAATCCAAACCAGTTGTCGATCTTTCAAGACAAATATTCCCACAATACATAGATCAAGTCTAATTTTTCAAAGGGTTTTAAACAAATAGAGTGTTAAAACAATTATCCTAACATCTAATGGTCTAGCAATAACCAATTTTTAAGTTTGATGAATTTTTAGAAAATAGATTTTAAGGTCATTATAGTTATCGAAAAGAAGATTGTAGAAGAATTAGAGATGTAAAGTTTTAACGTGGGGTTTTAAAAAGATATCTCAGAAGTAATCGAATAAATTGAAATTATCATCAGCTTCCTTCAAATCCTTAGCGGTGAATTCTATCACTACAAGAAAACAGGGTAATAGCGGCGGCCGATAAAAGTTACGAAAACCGCCGGTAAAGCCTTTAGCAACGGCCACATCGGCGGCAAGCCACATCGGCGGCAATAGCCCGCCACTAATTCTGCCGTTGCTAAAGCTTTTAGTAGCGGCCACCCCCAAAATTAGCCGCCGCTAAAATTCCCTCATAATTAACGGACAAGTCGCGGACTATAACATTGTTACTGGCGGTTATATTTTTTTTAGATGCGGTGACTGACCGTCTCTCAAACTAAGTATTAGTGGCGGTGTTAGTTCGGCCACCGCTAATACTTATTTTTAGCGGCGGTCAACAACCGCGGCTAAAAGTAAATATTAGCGGCGGTTTTATTCTAGCCGCAGCTAATACTTAGTTTTAGTGGCGGTCTTTCATTGTAAATTTGACTTCTAGAGGCGCTTAGTGACCGATGCTAATATAAGTAATAGCAGCGGCCAGGGAAAAAACACTGCTAAATCTATGTTATAGCGCCGTTAAAAGTGCGACTTATTTTTGTCGAGAGTTTTAGCGGCGGCTCATGACCGTTGCTAAAAGTTTTTTTTCTCACCTCTGAGCGATGACCTATAACCTGTATCAACTTTATTAATGCCAACAAACAAATATATAATAAAATATTTATTAAAACATAAAAATTATTACAACCGGACCTCAGAATTTGACCCCATCTTTTCTGACACATTTGTTTCAACACGTTTGAAGTGTTAGAAGAGGTTTCGAGATATTCAGACCTTGTTTACCTAATTTGGGCGCCGAGATCTCGAAATGGACTTCATTCTTAAGTCTAAAATGCCTAAACCTACAACTGACAATAATTTTCCAGCCGAACCTTAGAATTTGACCCCGTCTCTTCCAACATATTTGTTTGAACACATTTGAAGTGTTGGAAGAGGTTTCGGGATATTTGGATCTCCTTTGCCCGATTTGGGCATCAAGGTCACGAAGTGGACTTTAGTGCTAAGTCTAAAATGCCTAAACCTACAACTGACTACAACTTTCCAACTGGAACTCAGAATTTGACTATGTCTCTTCCAACACATTTGTTTCAACAAGTTTGAAGTGTTAGACGAGGTTTCGGGAGATTTGGATCTCGTTTGCCCAATTTGGACGTCGAGGTCTCGAAACGGACTTCACTCTTAAGTTTAAAATGCCTAAACCTACAAATGACTACAACTTTCCAATTGGACTTCAAAATTTGACTCCGTCTCTTTGAACACATTTGTTTCAACACGTTTGAAGTGTTGGAAGAGGTTTCAGAGATTCAGATCTTGTTTGTCCGATTTGGGCGTCAAGGTCATGAAATGCACTTTAGTGCTAAGTCTTAAATGTCTAAACCTACAATTGACTACAACTTTCCATCCGAAACTCAGAATTTGACTCTATCTCTTCCAACACATTTTTTCAACACGTTTGAAGTGTTGGAAGACGTTTTAGGAGATTCGGATGTCGTTCGCCTGATTTGGCTATCGAAGTCTCGAAATGGACTTCACTCTTAAGTCTAAAATGCCTTTTTTTTTTTGCTAAATGATAAATATATTGAAGAGAAAAAAGAAGAAGGTTGTACAAAGCGCGCAAAGGCAGAGAACTCTCTCTTATGGCATCCTAACTAGGTTGGCACCCCGAAGAAAAAATTCTTCAAACCTAAGGCAAAGACAAAAAGAAAAGAGGAATCACTCAAATCTGTAATACTTGAAGTGTTGGACGAGGTTTCGGGAGATTCAGATCTCGTTTGCCCAATTTGGATGTCGATGTCTCGAAATGGACTTCATTCTTAAGTCTAAAATGCCTAAACCTACAAATGACAACAGCTTTCTAACCAAACCTCAAAATTTGACTCTGTCTCTTCCAACACATTTTTTCAACACGTTTGAAGTGTTGGAAGAGGTTTCGGGAGATTCGGATCTCATATGCTCGATTTGGGTGTCGAGGTCACAAAATAGACTTTAGTTTTAATTTGAAATGTCTAAACCTAGAACTGACTACAACTTTCCAACCGAAACTAAGAATTTGACTGTCTCTTCCAATACATTTGTTTCAACACGTTTGAAGTGTTGTAAGAGGTTTCGGGAGATTCAGATCTCGTTTGCCCGATTTGGGCGGCGAGGTCTCGAAATGGACTTCACTCGTAAGTCTAAAATTAATGCCTAAACCTACAATTGACTACAACGTTTCAACCGGACCTCAGAATTTGACTCCGTCTCTTCCAACACATTTGTTTCAACAAGTTTGAAGTGTTGAAAAATGTTTCAGGAGATTCAGATCTCGTTTGCCCAATTTGGGCGTCAAGGTCACGAAATGGACTTTAGTGCAAAGTCTGAAATGTCTAAACCTATAACTGACTACAACTTTCCAACCGAAACTCAGAATTTGACTCTGTCTCTTTCAATACATTTGTTTCAACACGTTTAAAGTGTTAGAAGAGGTTTCGGGAGATTTAGATCTTGTTTGCCCGATTTGGACATTGAGGTCTCGACATGGACTTCACTCTTAAGTCTGAAATGCCTAAACCTACAAATGGCTACAACTTTTCAATCGGACCTCAAAATTTGACTCCGTCTCTTCCAACACATTTGTTTCAACACGTTTGAAGTGTTGGAAGAGATTTCAGGAGATTCATATCTCGTTTGCCCGATTTGGGCATCAAGGTCACAAAATGGACTTTAGTGCTAAGTCTGAAATGTCTAAACCTACAACTGACTACAACTTTCCAACCGGAACTCAGAATTTGGCTCTATCTCTTCCAATACATTTGTTTCAACATGTTTGAAGTATTGGAGGAGGTTTCTGGAGATTAAGATTTCGTTTGCCCAATTTGGGCGTCGAGGTCTCAAAATGGACTTCATTCTAAAGTCTAAAATGCCTAAACTTACAAATGACTATACAACTTTCCAATCGGACCTCAGAATTTGACTCCGTCTCTTCTAACATATTTGTTTCAACACGTTTGAAGTGTTGGAAGAGGTTTTGGGAGATTCAGATCTTGTTTGCCCGATTTGGGCGTCCAGGTCACGAAATGGACTTTAGTGCTAAGTCAGAAATGTCTAAACCTACAATTGACTACAACTTTCCAACCGAAATTCAAAATTTGACTGTTTCTTCCTACACATTTGTTTCAACACGTTCGAAGTGTTGGAAGAGGTTTCGGGAGATTCGGATCTCGTTTGCGCGATTGGGTGTCGAGGTCCCGAAATGGATTTCACTCTTAAGTCTAAAATGCCTAAACCTATAACTGACTAAAACCGAAATGCTTAAAGTTTTCCAACAAATTAAGCTAGTATTTAAAATTGGACATACCTCATCGTCATCCTCTAGGTCATCCACCAGGTCCTCATCGTCAGGATGATGCTCATTTTTGGCTGGGAGGATGTGACGGGGTCCCCATGGAACGAAACATGTCCGCAAACTGCTACTGCATCTGCATCGTTATATCTCTCCACAGTTGCTCATCTCCCTCCACCTGGTGATGGTCCCTCATCAACAACTGCTGCTGCACCAATTGAAGCCCTTGTTGCATAAGAGTCAACTCCTCCTGATGACAAGCCTCATGCTCTGACATCTGTGTTTGCAATTGTGTCAGGTCATTTTGAAGGACGACGTAGTTGCTCCTCCGACTGGAGGAAGCACTAGGGGTACCAAATAAAGTAGGAGTAGGGCCTAGGACGTAGCCGCGTACACGACCATGCCTCTCTGGAACCATCACAGTCGTGTAGATGGCATCGACGTCGAGAGTAGAGGACTCTCTAGTATATGACAACTCCATAAATTTGGATTGCATTAAAATAAATTAATTACTAGACGACTAACTATATATTATTATGTATAATAAGCATCTTCCATACCATTATTTCAGCCAACCCCTCATCAACAGGTGACCCATCTTTACGTGTATGGGTCAGTCTAAATAACTCTAATCTACTCAGTGGAGTACCATTGTTACTCCGAGTCTATCCTTGCAAAAAATAGATAAATTGTTAATAGTTATAAGTCATTGTTAATTTCAAGTCAATGGTAGTGAGCTTACCGCATCGTCCCTATAACGGGCAAAGTCTTCATTCCCCAGCATGATTTATTCTTTTTTTTTTGCAGTTCGCTTTGTTTCTTACCGATACCGCCTGCATAAATGAATTATTTTTTTGAATAATATCTTCACATATAGGAAATGGTTAACTAACTAATAATGTTTTTCATACCTTGAACTTCTCACTACTCCAGTAATCGACAAGCCAGATCCAATCCTCCTCTGTGACTCCATCAGGTTTATTGTGGAGTCAATCCTGACATGTCTCATTGGTATCATAATTCCTTTTCATATCACCTCGCCATTCTCTAAATCTCTTGCCCAGTGAAATAGGGGTTTTTTCGGTCGTAGGACGAAAATCCCAGTTTCAACACATTTGTAAAATTCGAGTTTTAGTCCTGCAAAATATAACAATTCTTACACAGTGGAAATGTATCGGATGTCGATTCACACTCGGAGTTAGTCGGGTTAGCACAATGAGACCCATAAAATAACGAAAAATGATACAGAAATTGATGGAGGGGTGAGAGTGGTAGAAGATTCGACATTTAAAACATCCCTTATGAGTTTAAGAGATCGACTATTTGCAAATAAAAGATAAAAAATCAAAAAATCAATATGAATTAAATTACATTTATTTATTCTGAAAATGAGATCTATTACAACGCTTATTTAAAGAAATAATGCAACTAGAAATAAAAGAAATTAAAAAACTACATACTTAGAGAGAAACTATTTTTAGAGAGAGAAAGTGAGTAAATTAGAGAGAGAAAGTGAGAGGAGAGAGAGAGAGAAAGTACTAGAGAGGGAAAAGTAGAATTTTAGAGAGATTTCTAGAGAGAGAAAGTAACCTAGACAAAGAAGCATAGGTTTTAGAGAGAGAAAAGGTGTGAGGTAGAGAGTGAAGATATGCCAGACTTACCAACTTACCGAAAGTTCATGGCTATTGGTTCTCAAAAGATATCCAATGGCCATGAATACTGTGAAGGATTGAAGGAGGTGGCTTGGAGATGAGATGGCGATGCTTTGCTGGTTTGGAACCTACAACTTCGGTGTCAATGGAATTGTAAGTCGAGGTGTAGTGCAAGGAGGTAGCAACTCCTTATTCGAACTTTTATTCTCAGTATATTATCATTGTTTTAAATTCAAGTTCATGTATTATTGAGTTTTGAGTACAATAACCATATGTCAATGGACTATGCATGTTACTGTCTTATAATTTTTGTTTTCATGTTTCATGTTTTCATCGACTGTTTTTTCCTAGAGATGCAATCTTGAGTAGTTTAAACCACATCCCCGCTACTGGGCTTTTCCCCAAAAGCTCACCCACCCTCAGACTTTTTGCAGAGAATCGAGGAGAGTTTGGCAAACAAAAAGAATAACAGGAGGTATTCAATTAAAGAGACTTGGATATGGTCAGAGAGACGACGTTGGTAGAATTTGCTCCTATTAAGTATAGCTTTATTCTCCGCTGAGAATTAACTCTGTCACTTTGAATTATTGTATACGAAGAATAGAACCACAACATAATATGTGTATAATCATACCTCAACTCATACTTTATCTCATGTATTGAACAACTATTTAGAATATAGGAAAAAAAATTCTTAAAATTTTCGTCAAATGATAGACAATTCATCATGTTGACAATATCCTAAAATATAATACTTGAGATCCTATTTTCGTTGCTTATCAGCTTCTGGAGTTATAATTTTAACTCTGGAGTATAGTAATCGTATGGATAAAGACTGTTAGGTGAACGCCTCACATCTCGAGATCTGTGTCAGATTTTGGGGCGTGACAATAGTGGGCCTCAAACCATAAATCAATATGGGTCTACAGTGACGTGCACCCCAAGCAAAGTCTAGAAAAATTAAAGAAGTTACAATCCACTCTCTTGACCAAAATAGATTAAGATATTCAATGAGGAACTAAAATGCTTCTCTGTATATACAATCATGAACTAACCTCTTTTTGTAGATATACAAATGTAGGGAGGTGATGAAGCGTCGGTAGGATGCTTTTCCAATATCTTCTATAAGAAGAAACCTGAAAGGCTTGAGCAAAAGAATTACTATGTGCCCACAAATTAAAGGGCCTTCCTTTAAGGGTTTATCTTTCTAAAGTGTATAAAGGAGGAAGGGATTGCTAAGACTATGAATTTTTGGCCCATCATTAGGTGGACCTACATAACACAAATCAACCCGATTTGTTATCTCTAACCATTGGATCTATGTACCCCCAAATAATGCTAAAACCCCACGGTTAAAAATCAACCCATGAAAAATACTCAAATTCAACGGTTAGATATCACCAATCAAGATCCATTTAGGGATGCTGTCAAACATCCTTACAATCAGTGGTTTCTAAGAGTGTGCCATGTGGTTCATACAGACGTCCGTGTCTATGCCCAAAGATGTCGGTGAACAAAAAATAATATTCACCACTGTTAGATAGGAGTCTAGTTTTGCTACCAAAAGTTTTTGCTCACCAACATCCACATGAGTCACGTGAAAAGTGACACTATCGTCCTGAGGACCACCGTCATCCTTGTCCATTATTGGAGGCACACTCCAAACCCACTTACCTGGACTGTCCCGTGGAGTACTCTTTCAGGACCATTAACCTTATGGATGTTTAGCCCGTCTTTTGGTGGACCCATAATTAAAAATTAGCTTAATTGGTGATCTCCAACACTCATGTTTTAGAACCTAAAAGTTAACTCAAAATTTAACTTCCAAAAATCAGTCCATTAAAATGATCAAGTCCAACAATTAGAGATCACCTGTTAAACTGTATTCTTTGTGTAGGGTCCGCCAAGAAGTGAACCAAACATGCATGGATCTCGGGTTCCCTGCTCGTGCCTCAACAAACCATATGTTCAGCCCATCACAAACCAAAAATCAGCCTGATAGTGATATCAAACCGTTAGATTGAAATCTTTTTAATTAGTTGATTTTTCACAGTAGGATTCAGCATTATTCGAGGTACTCAGATCCAAAGGTTAGAAAATTACTCAGATCCAAAGGTTAGAAAATCACCAATCAGAATGATTTTTTGTAGGTCGACCTCGATCAGTGGTCTCTAAAAGTATACCACGTGATTCATACTGTGGTCAGTCCAATTAGTGGTCTCCTAAAGTTACTGTGGTCCGTCAAGAACTTTGTTGACGAAGGTCCGTCATAAAAGATATTATTGGGCCAAAGTGTGTCACTTGCATTTTAGAATTGGAAAAAGATGTCACAACGTATACCTGATACTTTTTGACATAAGGTAGCGCCATTTTTTGTTACTCACCGCTGCGCGCCCTCTGAGATCACTAACCAGATGGAGGTTTAGGACACCCTTTGATGGATATACAGACCAAAAATCAATCTGATTGGTAATCTCTAGCCATTAGATTTTACTACATTTTGAGACGTGTTTTTATCCTTTGATTCAACCTTCTTTTAATACTAAAATCTAATGGCTAGAAACTACCAATCAGGATGATTTTTGATGTGTATATCTACCAAAGGGTGAGCTAAACATCCATACAGTTAGTGGGGCCAGATGGTAGCAGCAACAAAAATCAGGCTAGCTGACACTAAAAAGTGTGAGGTATACCGTGTTACATGAGGATCCATTAGAATATTCTCTGTCAAACCGGGCCCTACTCTGCCATGAATATATAGAATCATAGATGGTTCCTTCCACTTTCAAAAAGGAGGGTCCACATAAAAAACAAAGTTAACTTTAATGGGTGGCAGCGACAGTTTGGAAAGCACAATGAAAGCAATTTGTGTTGGGAAAAGTAAATTATCTTTATGTTTGTTTAAACACAATGAAAGCAATTTGGTTGTAATGTAATGAGCGTACAGCATGTGAGGTTAAAAGAGAAAGTCTCTTTAATTTTGTTGGAGGCACACTCCAAACCACTACCCCGAACTATCAACCAACAGCTTTTATAGGTCAGGCTCGGGGGACACCCATTTTTCACCTCCATATTTTACACTCAGCTTGGCTTAGCTACATAGAAGAAGAATCAATGGCTGATTTTTTGTGAGGATGATCTCTATGGTGAGGAGATCATCCTCACAAAAATTCAAATCATTCTGATATTCATAGATTGGTTTAGAAGCTGAAGACTTATGGACCGTCGATTTTTACCGTTTAACATGAAAAACACATTTGATGGGGTTAGAAATTTCGTAATGTACTGATTTTTTGTTGGAACGATCTATATGGTGAGAGAATCATCCCCACCAAAAATCAGCCATTGATTCATCTTCTATGTGGGTACGCTAAAATGGGGGTCAAAAATTGGGGTCCCCAAGCCCGACCCTTGAAGAAATATTGGTGAGGCTCGCTCTTGTTGTGGTATTGCGGGTCACATAAAAATACACCACGTGGAAACACTAGTCGGGCCATCGTGGCCCTACATGGCTCATTTTTTTGTGTCTACTAAACTGCATGGATGTGTAGCCCAACCCTAGGTCATATACATAAAAAAAAATCAGTTTGATTGGGTTTCTCTAGCCATAGATATTAGCACTTTCTTAAGATTGTGGATTCAAGTATGTTTTTTGCATGTTTTGGGTATTTAATCCAGTGGTTTAAAATTATCAATCTAGCTGATTTTTGGTATATATATCCCCACCAAGGGGTGGGCTAAACATCCATGTAATTAGTGGGCCCCAGTGCGCTGAATGAGTTTTCTAAAAAAGGATTTTGCACGTAAATGTCATAAAACTTTTTCTGTATCAACATTTTCTTTACCATTTAAATTCTTTTCGGTAGACCCTTTTGTTGATCACTATATAGCGTCTAATATGTCTTTCTCACCGCTTGGTGGACCGTGGACCTATCCGCCAAACATGAGCTTGATTGCTGATGTCTATCCGTTGGATCTGAGTATCCAAAAAACATAGTGCTCAAATACAATGGCTAGATATTCCAACGGCTAGAAATCAGCTATCAAAATAAATCTTGGCGTGTAGTTCCACGAAAAGACCCAAAAATAATTTATTGTGACAGTTTTTGTGGGCGAAGCTTTGGAGTCATCGGAGATGCTGCCATATTTTGAGCAAGACTTGCCTGACCACTCGTGGTCAGATAGCCCACCCACAATATAAGCCAGGTGGAAATTTATTAGAGGACACCGACCGTTTAGATGTTTGGCCAATCCCTAGGTGGACCTACAAACCCAAAATCAACCTGATCAGTGATATCTAAGCGTTAATTGAAGTCATTTTCGTTGGTTGATTTTAACTGTAGGAATTTGAGCATTATTTACCATTATTTCCATATAAAGATCCAACGGTTTGAAATCATTAATCAGGCTCATTTTTGGCTTGTAGGTCCACTTACAGATTGGTCAAACATCTATACGGTCAAGATTCTCTAATAAATTGCCACGTGGCTTTTATTGTGGGTGGTCAGGCAAGTCTTGCTCCCATATTTTTACATGGAGTAGAATATTCTAACTTTTCCCACTCTACCATGTACAAATCATTGCACCTACGATGGCTCGACATGAAAATTCTCGTTGTAGGTCCACCCCTTAAAGGCATATTACTTGCTAGCATTCTTCTTTTAAAAAATGACTGTTACTACTGTTCCTTGTGTTTGTGTCTCTATCATCCTCGGGATTCATACAACACAGATCTTGAGGAACATTCTGGTCATAAAAGGTGATTTTATTAATTATTTGAACAATTTTCCTAAATTTTATCTTTAAAAAAAAAATTTTTTGAGATATTCAGCTTAAAGTGATGTAGACATCATTCTTTTAAGTTTTTAGATATTCAGCCCAAGGCACACTTTCCACGAATGATTAAATTCATGGTCCCTGCCTCATGAAATGACCACTAAAAAAATTGCACACATGTTGACTTGGAAGACTTGTTAATTATTGGGAAGAAAAAATAAATGTTATTTTCCACTTCAAATACCCATCACCCGGTGCCTGAGAGATACTCAGGGAAAGAGAGAGAGAGAGAGAGAGAGAGAGAGTGAAAAAACGAGAAACATGGCGACTCCAACGGTACAACCTTCTCCTCGCGATGATGCCAAAGAGCTTTACCGAGCTTTCAAGGGTAATCTCTATCTTGATCAATATATTCTATTATCGTACATGTATGTATGTTAGAGGAGTTTGTGTTACTCTTGTTTTAGGCGTTTAAGCCTATATCTCAATCTTTTCAGTTTTGTTCTTCTTGTTGTTGTCGTAGTCGTCCTCGTCCTCGTCTTCTAAGGTGCATGGCATGTTTTGGACCGGGCTTTTAGTTTTAAGATTTCCAGCTTAAAGTCATGGAGTTGGCAAAAATCTTTTCATCACACCTATGCGCTACTCATGCAATATCTCTCTATTATCCCGACTCCACCTATTCACCAGACCCTTCTTGCGTGCCTCACACTGAACCCCAATATCCCACGAATGCAATGCTCTAACGAGAACACGGGAATATAAGAGTAGTGCTTGCCATGGTTTTAACGGCCGTTTAAACGGTAACCCCCCAAACCCGATTCCATTAAAACCGTTTAAACACGTTTTATCGGTTTTGAAAAAAATGGCATTTTTTTGTTTTAACAGCCGTTAAAATCGTTTAAACAGCCGTTTAATTCTGAAAATTTTGCGAAAAAAAACGGCCGTTAAATCCGTTTAATTCCGTTAAAATTCGTTAAATTCTGTTTTTTTTTTTAATTTTCAAATTTCAAAATTCGAATTTCAGCGCCATTTTTTCCGTTAAAACCCGTTAAATTCCATTTTTTCCCATTTTTTTTCATTTTTGCCCCTGGCCGTTTTAATCTGTTTTAACAGCCGTTTAAACGGTAACGCCCCCAGTCCGTTTAACCGTTAAAACGGCCTCCTTTAAACCTTGGTGCTTGCATTACTCTCTCAAAAATGCCTTACAACTCTTGCTCACTCAAGGTTGTCTTACAAATGAGAGACCTCGATCGTTGGCTTAGATTAACTTTTGTGTCGTACATATAGTAATTAATTATGAAGTTTCTAAAATTGTTCTAAAAAGCTCCCTAGTCGTCCACAACCATCTCTTTCTTACATATACAAGATAGTTTTGAAATTCGGAAAATTTTCGAAACGAACCCTAGTTTAAGGTTATTTTCCAAAAAGAACCGTATTTTTTGAAATTTGTAAAAACAAACATAGGACAACAAACCGTTAGGCGTATTCTCACAAAACTTTAAAATGATCAAATTGCCCTCTTCAAACGATGGGCCAAACGGTTTGACGTATGTTGTTATAAGATGTCATATTGTTAGACGTTTATTTTTTACCGTGTTAACTTGAAACCCACGTTTGATGATGTTAGAAATTTCAGAATAGGTGATCTATACGGTGAGGAGATCATCCTCACCAAAAATCAGCCATTGATTTATCTTCTATGTTGGTACACCAAAATTGTGTCTGAAAAAAAGGTCAAATTGCTGTCAGACGCCATACTGTTTGGCGACGGTTATAAAGTCCTCTACACAACTCTAGTATATTATTCTAAATTATTCTATACAATTTTAGATTTCTCTAGAATATTTGAACTTCTTGTAGACTATTCTAGATATCTCCAATCTTTGATGGTATGTGCCCAAGCACCAGACTTGCTTGACCTACAAATGTTAGGGTATTTGAATACCATTTTGATATAAAATGTTTGGCGTATGGCTGTGCCATATATAATATGACAAGATGGTGCGACTTTATTGACTCAAGCTGGCTTGACCATTATAGAGCTGTTGATACTCATGTAACAAGGACATAGAGGCATATGAAGTGTTAGACACACTGACCCCACACCCGACACATATTTATAGTTTATCCAAATTTTGAGAGAAAATATTTTTCTTTAAATACTTTATTTCATGTTATCTATACAAGATTGAAATTAAAAAATATTTTTGATAATCTGAGATGCTTATAAATAATATATAAATATTATAGGTGAAAATAAAGTGTTGTGACTAAACAATTGTCTTCGCTCACATAATTTTTTTTATAGCTGATAAATTTAATTTTAACATGCTTAATCAATAATATTATGGGAAGCCATTTTTCATTATGTTGGATTTTGGCTTGGCTTCAATTGATAGTCTCTAGGGCTGCAACGTGGGAGAGTTGGATTGCTTGGGGGTTGGGAGTCAACCTGAGCCCAATCCGATCACATTAGTCTGATTCGTCGGATTAATTGAGTGGTCTAGTGAGAGGAGTGAGGGAGGGCCCTACTAGTAGAGAGAGAAACAAGAGAGACAGAGAGGAGAGAAAGAGAGAGGAGGGAGAGGGAGAGGGAGAGATGGAGAAAGAGGGTGAGGAGAGAGAATGAGAGACAAGATAGAGATTGAGAGGAGAGAGAACAAGAGACCCGATATATATATAACAAAAATTGGCACGAGCCAATTGATGAATTCGAAGTATTGGAATGGGATATTTTTGGCGAGGACGGTCTCTGTGGTGAGGAGATCATCCTCACAAAAATTCAAATCATTCTTATAGTAGACTGGTTTACAAGTTGAAGAATTATGGACCGTTTATTTTCATCGTTGACTTGAAAACCACATTTAATGGGGTTAGAAATTTCGGAATGGACTGATTTTTTTGTAGGGGTGATCTATATGGTGAGGAGATCATCCACACCAAAATTCAGCCATTGATTCATCTTCCATGTGGGTACACAAAAATTATTGTCAAAAATGTTATATGAAATTGTTGTCCCCCCGATCCTGACCAATATATATATATATATCTCCAGTTATTGCCCTAAATGACAGGCTCCGGTTACAGGCAACAATATCAGCCGCATGTCGCACATTCTTAGAGAACTCTGACCATATGGATGTTTGGCCAATCCCTAAGTGGACTTAGAAACCAAAAATCAGCTTGATTAGTGATTTATAGGCGTTGGATTAAACTTATATCATGGGTTGATCTCAACTGTGGGAATTTGAGCAGTATTTGAGGTTCAAAGATCCAACTTATAGAAATCACTAATCAGGCTGAATTTTGGTTTGAGATTCAAAGATCCAAAGTACGCAAACATTGTCAGCACTGTTGGATGTCCCTTTAAAACTGTGCTATTTCAATATTTTCAAAAAAATTATTTTATAAATTAAAAACAAGTTTTACAAGGAGCATTTAATGGTGGATACAATGTTTTTGCATACTTTTACGTCTGCAAACGTATGCAGACTAGATTTGTCCGGTACATAGAACTTCTGCTGTGATTAAGCCACCTACGCAGGTGTCCTGTTTAGAAATAATTTCACGATTGAAATATCAAATTGTTGTCAATAAATATGAAGTTTTTATCTCAAGAATATAATTACTTTCCACAAAGTACTTATAAAGTATCTGCTACACTTGTGATGATGCTTATTTAGGATTTGGCTGTGACACCGGAGCAGTTGTCGATATCCTTGCCCATCGGGATGCAACTCATCGTGCTCTAATCCAACAAGAGTACGGAAGCCTGTATTCTGAAGAACTTACCACACGCTTGTCTTCAGAGCTTCAGTTTAGTGGCAATGTGAAGGTATTTAACCATGCCAATATCTTGGTTACCTTGCCAATGTCTAAAATGCAAAATTCTAAATTAGTGAAGGCTGAACTTTTTGGTTCATGTATACTTACTAATTTATTTATTGCTCGTCTTAGAGAGCCATTTTGCTTTGGCTTCAAGGTCCAGCTGAACGTGATGCAACCATATTGAGAGAGGCATTACATGGGGACATAGTCAGTGTGCAAGCTGCTACTCAAGTAATATGTTCTCGTACCCCATCCAAAATACCTCTATTTACACAGCTATACCATGCAAAGTTTGGTGTTCACCTTGCACACGATGTCGAATATCAAGCAATGGGAGATCACAAAGAGGTCATCTCTCTCTCTCTCTCTCTCTCTCTCTCTCTCTCTCTCTCTATTATCTGTCCATTTGGGTGACAAAATCAAATATAACTAATGTAGCTAGATGATCGTGCAACCCCTTCTTTCCCTTGTAATGTACAAGTTACAACAGCCTCCTCATTCTGTTTTGTTGACTTTGAGTATTCTTCATGTCTATCATTTTCTAATGCTTCTATACAAATTGTAAATTGCGTACTCGTAAACTGTACCTAGGCTGAATTTCTGTGTTTTCTCAATTTTCTTTTCCGACATAAGGAGAATGTTAGCTAATTTCCTGAAAATTTATTCATTTTTCTATAAAATCCATCATGTAGTTGCTGCTTGCATATTTAAATACGACACGTTCCGAAGGATTGGAAGTTGATCAAGTGATAGTAGATGAGGATGCCAAGGCTCTTTTCAAAGCTGGAGAGAAAGAATTGGGAACTGATGAGAAAACTTTCATCCAAATCTTTAGCAAACGCAGCAGGGCACATTTGGCTGCTGTTAGTTCTGCTTACTTAGATATGTATGGAAACTCGCTTGAAAAGGTATATTCCCTTAGAAATGTCCTATCTATCCCTCCTTGTTAAATTCGATCTATATATACTCTTCTTGTGATTCTTATACAAATATTCGATCTATTGCAGGCAGTAAAGAAAGAGACATCTGGAAATTTCGAGTATGCTCTATTGACAATACTAAAATGTGCTCAAAATCCTGCTAAGTATTTTGCAAAGGTATCCTCACATATTTTTAGTTGGGTGGTTCTTTTGTTTGTGAAGATCTCTACCTTCACCTCGAAGTGGTGCGAGTATAGTCCTCACATTTAGGGACATCACAAGTGTGCTTTTCTTATTTTTGATGCCTTCTAGAATTTTACACACATATTTTTTGTTATCCTTGTGAAATAAGTTACCTGAAGAAGGCCTTTTGACACTTTAAAACTTCGTAGGTGTTGTACAAGGCAATGAAAGGCTTGGGAACCGATGACACCGCACTTATAAGGGTAGTTGTGACAAGGGCTGAAATTGATATGCAGTATATAAAGGTTGAATACCAGAAGAAATACAAAAAAACATTGCGTGATGCAATTCACTCGGAGACGTCAGGCCATTACAGGACCTTTCTTCTTTATCTTGTGGGTACTAGCCAGATATAGGTGGGTGTTGATGTTGGAGAACATCTGTATGTTTATTACTTGTATTGTAATCCACAACTCCGTTTGCAGTTAAGTTTCTTCCTTGAATGCTTGTATGACTGTTTGTGTAATGAAGCTGGATTATGTTTGATGGTTACAATGTTCCTTGGCTTACTTATTTTTATATCATAGGCTTGTTATGCATATGAATCTTTATTCAGAAGCTTATCAAATTGGTGAAATAATCTACGATACGAAAGAGCTTAGAAAACAATCAAACCCAGGTGATTTAAACTGAAACAATCTGAATTCCTCTTTACCTTTTCTGCTCATGTATTTCCCAACAACCCATCCATAGATTGGCACCTTTAGTGAGGTCCTTTGCAGTCCCAAACACAACCTTAATATGGGTTAGGGCTTTGTAGTACGTGTCAGAATGCAATTTTTTTTATTTTTTTGAAACCTTGTATATCTGGGCCTCTTAGAGCACCCGACTAGTCCCCCGGGGCATGATAGTCACCCTTTCCATACGTGTGTACTCTGGGAGAGTTAATATGGATTGAGCTACTTATTACCCTACTCTTTCCGAGGGTGGCTCCCAAGGAGTTGAAATCAGAACTTCTTATTTTTTAGAGTGGAGTCATAGCCACCCACACTGTTAGTAGACCATGTCTTCCAGCGCACATATTGTGTTGGCCCGATGACCCGTTGGTATACATAGTTTCGCATTTCCCTAACATGTCAATCTTTTGGGGTAAATGGTTGTTTAACATGGTATTAGAGCTTTAAGGCCTGGGAGGTCGCGGGTTCAGGTCACCAGCGGAGTGTATTCCTGTTGAGGGAGAGTGTTAGTGGATGATGTCTTCCCGCGCACTGTATTGTGTTGGCCCAACGACCCGTTGGTATACATAGCTGTTTCGCATTTCCCTAACAAGTTGATCTTTTGGGGTAAATGGTTGTACTCAACCCTTGGGGTTATAGGGGACATCAAATCTTTTCTCTAAATAATGTCTCACAACTCAACTGCCAAAATCATTCCATGAAAATGCTCAAATCCAACACTTAGAAAAAACCAATTAAGCTGATTTTTAGTTAGGGGTCTACCAAGAAGTTAACCAAACATGCACGGATCTATGGGCCCACTACGTAGCACTTTTGAAGAGAAACTTTCAAGTTTGAAAGTCCCCCGCTGGGCCTGTTCGTGCGTCAACAGACCCAAAAAGACGAGGTGTGAAAAACTGATCATAACATGTCACTCTAACCGTTTCTAAAATAAATCTTTGATGACAAATCCGACGGATAGTATAAGCTAAGTGGCACACTCTTAGAGACGGGCGTATGGATGTGCAGCCCATCACAGACCAGAGATCAGCCTGATAATGATTTTCAACCATTAGATTTGAGTCTTTTTCATTTAGTTGATTTTTACCATAGGATTCAGCATTATTTGAAGTACTCAGATCGAAAGGTTAAAAATCACCAATCAGAATGATTTTTGGTTCGTAGGTCGTCCTGGAGATAGGCCAAACATCCATACAGTCACTACTCTCTAAAAGTGTACCACGTGATTCATACTGTGGAACTTGATAACAAAGGTCGAAAAAGATGTAACAAGGTATACTTGATGCTTTTTGACGTTCGGTAGTGCCATTTTTGTTACTCACAGTCACCGCTGCCCTCTGGGACAACTGGGCGTATTGATGTTTAGCCAATCCATTGGTATACAGACCAAAAATCACTATGATTAGTAATCTCTAGCCCTTAGATTTTAGTACTTTTTAAAGTTTGTCTTTAGCTGTTGGATTTAAACATTTTTTAGTACTAAAGTCTAATGGCTAGAGATTACCGATCAGGGTGATTTTTGTGTGTTATGAGCATACAGTGTGTGATGTTAGACAAAGTCTTTAATTTTGTGTTAGGTTAAAAGAGAACGGACTACACCTAACATGGCAGCTCAAATGGTTGGTGTGTATCCACCTCTGTCGGGAGGTCGTGGGGTCAAACCCACACAGGCAGGTTTCCTCCTTTGAGCAGTGTGCCGGGAGTGGAAATTCCCTTTACCAGCTTGACCGTACTTCATCCGTGGGGCCCCCCACAATGGTAACTATCAAAAAAAAAAAACTGAATTTTAACAAGTGTGGTACTTGGTTTTTGGAATAGGAAAAAGATATAACAAGGTATACCTGATGCTTTTTGACATCAGGTAGCTAGGGGTGTCAATTTTACCCGTTTATCCGGAACCGAATCGGAACCGGAACCGAAAATACCGGTTCCGGTTTCACTTTTTTGGGAACTGATTAAAAAGTAACCGGAACCGGAACCGAACCGACAATAACGGTTCTGGTTCTGGGTAGCCTAATATGGAACCGAAACCGATAAGAACCGGTACCAATAGATAAATATAGTGTAAATATTCTAATATTCTCAAGATTTGGCCCAATATACCCGGAACCGACATAAATACATGATCGGTTCCGGTTCCGGATCCATCACTTTGAGAATCGGAACCGTTAAGGAACCGAACCGATAAGAACCGGAACCGACCCGTTGACACCCCTACAGGTAGCGCCATTTATGTTTAGATAAGCACAATGAAAGCAATTTGGTTGTAATGTAATGACCGTACAGTTTGTGATGTTAAAAGCAAGGTTTAAAGGGGACCGTTATAATGGTATAACGGACTGGGGGCGTTACCGTTTTTTCCGTCATAACGAAAAAACGCTCAGGGGCAAAAATAGAAAATAACGGGAAAACAGAAAAAAAAATGCTCTGAAATTCAAATTTTGAATTTTAAAATTTGAATTTCAAAATTGCAAAAATGGAAAATAATGGGAAAAAATGGAATATAATGGAAAAATAACAGAAAAAAAAAAACAAAAATAATGGCCTTTTTCACAAAATTTTCCAGAAAATAACGGTCGTTATTTTCGATATATTGGAAAATAACGGCCGTTATTTTCGTTATAACGGCCATCATTTTTTGGACGTTTTAACGGTCCATAACGTAACGGGGTAGGTCCGAATCCGTTATAACGGTTATAACGGCCGTTTTTTAAACCTTGGTTCAAAGAGAAAGTCTCTTTCATTTTGTGGAGGTACACTCCAAACCACTACCCTGGACTATCAACCAACAGCTTGTATTGATATTTGAAGAAATATTGGTGAGGCTCGCTGTTGTTGTGGTATTGCGGGTCACATAAAAATACACCACGTGCAAACACTCTTTGGGTTCTCGTGGCCCTACGTAGTTCATTGTTTGGGCCCACTAACCGCACGGATGTTTAGCACACCCATTGGTGGGGATATACATATAAAAAAAATCAGTCTGATTGGATTTCTCTAGCCATAGATATTAGCACTTTCTCAAGATTGTGTATTCAAGTATGTTTTTTTTTTCGCATGTTTTTAATCCAATGGTTAAAAATGATCAATCGAGCTGATTTTTGGTATATATATATCCACCAAGGGGTGGGCTAAACATCCATGCAATTAGTGGGCCCTAGTGCTCTGAATGAATTTTCTAGAAAAGGGTTTTGAACATAAATGTTATAAAACTTTTTCTGTATCAACATTTTCTTTACCATTTAAATCCTTTTTCCGTAGAACTTTTTGTTGATCACTATATAGCGCCTAATATGTCTTGTTCACCGCTTGGAGGACTGTGTACCTATCTGCCAAATATGAGCTTCATTGCTGATGTCTATCCGTTGGATCTGAGTATCCAAATAAAAAAAGGGTAAGATATTCCAACGGCTAGAAATCAGCAATCAAAACAAATTTTGGTGTGTAGGTCCACGAAAAGACGTGAAAATAATTTATTGGGACAGCTTTTATGGGCGGAGCTTTGGAGCCATCGGAAATGCTGCCATATTTACATGGAGTGGAATATTCTTACTTTTCCCACTCTTACCATGTACAAATCATTGCACCTATGATAGCTTCACGTACCAAAAGAGCTCCGCTTAAAACTGACGATAGTTGCAGTGCTCGGCACATGGATTTCGTTCACAAACACAGCCTCACACCTCGGGGTAATTGCGGAGCACTACACGCTTTTTTGCCCGTACGAAATCCGCGAGAACTGCAGCAATTGTCTGGTAGCTACCAGACCATCGGTGGTCTGGCAAGTTTTACTCTCGGGATTCACACAACACAAATCTCGAAGAACATTTCATGGTTTAAACCCAGAGATGTTGATGTTCTACAATTAGGATGATCTTCCCAAAAGAAAAAAAAATGATGATCTCATGTGCCCAGTCGTCAACTTCGAATACGATAAATATATGGTACCGGAAAAGTTTGAGTACAATTCTAGTTTGTCATTCAAAAATTCGTTCGATACTTGCAAAACAAAAAGATTTAAAAATTATAATTTTTATCTTTTAAAATAACTTTATTTTTGAGATATTCAGAAATAATTGGAGATAATTGGCAAATGTCATGTCCTGTTTTTGATCAAAAGTGTTGTAGACATCATACTTTTCAGTTTTAGTCGAATTATTATAAAAGTTAGTGACTACTCAAAGCCCAAGGCGCACTTTTCACGAATGATTAAATTCATGGTCCCTGCATGATGATGTTCTAATCTTAGATTCTTGTCTGTTTACCTATCCTAAGTGGAATCGAAAGACCCACAAAGGATAGACTTATTCAATTGCTTCAGTACATTATCTTAAGATCAAATGATGAACATTCAAGTCGTCATGTATAATGTATCTAGCGTAGAAGTCTTTAGAAGAGGAACATCTAGTCAATGTGAGGATTATATTTCTTACCTTGTTCGAAGAAAATAACAAAGTAGATCTGGAAATAGTTCTATATTTTTTTTTATTGATCACAAATCTAAAAGGAAAATACTAAGTCAAATTCTAGATGAATTTCGACAGAGTATAAGCCTGTTTTTAACTTAGAAAAAATATCTCTTGTTCTGTCCCCAGGATCTTCTATTTATAAAGTTCTGAGAGAGACTCACCTTTTTGAGAAAAAAAAAAAAGGTGAAATACATAAAAATAAAAAAAAATAAAAAAAAACACAAATAATATTTTCGAAGTAACCATATACGACTGTGTAGTTAGAAGTCCTACACAGCCGTATGTCATCCGATCTGATAGATTCTACGCGAATCTTGAGGAAATAGGCATAGGTGGTTTTCTAGCCAAACGAGGAGTAATTCTGGGAATGTGAGGGGATACGGTTGTGTAGTAGGATGTGTGCTACACAACCGTATGTGGTTAGAATTGATGGATCATGTGCGCATCTAGAGGAAAAGGGCATAAGTGATTTTTCTAGCCAAATGGGGGATATTTCTGGGAATGTAAGGTGATACGGTTGTATAGGATGAGGTCCAATACAATCGTATGTGATTTGTTTCCTAAGATTGTGTACGTATCTCGAGGAAAAAGGTATGGGTGGTTTTTATGTCAGATGAAGGGTATTTTTGGAAATGTATAGGGATACAGTTGTATAGCAAGAAGTCCTACACAATCGTATGTGGTTAAAATAGTTGATCAATGGTGCATTTCCCTTGTTCAAACTTGATCGGACAGCCAGAATGACTTCTGCATTTTATCTTAAAAACCTGCCCATATAACCAACGTTTAAGATCATAACCATTAGATCTACTCCAAATATCTTCTTATACAACTGTATGAGATTACTTTTTCTGATCAAGTTGATCTAGGCCGTCAAAATGAAAATACTCTGATATCTCAAAATATAGGGCAGATCTTCCAGATCTGACCCTATACAGTTGTGTAGTCAGCTTAGGTCTTTTACATAGAAACTTGACCTAGAAGCCTGAGAGTACCAGTGCATCTCAACACTATTTGAGTGACTTAGGGTTCAGGGTTTATTGAGTCCTTCACCTTCAGTAAAGACTGGAGAGTTGAGAATTAAGATTAGAGTGGCTGATGGAAAGTAGGCTTGATGAGTACCAAACTGAATAAGCGGACAAGGCTTCTTAGTTGGGAGGGCGTATGTGGATTCGTAACGTTGATTCAGAGGACGTGGATGCATTGGCAGTAGGCCTTGGCTAAGGTTGGAAGCTGAATTTGCAACGGTGCTATGTAGGTAACCTTTATTTTGTTTAACTTTTCAGTTAGTGATACTTTCCGTCTGGACGTGGTCCCGTGGTTTTTCCTTAGCTAAGGTTTCCACGTAAAAATCTCTTGTCTTGTGTGATTGTTTGTTTGTATTCCGCAATCTATCTTGATTAGATCAAACAACAAAAAGAAAATATACCACGGAGGTATATTCGATTTGAGTCAGTTGTGATAATCTTTTATCAAACAACTAAGACATACGATTTTATTCCCTTACCCTAGACCAGTAAAACTGTGTAGGTATAAATAATTTTCAATACCTAATCAACCCCCCTTCTAGGTATATTGAGTTAAAGAGAACGGACTAGTGAAATTTTACTTGTTTGAAGAGAAAAAGCCGTAGCTTTCACTATTTACAGTTTGAGGTATTTTTCTTCTTTAAGATCAAAGCTTAGAGCTTGATCCTCACTCTGCCTAGGTTTTCCATTTAGAATCTTAACCTAGTTAGTCAGAGAGTACCAGTGTGACTCAACACCAGTTTAGCAACTTGGGGTTCAGGGTGTACTGAATCATGCACCTTCAGTAGAGACCAGAGTGTTGAGAATTATGATCGGGGTGTACTGATCGAAGGTAGGTTTGGGTATACCAAACTGAACAAGCGACAAAGGCTTCGTGATTAGGATGGCACACTTGGATTTGTAGCATGGAGCCAGAGGGCATGGATGCACCGGTAGTAGGCCTTGGCTAAGGTTGGAAGTTGCATTTGCAATGGTACTGCGTAGGTAACTTCTATAACTCGTAACTTTCCAGTTAATGATACTTTCCGTCTGGACACGGTTTCGTAGTTTTTCCTTGGCTAAGGTTTCCACGTAAAAACTCTTTATCTTGTGGATTGTTTGATTGTTTGTTTTGCTAATTATTTTGATTAACCCAAATGACAAATAAGAGAATATATTTGATTCGAATCGGTTGAGATAATCTTTCATTTATCAATCAACTGTTTCATTGTGGCATGCGAGTTCATCACCCTACTAGACAAGTAAAACTGTTTAGGTTAAAGTAAGTTTTAATACCTAATCCACCCCCCACCCTCCTAGGTATTCTGAATAAAGAGAATGGACTAAATTTCAATGCAAACCAAAGATGTTGCATTCTCCATTTTTCAAGAGGTCCATAAAATGGCTATCACTTAGTTCCATACCACTCTTCAGATTCTTCGCTCTGACAATGGGGGGAATACCTCGATGGGGGTCTTAAATCCTATTTTACATCTTATGGCATTATTCATCAGACCTCATGCCCTTCCACACCTCAACAGAATGGGACAACTAAGAGAAAAAATCGTCACCTCCTTGAAGTTGAACGTGCTCTCCGATTAGGCATGCAGGTTTCAAAACACTATTGGTCTAAGTCTGTCTTACTTATTGCTTATCTCATCAATCATATGCCCTCTTGAGTTCGTGGATTTCAAACTCTCCTATCTCTTCTGGTTCCTGACCGCCTGGCTTTCGTTGTTCCTCCAAAGGTCTGGGTGTGTTATAAACATATTCATAATTCTTCGACGGACAAATTAGATCCGCGGGCCTTAAAGTGCATCTTCTTGGGATACCCCTCTAATCAAAAAGGGAACAAATGTCATCACCCTACCCTACTAGGGGGAGAACCATTGTAATTGTATTTTGTCTTAAAATTGATAAAGGGGAAGATTGATAAGTATACATTGTGTTGTTAATTATAGAACAACCTTGGGTATTTATGTACTTGTCATTGATCGACTACCATGGAGATTGGAAAGTACACCACAATATTCAGAGATAAGCCATAAGACAATCATTTGTACACAGCAAGGAATAAAGGATCAAGGACTCGAAGAAATCTTGCAAAGTCCACTTCGACAGAATCAGAACCCCACAACCTAATTTATGAAAACCAATTTGAAAGAGCCTTAGTATGGGAAATACTTATAAGGATCGACCGAGCTAAGAAAACAGGGGGGTCGAGGTCTAATAGACCCCTGTCGATAGGCCTGACAGACCTAACGACTGGTCTCAAGGACTGGTCGACTGGCCTTTGTAGAACCTTGAGCCTTCCCTTCCCCATTCACTATAAATACCCCCCCCCTTCACTAATACTTACCAATTCACTTTACTATCTCTTGAGTTCTTTGTCCCAAGATATTTGATCCTTGATCCCTTGCCTCTGTGCTTGCTTCGATGTTCTTGCTTCGGTGATCTAGCCTTACCCGACTTGTGGGAGTTACGCTTCAGTGCTTGGTGCTCTTCGTGTGAGAGCGATTCAGTGATTGGTCTAAGCGGCGGTTCTGCGTAGTGCCTTTGATAAACCTTTAGCAACATCGAAGCTACACGTTCCTCGTCAATCTCTATTGAGAGGTAACTTTGATTGTAGGGAGCTTTCTCTTTAGAAATGCTCCCCATATTGGTTGGTCCTATCTATATCTATTACGCTGCTCGAGTCAAGAAAGGTTACTAACTAAGCAGAAGTTCAATTGCGGTCATACTCCGTTATTATCGATTGCGATCGAGATCGAGTTCTTGACCCCATTCAATATTGTAAGAGTGCTTAAATATTGAATTAAAAATGTGACCAGCTCAGTGGAACTATTTAGAGAGTTGACATAGGTGTTGATACACCGAAAGACTATAAATACTTGTGTTGTGGATTGTTGTTTATTTACTTACTGCTTTGATTGATTAATCCGTTCAAGTATATTAGTAATCAACATAGGCTAAAATTAATAGACATATTCACCCCCCCTCTAGGTCTCTTATATAAATATCAAGGGAACTTCAAATTCTTCTTCGAGAATTCTCCATTTTATCGAATTCATCGAAAGATAAGTATCTCTAAGAGCAAACATTTTGGATGGAATTAAACTTTATTAAAATTGGATATTTAAGATTGGCGGATGTGTTTTACTCATTGAATTGAGTTGAGGATTGTGGAATCCTTGAAAAATCTTTGTCTCTAAAATACTACGGGCCTAGTTTGACTCTCTATGTAGATTGAGAAGTGATTCTCAAATAGAATGAGCTATGGATTATAGATCCGTGAGAAGAGTGTTTCTCTAAAAGTTTACTGGCCTAGTTTGACTCTTTTAGTAAGCGAGAAGCGATTCTCGTTAGCTGAATTAAGTGTTATCTTATTTTCATGATTATTTGAAATTTCCTTTTTAATTACCACGTTATGTCATAGAGGGGGTGAATAAGATAATTTTTAATTTCTCTGCGGATACTATATGAATTAAATCACACGAGGCGAAAAAGGATCAAACAATCAAAATACGAATCATCCACAAAACATAGATATGGGAAAATCTGAAATAAAATATGCAAACATTCACAATCACACAAGACTAAGATTTATAGTGGTTCGGTGACTCTGTACCTACGTCCACTGTCCAATACTCAACACGAGTAATATTATATTATCTCAATCATGCATTACAACATATCCAATTGAAATAAATAATCAACTAACTAAGATATCACTTAGTTTTAATCTAACGAGAATCACTTCTCGCTCACCTAGAGAGTTAGCCTAGGCCAGTAGTCTATTTAGAGAAATTCTTTTCTTATGGATTTACAATCCTCAACTCAGTTAGATGAGTCATCACTCATCCACCAATCACAAATATCCAGTGTTCATAAACTTTGAATTTTATCTAAAAAGATTTGATCATAGAGACACTTACCTCTAGATGAATACGATCAAATAGAGAATCCTTTGGAGAAGAATTCGCCTAAAAGATACTCTGTCAATAGTAATCATTTTCTTGAAAGAAGATGCTTGTAGAAAATAATAGCTAATAGTCTTTTCAAACACTTAGAGCATTCACAAGGAATACACAGCTTTGCTCTGGTGAAACTTTCACAAATTCCAAATCTCTGGACTCAAAGAATAATAATCAAAGGATGGGAGCTTAGAGATCTCTTGATTGGGTTAATTTTTATGAGGGGGGAAGGCTCTAATTTATAAGCCAGCCTCCACTCAATAGAAACTAACTAAAAATAGTCATTTGACGGGCAAAAGTGCGCCTAAACTCGTAGAAAAGATCGAGTCAAAACAAGATCCGGAAGGAGTAGGGTCGACTGCATATTTTGATCGACCGACTGGACTTCGGTCGCTCGCTCAGATCAGAACCAGAAAAATCTGGTACAGAGAAGTTCGGTCGTCCGCACCTTTTGACCGGTCGATCGGTCCTCTTAGACCTTCTCCGAAAAATACCAATTTAAGTATCCCAAACTAGCAGGGAGTTATCTACGGTAAATTGTTATCCACTAGCATACGCGCGGTGTACCCTTAGATGTATGTAGATATCCGCAACACGAGATTCTTGATAGTTGAACGTTCGTAAAGTGAGAACGTACTTTCGATTATTTGCTTTAAATCTTCATGGTTTGAGCTTTGACTGTCTTTAGTGCGACTTGAACACTTTGGTTGTTATTCTTCATCTTTAATTCTTCTTTGAGTTGATGAAATCCACTTGATCTTCAATGCTTCAGTATTCAACAAACTTGTAACTTAACAATATAATTATAAAGAATAGCTAAAAGTTTCTAGGATTGACAACCAAGACTTTTAATTATTTATTTCGATTGAATATGTTGTAATGTATGATTGAAATAATATAATATTACGCGTGTTGAGTATTGAACAGTGGATGTAGGTACGGAGTCACCGAACCACTATAAATCTTTGTCTCGTGTGATTATGATTGTTCCCATATCTTATCTCACTCTGGAGAACTCACTCCCAACTTGCTTTATAGCTTCTGAATCTTAAATACGAATGCATATCTTCGTATATATAAAGAATTACTTAAATATAAATATCCATACAGGGGATCTCAATCATAGAACATATTCTTAAAATTGCAAGCATAATTATCACAATACAAGATCTACTGTTTAACAACCAATAATGCTTATGTGTCTCAAATTTGTATTGAAAGAATCATGGGGGTACCTACCTTTGATCGCTTCTTAAGATTTCACCTTAGTTCTTCTAGTTGGTCATCTTCACGTAGATTTGATCCCAAGGTTTTTAGAACCTTCATTCACTGGTCACGTGACTTCTTAAGTGTGAGCTAAGTAAAAAAAAAAAATCTGAACTCAATTGTTTCCAAATGGTTATAGGGATTACCGTTATTATAGTCCGAGTCAGAAAGACGGAAAATATTATTTTTGTTGTTTTACTAATTTTTTAAAAAAAAACCTTACCAATGATAAAATGATTTTTTTTGTCCAAAATAGCCCTCAGAACACAAAGCACAAGGGAGACAATTTGCCAAGTATGAGTGATTATCCCAACCTTCGGGTTATCGCATACCCAAGATGTTGGCCATAAGACTGTCACCACGTGGTTGGAACACATGATGAAGGTCAAGCAACTAGGGAAAAACTAGTGATCTATCAATGTTTGGTCCAACATCAATGAACCTACAGGCCACAACGAACCTGGTTGACTACTGTAATGGTATTCCCATCATGGCTTGGAGACTACTCATGGGCTTGCCATGAAGCCTCATAATGAAAGGTGTTCAACACTAGCAGTTATTAGGAGTCCCAAACAGTCTAACATCTAGAGAGTAGGTCGTTATTTAGTGGACCAGGCATCCATGGATTCAGTTCCTGATTGTATTTTATGGTCGGCACATCCACTTTATCTCACAGCTTCCAACGGCTGTAGCAAGTGGTCCAGTTCAAGGAGAGACCCACTCAAGCCGGGTAAGGTAAGTGTTAGGTGGAAATTAACACTAGGTTTTATTTCAACTAGGGTTTTGTGTTGGACGGTTGAGATGGATTTCAATCTCAATTGAATGAGTCGTGGGTCTTTAATGGTAGGTTGATAGAAGCTGGAGTCAACAATAGGGTTCTGTTTGTGTGTTTGTCAAACACTAACAGGTGGTGGGCTTGAAACGGTTGTCAGGGTTTAGGAAAGAAAGGTTTAACAATTGGGAGGGTTGAATAAAGTAATGAAAAACTTCAAGTTTTGTGAGGTCACGGTTATGGCATTGGTTTGTCTTATTTTTTAGGTTAGAAACCTATATTGATATAAAAATAAACAGAGAATGGGTTTATGGGTTTTTTTTTGGTCTGTTACAATAATAGTTGTGGCATGGTGGTACAAATTGGAAGAGGTAAGGCCCTAAAACCTTGAAAAATTCACTTTCATCAGAATTGAACGAAATTTCAGGTGAATGTTCTAGTAATTAGATGATTACGTTTCGTGAAGAGAAAAGCATGGAAAAGGGTCTAGAGAAAACAAAATGGACTAAAATGTTATTTTTAAGGGTTTCCAGGGTTTAACAGGCGGTCAGTGACCGTCAATCACAATATGAGCCACATGGCACATTTTTAGAGGATACTAACCGTATGGATGTTTGACCAATCTTTAGGTGGACCTACAAACTAAAAATCAACCTGATTAGTGATTTCCAAGTGTAGGATTAGAGTCATTTTCATGGGTTGATTTTAACCTTGAGAATTTGAGCACTATTTGGGGTACAAGATTGAATGGTTTGAAATCAATAATCAGACTGATTTTTGGTTTGTAGGTCCACCTAGGGATTGTCCAAACATCCATACAGTCAGCATTCTCTAAAAATGTGCCATGCGGATCATATTGTGGGCATGTCATGCAAGTTCTACTCCTCAACTAAATAATTAAGATCACATTGGAGGATTATTTGGGGTACTCAGATCAAGGTTAGAACTTAGAAATCACTATATCAAGCTGATTTTTAGTATGTATGTCCACCTGAGGATGGGCCAACGTTCACTGGTCTCTAAGATTATGCCACGTGTCTTATAACATGCTCCATCATCAAAGATTTATTCCTTCTTGATAGTCACGAATCACACCAAGACACGTTCAAATTGGGCGGTTTGGGGTAGGTTGGGTTTTTAAATTTGAGAAATCGCTTTGTTCTACAATGGTGTGATAAACGTTGGGTTAAATAAGCGCAGTACCTACCATATGTGATGTCACAAGAGAAACACAGGTAACTGAACCCACAATAGAAAATTCCTTTGCTTTTTCTCACAGGACAAAAGTTTGATCCACCAGCCCTTCAAAATACCACATGGCATCTTCTTGTAACCAAAATTAGCCCCTGTAAAACTTGCCTGACCATCGACGGTCCAGGAAGCCCTGACCACCCATAAATGAGCCACGTGGTACATTATTAGAGGACGCTGACTAATCAGACTGATTTTTGGTTTATAGGTCCACCTACGGATTGGCCAAACATATATACGGTCAGTGTCGGTCAGTGTCCTCGAAGAAATTGCCACGTGGCTTCTATTGTGGGTGGTCAGGTAAGATTTGGTTCATCCTCTGAAACGTCACATGGAGTACTCTTTAGGGCCCACTTACCTTATAGATATTTGGTCCACCTCTTGACGAATCTAGATATAAAAAATCAATATATTTAGTGACTTATAGCTGTTGGATTTAAAAAACCAGTATAATCAGTAATTATAGCACTTGGATTTAGCATTTTAATAACATCATATTTGACCGTTGAATTTGAGCCATTTTCTCCAAGTATTAAATGCAAGGAGTAAAACCTATCTTACATGTGGCACGTTCTTAGAGGACACTGATTGTATGGATGTTTGGCCAATTCCTAGGGGGTCGGGGTCGTGATGTAACAAGGTATACCTGAGATCTTTTCATTTGCGGATGCGGCATTTTTGGTAATCACCACTGCCATCTGGGCCCATTGACCGCATGGATGTCTAGCCCACCCTTTAATAGACATTCATACAAAAAATCAGCTTGTTTAATGATTTTTAGCCGTTGGTTTTAGTACTCAAAAGATAGTTGTATTCAACGGTTATAAGTACGCCTTAAATGGTGCTAAAAAGTGTTAAAATCTAATGGTTATCGATTACCAATCAAGGTGATTTTTGGTATGTATATCCACCAAGGGGTGAGATAAACATCCAAGCAGTCAGTGGAGCCAGATGGCAGCGGTGACTACCAAAAATGCCGCTTCCGCAAATGAACAGTTTCAAGCATACCTTGTTACATCTTTTTCCTTCCTAGGTGGACTTACAAACCAAAAATCAGCCTGATTAGTGATTTCGAACGTTTGGATCTTTCTACGTGAAATAACGGTCAATAATGCTCAGATTCACACGGTTAAAACCAACCCATGAAAATGACTCCAATCCAACACTTAGATATCACTAATCAGATTGATTTTTGATTTGTAGATTCAACTAGGAGATACAATCGATGATCAGTATCTAAAAATATGCCACGTGTCTCACATTGTGGGCGGTCAGCAGCTTCCCTGACGTCCACGATTAGGGAAGTTTTACTCTAATACAAGAACTCTCGAAAGCCGCGGCCTACATATTTTTGACTTTTGAGAGTCTTTGCATCGGATTAGGTGCTCCCGAGCACCGGCCATCAGAGGTACTTGAATGGAGGTAGTGTGGGTCATGATGCACAAATCATTCTTTCTTGCCAAACCATCCAACATGCTATATAACATAACCTTGGATCCTGGATGGACGAGAAAATTTTTGAAGCACCGGATTTTTGAAGCAGCGAATCAGTGGCCAATCAAATGGCCCACAATCTGCTGTTCAAAAGCATTTCTAGGTTTTGTTGCATCAGCGGATTGTGGTGCCATTTGATTGGCCACTACTTCGCTACTTCAAAAAATTTCTCGTCCATAGAAAACTTTTGAAGGAGCGAAGTAGTGGCCAATCACATGGCGCCACAAACAGCTGTTGCTTTGGTACAAACCCAAAAATGCTTTTGAACATTAGTTTGTGGCGCCATGTGATTGGTCACTGCTTCAAAAAATTTCTCATGTTTTCATGTCCTTTTGGCAAAGAAACCAATTAGATATGCTATAACACAAATGGATGTGGCCAATGCGTGGGCACCTTCCACCTCAGTTGCCACCTCCCACTTGTAAAGAAAACCGTGTGAGCCATCAAGAATCTTGAATCTCTCTATATTCTAATTTCCCTAGATTTTGTCTACTTTAGGAGAGGACTCGGGGAAACTTTTTTTGGGAAAATTACTTTTAAGTCCATATTTACAAAAATACCAACCATTTAGTCTCCTCTACAAAACTATGGACGCTTTGGTTTAATTATCTGCCCATTAAGGCCTTTCTTTTGAAATGCCCATACTACTTTCCAGCTAATATCAGTTTGAATTTATAATATCATTTGATTTGAGGTTTGACTGACGACACAGTACCGTACGTCAGTTTTGTCCAGCTCCTTCTCTCCATTTTCTTGCTCTCGAGCTTTTTCCCTCCATTTTTTTATTCCACAGCTCTTTTCCTCTATTTTCTTGCTTCACAGCTTTCCCTTTATTTTTTTCTTTTATAGTTCTTTGCAACTCATTAATACTCCATTCAAAGTGAACAAAGATGAAGGTGATGCAAGTTTAAAAGATTTCATTCCAGTCATCTATTTTATAGTATCTCGGTTATCCTCTACAGTTCTTTGCAACTTGTTTATGTGCCATTGAAGGTGAATAAAGAAGGCGAAGTTGGTTTCAAGAGTTAGTTAAGAAAGAAGAAGGTGAAGATGGAACAAGGAAGAAGCTGAAGAAGATGGTTATTACTTTCATTTTCGTTAAGCAAGAATTGTCTCTCAACTTTTAGTAATGATATTCACGAAACTGGTTGAACCAGGACCATTTTTCCCAAACCGGTTGAATCAGTACCATTTTCACAAAACTAGTTGAACCAGTATCATTTTCATGATGTATGTATTTATTTACAGTTTGAGTATTGATCTCAACTTAGTTGAAGTACTAACACAGTTAGACTATAATGAAAAGATGATGAGAAAATGCATCTCAACGAAGAAGAACCCATGTAACAATGTTGGAAACCCAACAAATTTTTTTTTTAAAATGGTTGAACCAGTGCTATTTTCATGAAACCTGTATTCGTTTTCAATTTGAGTATTGAGCACAACTTAGTTGAATCATTAACAAAATTAGATGATAATTAAGAAAAGATGGAAAAATGCACAACAAAGAGGAACCCCTGTAACAATAGTAAATCAGACAAAATTCTATCAAAGGAATCGTTCAACTTGATCAAACTAGTACTATTTTCACAATTTTGTTTTCAGTTTGAATACTGAACCTTAAAATGTACAAGCAAAGCTTAATCTCCTTGACTGTTTCTATTTTATAAGACATGTTTAAAACCCTGTTTCACTCTCAATACCTTATTTATTTCTCTAACCATTTTGTTAAGTCGGTATTTATTTCAAGTTTAAGTATTGAACTCAAACTAGTTGAACCAACACCATTTTAGTTTCAGTGAATTAGTTGAACTAGTAACAATGTTGAAACGGATGTTAAAGGTTTTTCAAATGAATTAATTCTTCAAGCATCGTAAACGAGGAATTATATCAGTGTCAGTCAAGGATAAGGATAAGGACATTGTCGTATTTTCATTTTGATTGAAAATATATTTAATAGTAAAAGTAACTAAAGAAGAGTTATTGGTCAGTCTTTTGATGAAGCAATATTAATCAGAACCAAAAATTTTCCTACTGCTTGAATGGTCGAGTCGTGCATACACTACGGACTTTTTGGTACTTTTCGCAAACTTTTTTGTCCAATATTTTTCTAAAAATGGTAAGTGTTAATGTCAACCCTAGTGAGACTGTCGTCCCTAGCTCCAATCCGTTGATTGTCATCAAGATTTATTAATCACAGATCTCGATGAACATCTAATGGTCTTACCTAGTTTTTCAAAAGAATTAATTCTTCAAGCATCGTAAACAAGGAATTGTACCGGTGTCGGTCAAGAATAAGAATAAGGGCATTGTTGTATTTTCATTCTGATTTAAAATATATTTAATAGTAAAAGTAACTAAAGAAGACTTATTGGTCAGTCTTTTGATAGAGCAATATTAATCAGAACCAAAATTTTTCCTATTGCTTGAATGGTCGAGTCCTGCATACACTCCAAACCTCCGCCACACTGGTATTAGGGTCCCAGTTACTGGTCCCCAGGTCTGCCACATTATTGTCTCGAGGACGATAACAAAATCCAAATCAATCCTGCCCCCCTACAGTACTATCATTTTCAAATTCAAAAAATTGTTAGATTGGAAGACGTGTTACTTGTGATTGGAGGGAAAAAAAAGCTGTCGTGCACGTCATCTTCCTCGCCTTTGAATGTTTGGCCATGGACTCCATTATGAGCTACTTCTACACGTAGATGACCTCTTCAACTTCGAATGTTTCGCCTATACACAGTATGAGACTCTTAGAGACCATTGACCGTGACCGTGCAGATGTCTGCGAACTGGACCCTACAAATCAAAAATTAGCCTCATTAGTGATTTCTAACCTTTGGATCTGAGTACTCCAAATAATGCTCTAATCCTGTTAAATAAATTCCATGAAAAAGAATCTAATCCAATGGTTAAAAATCATTAATCACTGATTTTTGTTCTTTTACTACAGATAGAGATGGGCGAAACATCCATACAGTCAGTGGTCTCTAAAAGTGTGCCATGTGGCTCACATTGTGCTCCATCATCAAATTTGATGACCACAAAATAATTGCCTCTCCTAACAATAGAGAATAATTAAAAAACGTTGATGGGCTTTAATTGTCCCGGCTTTTGTCCATTAAAAATGTTATCAGCAATCCACTTGATCTGGGCCCACTTGATCATATGGATGTTTATACTTTATCTCGCTTTATGGATGTAGATAGACACCAAAAAAACAATATTTAGCACTTTTTAAGGAGTGATTCTGGCCATTGGATTCAAGTATTCTTTGGTTACTAATCAAACGGCTAAAGATCATCAATCAAACTAACGTTATATATTCATCTAAGGGATGCAAAATAGGGCCACTCATCTAGCTTTCCGTAAGGCCACTCATTGATTGTTTCACGCATCGTATTGGTTACTTTTAGCTTTTTTGCTTACGTGGCACAAATGAGTAGGGCCGTTTTGTTTGGTCCGTACGGCCCTGGCGCAGGGAAGCCGCTCCCTCAAAACTTTTCCCGATTCAAAATTTCAAATACGCGTGAAAGATTTCGATCCTAACTTTTTTTACTGCATTCAAGTAGGCGTTGAATTTTGCCTTTCTCATTGGTTCATTTTCAACCGAATGAATTTAAGCATTAATTTGGGTATTCAGATCTAACGCCTAGAAACTACCAATCTGGCTGATTTTTGGGTTTTAAAGGTCAATTTAGAATGGCCCGAATATCCGTACGGTCAATGATCTCTAAAGAGTTTTCCTCGTGACATATTTAGGTTAGGCCCGGACGCTCGTATAAAAACGCCAGGATCAAAAAATTTCTTAGATACCCCGGTGCCTGGGATAAACAGAGAGGAAGAGAGGCAAAACTCAGAAGAACAACAAAAATGGCGACGCTAACCGGTGCTCATATTCCAACTTATCCTCGCGATGACGCCACGCAACTATACCGTGCTTTCAAAGGTTCTCTCTCCCCCTCTCTTTATCTGTAAATCTGTTATGGCTTAAGTTAGAGGAACTTGTGTTCATGGCGGTTTTGATTTTGAGATTTTCTTCATACTCTGTGATTTCCAGCCTTAGCTATTAACAAAGAAGGGAAAGGGTCTGTATTGTTGGTAATGATCCTTATTTGTTAATTGAGAGATCTTGGGCTCAAAAACTTGGAAAATATTTTCTTCGAAAAACATTTATGGATCTCTCATGAGTTTTTGATGTTTAGGAATTTTCTTCCTTAAAAATTACGAAGAACTAGATTTGTGACTATGATTTCAACGACCTCCAAATCAGAGGTTTTAGGGACCACCGACCCCGGCTATATTGTTAATATTTACCTCTCTCCCCCCAACCTCCCCCTCCCCTTCCTCTTTTTTTTTTTTTTTTTAAAATTTCTAATACTTTTTCATTATTTTTCCCATTTTCAAAAATAAATTCTTGATTTTTTTAATACCCTTTTAATGTAAAATGTTCGGGTACGGCTGAGCAATAGATAACGATGAAATCATATCCAGACACATGTCATGTTATGTTGACAGGGATGCCTTCACAACCAGATAGTAGTTCCAAAACGATCTTGAGACAAATCTAGTGCTGGTTAGATAAGTCAAATATGATTCAGGCAAGTTGTAGGGAGATTATTAACTCAGGTTGACTTGCCGTTATAGAGGATGACTTAGCCAATCCATGTAGACAAGTTGTAGCGAGATTATAGACTCAGGCTGACTTAGCCATCCCTGTTGTGAATCTGTTGGTACAACAAAAAGACACAAGTTATAGCGAGATTATTGACTCAGGCTGACTTGACCAGTATAGAGGAAGACGGGGCCAATCCATGTTTTGAATCTGTTGATACAACAAAGATACAGACATGTGTGCTGCTGTCTGACATTGATACAATTGTACAAAGTGTTAAGACACACAGACCCCCAGAAACCTGTATTTTTTTTTTATAGGTAAACATTTATTATTCCCCAACGGGACCGAACCGAGGTCTTTTGGAATTACCCCCCAAAGACTCAATCCCAGGTCTATGGGTACAATCCCCCACAGCCTGACCAACTCAGCTGTTGGACGCTTCTTCCCACAAACCTGATATGCTAACACGTCTATATGGTATCCGTGTGTTGAGAGAGATTTTTTTTAAAATATATTCCATGTTATGTGTATGACATATATAAAAAATATTTAGCTAATCTAATGTAAATTAAAATCATATAAATAATAGATATTTGAATAAATTGAGATTGTTTGCAAAAGTGTATCGGCAGGTGTCCGACACATTAGTACAGCATGGCAAATTTTTAGAAAATAGAGTGTCCTTGTTACATAGGTTAATGCTTACATAATTACTCAAATGAGACCTTATTGACAGCAAAATTGTTTTGACTGAATAACATGGATCTTCTTTAGAAGAAGACTTAATCTAGTGCAGGATTCTGTTGCGTCGAAGTGGTACTTTCTGGTATCATGCATAAACCGACTAAAGGTTCAAAATCCAAACTTCAGAAGCAATGTATGCTTTGTAATAGTGAGATCAGATCTTCTAGAAATGGTTTATGTTTAATCTCTTAATTCATAAATCCTCTTTTTTCCTTAACAACCAACGATTCTATTGTATAGGTAAATTGAAAGACCTACTTCCCAGTTCCCATATTCCATTGTACTCAACTATATAAGGGCATACTTGGTGTGCAAATAATTGTCTTCGCTCACACCATCTTTTATTACTGGTTAATATAAGTTTAGCATGCTTAATCAATAACAAAATTATGGAAACCCCTTTGTAATGGACGCAGGTGGAAGAAGAAAAAGACAGGAATAATCATCAAAATCTTTGACGGTTAACTTGACCTAATTAAATCTACTTAGACAAGGAAAACCTAGAATTGAATTTTGCTAGCCACCCTTATATTGTAAAACAGTCCCCTACATAACACTTGCGATTAAATTGATACTCCTTTAGGTAAACATTCTTGAAGTCCCATGAATGACTAGCAGGTTCATTTATGTTGTTTTTTAACATCTTTGTCTTCCTCAATTCAAGTGTACATTCCTCGGTACGAGTTTCAAGGATTTTCAAAAACCTAAGATGCCCAGATACTAATACAGATATGGACACTAGTACGGGAAATGGGATCCGACTCTTCATTTCTTAAAATTTAGGAGATGGATACGAACACTGACTCGGGTATCCCATCCAATATGTTTATACCATGCTTTAATTTTTAGCTTTTCAAGTTAAGTATCTTTTTTTTTTTTTGATAAAGTGGATTTGATATTAAAGAGGGAAAACCCAAAACAAAGATACACCGGGGATCTCAAGGCTAAGTATCTTTGTTAATATTCACATCGTGCCAAATACAGTGAATTTTTTTCTAAATTTTCAAAGTTTATTACAATTAAATTTGTTATCATACATTATTTCTATATCTTTCTATTTACATAAGGAATAAGGAAACTGTTATGAGCTAAGAAAAATATATAATAGCACAAAAGAAAATGAGAAACCGGTGGCATAGAAGTAGCCATACAGTATCCAATACTAGTATCGGTACCGACATGATACTATACAAGTACGACAGTCATGTTGAAGTGTAATGGTGTCATTGTCAAAACTTTGTTCTTTCATCTTCATGCAGTCTCCCATTACACTCCACTCCCTGTTCCCTCATTCTTTCTTCTCGATGGTGCTTACAATAGCTTTTTTCTTCATGGCCAAGGAGTAGGACCTTTATGGCTATTTAAAGATTTTACAAGAAACCTTGGGTTTGGTTCCCTGGTTAGCTTTCTCATTTTGGAGAGCAAAACAGTAACTTCATACTATCTTGAATTTTCCATACTAACCATCATCCTATATCCATACTAACCATCATCCAATAGGAAAATTGTGGTCTGTACCATTATGTGTACTTCTTCCACAATTAGTCCTCCTAAATTAATTAATCACTAACCATATATCTAAATTAAGTAATTCTCATAAATATAGTAAATTAGTTATACCACAAACTTATATATAAGTATTTTATGGATTTCCTTAATTCAAAAGATTGGCATCCTCAGAAATATGTCCTGACCGATTTTACCACTAATTGTGGAGGCCTTATAATACTCATTAATAGAATATAATCGATTGAATAATGCTTTCTAATACCCAACATGGACAACGTGTTCCACATCAAAATATTTACCATTATACGCATATTAGATCAAGTGTCATGCAATAAGACTAATAAAAATAATGTGCGCTGAATTGGTGCAACCCAAAAAACGATGAAGCCCATAATTCTAATAATACTAGTTTTCGCTAATTCAAACATTGGTCCCATGCACATGTGTGTGAGTCGTATGCCGTGATGAGTACTGATTGGTGCGAGACATACACCCACATATTCCATGTGTTTCCATGTTTGTGTAAGGTTCCCAATCTTCCGAAGCCAATCTCATTAGACATCCCCTAGCATTAATCCCAATCATATGTATTAGGCTAGTTAAGATTCCATCAGCGGGTCTCATGGTCTTATCCTTAGTAACCGGAACCTCCCTATGGGTAGCGAACCCGCACTCAAACTGCGAACTCACGGTTTTGGTGCGGATTCATAATCGGTCCGCGTACCGGTCCTTTGTAAACCACGCTCCCAAGCTTACCAATCCGCGCTCCCAACGAACATGAATTCGCACTGCTAACAATTTGAAGATGCGCTTCTAATGGTGTGAATACGCTGTTTGGATGTTGCAAATCCTCCCCTCCATCATTGATGATTACGCGAACCACACCTTTTTTTTGCTAAAATTATAGTTATACCCCTTTTAAACTTGAAGTGCAAAGTAAAATAGGGTATTTTTTGTACTTTTTATTAGTTTTGATTCTTGAAAGAAGAAAACGTGAAGAAGAACAGCCATACCAGGTACCTGTTCTCCTCCACAATTCCACCTCCACCTCCTCTCTCTCTGTCTCATTCCATCGCTCTTTTTTTGTTTTGGGGGGCAGCAGCTACAGCCCCTGTGAGTTCATTTGGTTTTGGTTTGGTATGCTATTCGATTCCTGTGAGAAGAACTAGATTGGGTACTTGAAGTCTTGAACTATGCAGCGTAGTGCTGAGTTAGTATCATGATAATAATGGTGCTTGTAAAACTAATTCCATTCAAGAATCCTGCCATCAATGATGGAGCGGCCATTTCCCACGCTCAAGTAGGAGACTCTTTTTATTACAAACAATCCTTTCATAATGCTCCTCCAAATCTAAGACACATCCGATATTTGGAAGGGGCTTTGATGGCCACCCCATCAAAGAGCACTTTTATTTAAGATGAGGCGCCAAGCCGATTCAGACAAGAGAGCCATGTTAATTCGACAATTCTTAACCTTTTGATGAAAAAAAAAAAATATGATCCTGAATAATTTCCAAGATTATTCAGAAAACAAAATAAAAAAGGGAAAATATTATTAACCCGTGCTAATAAGTTCAAGGAGGAACTTGGATTTCACTTTCACAAGCTAAGCTTATGGTGCAAAATACTAGCTTTGTAAATAAATGTTTTATTAGTAAATCTAAGATGGGGAAAATTTTCTGGATCAACACTCTTAGAACTCTCCATTGGAGTGTGGGGTTTGCTTTAAATGTGGAGGGCTGATGTGGCGAAGTGCTATTTAGCTATAACTTGCCACAAAGGAGAAGCTAAGGTGGCAAAACTTGTGAACCCCTTTAAGTCTGTCACCTCAGAATTCGATTCATTTTTATCTTTGCTTGAATGTAATTCGTGAAACTCTGCTCTAGAAGCATGTATGGTGGTGCTGCATCTATCTTCTCCTAAAATTTAAAATAATTCTATTGACTTTAAAAACCATGTTATATCTACCATGTGTACAATTTAATCTAATTCTATTGACTTTAAAAACCAACTTATCATTGTATTATGAGGTTACTATTTGTATATGTCAATCACTCAATGCTAAGTTACAATTTGAATGGATTGATGAAATTGACTTACTTTTTTAATCCTTTGTAGTTAGTTGGCTTGTACACACACACACACTCACACATATATATATGGCTCAGGATCGGGGGACAACATTTTTGACAACAAAAACTTGCTGCGGCCCAATATATAAATTAGAAGTTTTGGAATGGGATGATTTTTGGTGAGGATGGTCTCTATGGTGAGGAGATCATCCTCACAAAAATTCAAATCATTCCGATATTCCTAAACCGGTGTACAAGTTGAAGAATTATGGACCGTCTATTTTTATCGTTCACTTGAAGACCACATTTGATAGGGTTAGAAATTTCAGAATTGGCTGATTTTTTATAGGGGTGATCTATATAGTGAGGAGATCATCCTCACCAAAAATCAGCTATTGATTCATCTCCATGTGGGTAAGCCAAAATTGTTGTCAAAAATGTTGTATGTAAATGCTGTCCCCCGATCCTGACCCTATATATATATAACACGCTCTGGGGTCGCTCCGAACTTTGGGACCTTATTAAATTCAACGCTCTCGCGTACCCACTCCCGTACTCGCACCCGCTCCCACTCTACACTCTAGTCACTTAGGTCTTATCACACAGCTTGATCTACTCTGTGTAATCGTTTTTGACACCTTGTCAGTTCCACAATCTTGACACCTCAAGCACTTTTAGAGATATAGGTCCCCTCAGGTTAAGAGGATTTTTAGCATTTGTGTACGGGTTAGTGTGTGGGGATATTGTGTGAAAGTGTCTTGCTAGGCACAAAAAATTCCAATACGTCATTCAATTCCTCGCAGTATTACATTCCTAAGAGTGGAATCAAGTCAGCTTAGTTGATGGGACTAAGAATAACACGTTGCTATAAGATATGTTGTTGTAAGAAAATATTCACCAAAAAATTTATGGATGTTGTAGTTACTCTCTAGGATAAGCATTCTTGATTCTATTAAGTTTATCTCAGTAAAAGCATAAATATTACTTGACCAGATCGTGATCAATCAAGAATGGAATGGAAGGATACATGGAGTTCTTGGATAAAGAATGGAGTAATAGAATATCTCGTTGTGCAGAACTTTGATGGGATGGGTGGGACTGCATTGCGATTCCCTTGAATTACCCAAATTGATACCCCACCTCCTTTGTATTTATAATTATGTGTTGCATATAATGATATAATCGTCAAATATTGCAGAATCAGTACCTATTGAACACTAACTACAGAACTAAACGACTGGAACATACAAATAAAGTAATATCTATACACAGCATTGGTACAGTTTGAGTTTGTAGTCTTAGAAAGTTTCGATACTGAAGTATTGTCTGTTTCTTTTCTGGAGTTTGTTTTGAAGTACAGTGATTCTACTTCATCCCTCTTTTCTATCTCCCATCTTTATTTTATTTTCTATTTTTCCATCTACATCAACCCAGACATTGAACTTCTGGTGTTGATGCCACTTCACGGATATGGTCTTAACCTTCACAAAATTTAGTATAATCACAAAATCTTGGAGAATGGGTATATTATGCTGATGTGTCACAAAATCTGAGAAAATTTAGGCATTTGTATTACCCTATTATCTAACCTCTAATCTCCACATATCAATTGAAAATTATTACTGCATTTCATCTTTAATATTTAAACATTTATTTGGTTTTCTGGGAGGCATTCCATAAATCTCTATTTTATGCCGTGGTTGTTTCCAGAAGTGATGATCTAAGTTCCCCACCTCATAAACCATAAATACAATCTGTAAATAGCATAAGCGTTCACATGGTGTGGTGAGTGAATGAGATCTGATACCCACCCCACATCAAAGAGCTCAAACACAATACAACACAGTGGATGAGACAGTTACAATCATATGATGAGATTCATCTTGTGGCAGTTCTACTAGGTGGGACTCATCAAGTCCCAAGTCATGGATCTGACTCCTCTGCATGTAAGCCACCTAGACCGGTGTCCAGTTTATAAAGTGTACAACAGTCTATAAGCCAGGACCTCTGATTATCCTTTATTAAATCATCCGTCATTGAAATAATTTCAGGATTGAAATATCAAATTGTTGTCTATAAATTTGGGATACTTCAATAAAAAAAATTCTCAAGATATAATTACTTTCAACGAAGTGCTTATAAACTATCTGCACTTGTGATGATGCTTATTCAGGATTTGGCTGCGACACTGCAACAGTTGTCAATATCCTTGCCCATCGGGATACAACTCAGCGTGCTCTAATCCAACAAGAGTACAGAACCATGTATTCTGATGAACTTAGCAACCGCCTGTCTTCTGAGCTTAGTGGCAATCTGAAGGTATTCAAGCATGCTCCATTGGCCACTCTTGATTCTGATTCTGATGATTATTATTTCCCATTGATTGCAATAAATTGCTGTAAATTTCTAGTACTTTAGAAGAAGAATATTAGTGGTTACCTTGGCAATGTCTAAATATCAAAATCCTAAATTAGTGAGGTCTGAACTTTTTGGTTCATGTACTTACTAATTATTGCTTGTCTTAGAGAGCCATTTTGCTCTGGCTTCACGATCCAGCAGGACGTGATGCAACCGTAGTGAGAGAGGCATTAAGTGGGGATATAATCGATTTGCAAGCTGCTACTGAAGTAATATGTTCTCGTACCCCATCCCAAATACATCAAGTTACACAACTATACTATGCAAAGTTTGGTGTTCACCTTGCACACGATATCGAATTTCAAACAACAGGCGATCACAAAAAGGTTCTCTATCTCTCTCTCTCTCTCTCTATAATTTGATTTATAATTTGTATTGCTACAACTATATGCATACATATGCTTTACAGTTGTTGACTTTGATTATATTATAGATATCGTTATAATGTGAATATTGTTTTTATTTAAGTAAAAAATAATGGTGATCTTCGGTAATTCTCATATGCTTAATTTTTTTTCTCATATGTATGTTTTGTGGAGTCAGCAAGTCCAGTATTTTATGGTTCTATGAGTTTGACAAAGTCTCTGACATAGACTCTCGTGCGCAAGTCCATTTAATACTGGAGTTTGTGAATTATAACATGATCAATAGCTCTTATAGTTATATATCAGTGATCCATGAAGAATTTATTGTAGTTCTTACTTCTTAGTGTCATACTATAGAATATGTGGGTAGTTCATAGTTGGGATAAGAGCAATGACAACATCCAAGATTAGTTTGGTATGGAATGCTGCAAACAGTGCAAGCAAGACATGCAGCCTCACTTTTATGATTATTTCTCAGAGTGATGATGTTCCAAGAATCATCGTTTTTCCTTGTATTTGTTCAAGTTGAATTAATGGAATCTGACCACTTCTGTGGTCTGATGACTACATTATGATGGACCGCAAACACCTCTTTGAAAGTTTTGGTATTGAATAATCAGCACATCATGAAGATACCTGTCTTTGTTTTTGGGTTGTAGCCATGTTAAAATACCTTGTGATTGAAAAGTAACAAGTATAGATCTTCAAACTGGTATTATATTGGCCTAGCAGTCATTGTGGTGATGCAAGAAAGTCCAAATAATGGGCAATTAAGAATTGGTAGGTGAACGT
This sequence comes from Euptelea pleiosperma, assembly GCA_035048495.1. Lineage (NCBI taxonomy): Eukaryota > Viridiplantae > Streptophyta > Magnoliopsida > Ranunculales > Eupteleaceae > Euptelea > Euptelea pleiosperma. The sequence goes on along the minus strand of CM068544.1, from coordinate 17,717,471 downwards.
AGAACAAGTTTTGGAATTTTAAAGGAGGTGAGGATTTTCTTGTGTAAACATGTCCTTTTTTTCATTTTTCCTTTTTTCCTTTTTTCCTTTTTTCTTTTTTTCCTTTTTTCCTTTAGGCTGTGTTTGGTTCGTGGAAAAATTAGAATCTGGTGTGCAATTTTTCTAGGAAAAGAATTTTTTGGGTCAAGATTTTTCCAATATTATTTTTTTTGTACGTTTGGTTGCTTCGCCGGAGGGGAGGGGAAGTCTGCAACCTCCATCATCTTTATACCGTAAACCTCTTTTCCAATGCCTTTAATGGCAGCATCCCTACTTCCATCTCGTATCTAACTCAGCTTACCGCTCCATACCTCGCTAACAACTCACTTTCTAGAAATCTTCTTGATCTCCATCTCCCCAATCTGCTACAATTAAACCTAGCCAACAACATTCTTACTGGGAGTATCCAAAATCTATTTAGAACTTTCTGAGTTCAGTGTAACAGATCATACATTCAACAGTTCCCTTCATGAGCTTCTCTTGAATTTCTTGAACATGCAAGCTGTGGAACATTCAAACCCTTCCCCTCCTTACTATCCTCCTCCTTTTGAATCAACGGACGTGCAAGGTAACTTTTCAGGACAAGATTTCCTCTACGCTAACTCTCCGGTGGAGCATAACTGTAATTCAAGTCCCCACCATTCTCATCAAATTCGAATTAAAACTCGTTGGTGAGTTCGCAACGGTAGGTGTAGATCCTTCAGGAACCCACTCTTGAAGGGCATGTCGAACAGGAATTCAGGATCTGTCACTCTGATCGTTACGGATTTGAAGGCTCATTATAGGAGAGGGGATCAAAATTAAAACGAAACCCTAACTTTAAACCGAATTATTTATTGTCCTTGGCAACTCTGAATTGAAACAAATTGTAAATAGTAGGATTGTCGGTGATGGCAAAGGCAACAGCAAGCAGGTGGTGGCGTTAGCAGCGCAGGCGGAGATGTGTGCAGAGCAAGGGTTGAGAGAGAGAGAGAGAGGAAAAAAAGTCGGTCGGTTGATTTTCCACTTTTTTTTCCTTTTTGATACTTTTTTTCCTCTCGTTTTTTCCAACTTTGTCCCAAACACAACGCTTAAAAATATCCAGGAAAAACTATGCGTCGGGTTCGCTTTTTTCCATGAACCAAACGCAGCCTTAGGGTGTTGGGGGGTTGTTGGAGTGTGGAAATAGTTTGTTTTTTTCTGAAAAGCTTTTATGAGGCAATGCTTCTATTTGGATAGTTCTATTTCGAGGAGTTTTTATTTAGGAATGTTTCCAGGGGTGTGGTCAGATTAGCACAAACAATGTCTGAGAAATTTTTCACTCACAAATAATAATAATAATAATAATTTCACTTGCAACCAACAATAACATTTCATGTAGGCTTATCCAAATTAATTATAAGCTGTTATCTCCAAGAATCACCTATGTTATGTCTATGGTAATGGTGGCCAACATTTTTGTATTTCTTTTGCTGTGGGCCTGTGGCCAAGGGTGTTGACGGTGGATGTTGGAGTTATCTTAGTGGTAGCTCGTATTAAAATAAAGATACATTTTGGGTTCTGTGCAAACTATGTGTCGTCATATTGTTTCATGACTTCTAAGGTGGTTTTGCCAATTTCTGATGATGTAGGGAGATGCCTCGAGTATCTCTGACTAATTATTGTATCCTAGATACAAGTCAAAAACTAGGAATTTCTAGGTCTCAACCTCAAGAAAGAATTCCACTCAGTTTTCTTTTTGGTCTATCTTCCTGATAATTTGTTGTTGAATAGAGATGTATTTAACAGATTTCATTTCTTCAGAAACAGAAACTCATCAGAAAAATAGCAAAAGAAGTAAAAAATGAAGAAGCAGCAATATTTGTGTTTTCTTTCCTGTGCATTGAAACTTCATCAGAATTTAATGTAGACAGTAATGTTGGAAAATAACGTAAAGCATGTTGTTTTTCATCGGGTAATACCGGATGTTTTAAATGTGAGGTGTATTTGTACAAATGAGTGCACAAGTCATGATGGAGTTGAAGAATGGTAATTTCTACTTATTTTCACAGGATATTCCAAGATATTTTTATTTTCACTGAGACAAAAAGGAACATTACTGTCATATTTTAATTTTTACAATTTTTTTTTAAATCTGTGTTAAAAAAAATTAATAATTATAAATAATGTATGAAAATTAATAAATTAGTAGCAAATAAGAAATGCAATGGGAACCCTTTACATATAAATTTCAATAATTATTATATATGAACTCCAATTAATTAAGTACATGGTAATATCGTTTTTATAATTGAAAATATTATTTAAAGAAAAATAAAAATTAGAAAATTAGAAGAGTAATTGCTAATTATGAAACCCAAAGGTTGTAGGTCCATGTGGTCATAAAACAGTTTTTTGCTTTATGCATTTAATGACATGATTATAAACATTTGATTTTGTCAGTCTGACTCTCAGATTCATGCATCACCATGTATCGATGCTATTGGATAATGGTCTTATCTTTCTTGCTCTTAATGGCTCTTTATTGTGTTATAACGAGTTATCAGTGTATTTTCATTTGTCAAAAAACAAGTGTATTTTCATGCTTTTTTTTATCGTGTCTAAAAATATCATTGCAAGGTTCCTATATTTTTTTCATGATTTCCATAGTTTTCTAAAATTTTATGATATTTCTACACTGATGGAAATATTCAAGTTGATTGAAATATACACTGAAGTCAAAATTTAAAACCTTGAGTTGAAGGTATACTCCCTTGTGCCATACATATGGCAGAAATGCAATGAGGTTGGGACCCACTATTAGATGTTCCACCTAGGCTTTATCCTAGGGCCTATGATATCCGCATACTTTGACATGCCTAGCATACTCATACCAACATGATATGATACCGATATTGGTATCGGATACTTCCAAATTACAATATACTCATATCGTATTGTACTATTGCTTATTTTCTTAATTCCTAATTTTGTCAACAAAATATATAAGTAGTATGTTTTAACAATTATACTATAGAAAACTCAGCAATTTTAGGAGTAACATTAGATTCAGAACTATGTAAATACTAAAAAATTGATAGTTAATTAAAAAGAACTAAAAGATAAAGCATGGTATCAACATATTGGATGGGATACCCCTATAACCATATCCACGTCTTTAGTTTCGTGAAATGAAGAGTCAGATCTCCATTTCCCGTACTGGTGTCCGTATCTAGGCATCTTTGCATTGGATAAGGATTTTCTTGATAGATTATCCTAATCATCCGATCTATAGACAGCTCGGGACAATCTGTCATTTTTTCCCATCTGTCCAAAACATCAGGATAGATCTAATTTTAAGTTTATCCAATCAGGTCAATTTTTGGCCCATAAGATTCCATAGATGGTGCTGGGGTGCAACTCGGGCAGGTTGGGTTGGGTCGGGTCGGGTCGGGGGTTTCAATTTTTGGGTTGAGTCACATTGAGTTGGGTTGGGTGACAAAATTATATATAACTAATGTAACTATTATAGATATTTATATGTGTTGATATATATATAGGGTCAGGATCGGGGGACAACAATTTTGGCGTACCCACATGGAACATGAATCAATGGTGCAACCCCTTCTTTCCATTGTAACGTACAGGTTACAACAGCCTCCTCATTCTGTTTTGCTGAATTGAGTATTCCTCGTGTCTATCATTTTCTGATGCTTCTATACAAATTGTAATGGGCATACTCATAAACTGTACCTTGGCGGAATTCCTGCTTTTTCTCAATTTTCTTTTCTGACATAGGAGAATGCGAACTAATTTCCTGAAAATTTAGTCATTTTTATGTAAAAATCCATCATGTAGTTGCTGCTTTCATATTTAAATACAACACGCTACGAAGGATTCGAAGTTGATCGAATGATGGTAGAGAAGGATGCCAAGGCTCTCTTCAAAGCTGGAGAGAAGAAATTGGGAACCGATGAGAAGATTTTCATCCACATCTTTAGTGAACGCAGCAGGACACATTTGGCTGCTGTTAGTTCGGCTTACCATGATATGTATGGAAACTCACTGAAAAAGGTATACTTCCTTAGAGATGTCCCATCTATCCCCCCTTTGTTAAATTCGATCTATATTCTTGCTGCGATTCTTATACAGATTCAGTCTATTGCAGGCAATAAAGAGTGAGACATCTGGAAATTTCGAGTATGCTCTCTTGACAATCCTAAGATGTGCTCAGAATCCTGCTAAGTACTTTGCAAAGGTATCATCCCATATTTTTAGTTGGGCATGGTTCTTTTGTTTGTGAAGATCTACCTTCACCTCGAAGGTGGTGCGAGTATAGTCCTCACATTTAGGGACATCACAAGTGTTTTGTTCTTATTTTTTATGCTTTCTAGAATTTTACGCACCCGTCTTTAAAAACTTTGCAGGTGTTGTACAATGCAATGAAAGGCTTGGGAACCAATGACAGTACACTTATAAGGGTAGTTGTGACAAGAACTGAAATTGATATGCAGTATATAAAGGTTGAATACCAGAAGAAATACAGAAAGGCATTGGGTGATGCAATTCACTCGGAGACTTCAAGCCATTACAGGACCTTTCTTCTTGCTCTTGTGGGTCCCAATCATTAGGCAGATATAGGTGGTGTTGAAGTTGGATAAGATATGTTTATTACCATTACTTATATTATAATCGACAGATCGAATTGCCCCTAAGTTTCTTCCTTCTACGATTATATGACTGTTTGTGTAATGAAGCTGTGTTATGTATGATGGTTACAATGTTCCTCGGATGCTTGTATGACTGTTTGTGTAATGAAACTGTATTGTGTTTGATGGTTACACTGTTCCTTGGCATACTTCATTTTTGTAACATGGGCTTGTTATACATACAAATCTTTTTTCGGAAGCCTGTCAAATGCTCAGAATGCTCAAAGTCAAATTGGTGAAACAATGTACGATACAAAAGAGCTTAGAAAACAAGCAAACCCAAATGATCTAAACTGAAACGATCTGAATTCCTTCTCAACCACCCATCCATAGTTTGGCACCTTTAGTGAGGTCCTTTGCTCGAACTGGTTCTGGTTTTGCATTATTATTTCATAGGGACCAAAAAGGAACCAAAATCTGGACTTGGGGGAGCTTAACATGAACATTGTGAGTTTATAGCCTTTTCAAAAGCTCCCATATTTTAGTTCATTTTGTTTTTTCTCTTCTGGGGGGTTTTTGGTTATGGAGTTGTTAATGGCGTAAATTCAAGATCAAAGCTACCCATATTCTTAAAAGATATTTTACCGTATTTTGGTTACGAAGGAACCCTGCATCCAAACAAGATCCTAAGGTCAAGAATGTCTTTGACTAGGTTTTCATACTAGGCCTTGAAAAGCTTTTTTATTAGTTCTTCCTAGACTCCATACCCCTCCCCCAAGTCCAGATTTTGGTTAAAGTTAACTGCTAGTTTATGTACCTGTTTCAACCTTACAAAAAGTTCTACTATGTACTTGGAGTATAGAATATGGGCGCGGCTTCTATGCGCCAGGGCCGCACAGACCAAACAAAACGGCCCTGTGGAGGTGGTGCTCACGGGCTTCACCTTGTGAAGGAGAAGATGAGGAGGGCGATGGTTGTGCAGCACGGCAAGGAAAGAGAAGAGAAGGGAGAGATTGAGAGAAGGGAAGGAGAAGGGAGGGAACCAAATTATTTGGGGTTCGGCCTTTCCTTTTATTCCAAAAGGGAGGCATCTTCCCTTTCTAGCCGTTGCATCCATGCAAGAGATCATGAGGATCTCTTTAAGGTTGACATGTGGGTTCTCCCCATGGAAAGAGAGGGAAGGGGATAAGTGAGAGTGAAATAAGGGAGACCAGTTTCCTTGTGGTGGAATGGAGGGATGATGACTGGGTCGGGCTCGAGATTGGCAAACCGTCAGATCTGGAGAGATCCAACGGTCCGATGGAAAATCTAATGGTGGAAAAGCTATGGGAGATGGGATAGAGCTAAATGAGAGGAGATCAGAGGTTAGATGATGGAGATCGGAAGGTGAGATGTAGCCAGTTAGATAATGGAGAGAGTGATCGGATGGTCGATCTGAGGATCTAATGGTAAGATGAGATGATCTATGGGTTAGGTGTTAGGGCTTAGAGAGATGGAGAGAGAATTAGGAGAGAGGAGAGAGAAAATAATACAAAAACAAAGAGAAAAGAGCAGGCGGAGAGTCTTGAACCATAATCTTCAACATAGTCTTCAATAGGCTTCACCAATCACGTAAGCCATCATTTGGTGCGGCTTTGAATTACTTTGAAATGTCTGTTGGTCTTCAGCTTTGCCTCTCTCTTGATCATTGGTCCGGCTTTACGATCCTCTGACTTGACTCGTATTTGGCTTCTATCTTCTTGTCCTAGCCTGCTGGCTCTTTAAGCTTTGATAGTGGACTTCTGTGGTTGATCGTGGGCCTACAAGTCTCGAAAATCGTTCGATCGAGTTTTCTGCGAGTACAAAAACGCGTAATAAGATTCAACTAAAACGGCTTGATGCTAAACTATCTGAACGCGTATTTTTCATGCAAACAGTCATTTTTCGTCTAAAGAATGTGTTTTATACTATAAAAGAAACTCTTACATGAAAAAATCAACGAAAAGCTAAGTTCTACGTAGGAGAATGTGACATCGCTAAAAGGATAATGGCTTAAAATAAACACTTTTGAGCGAATATCTAAAAGGTAGGAGAGTCTATGACTATCACCATTCATACTGACCATAAAACCATCTTATAGGGCTCTGTGGGGCCCTTACAGTCACTACCTCACTGGCATAATTTTATCAAGAAGCTAAATTATTAGAGGTTCTTGTAGGTCTGACATTGTTGCTCCTGTAATCTATGGTGTTTGAAGTGTGACAACTTAAGCAACTAAAAAATCTATTGGTTATAACATAAATCTCAAACACAGTACAATGTAGGATCCATGGTGTTGGATAGCAAAATCAATCAAATATGGTAGATCAGCAATGCCACATTGGCGAAATCAATCAAATATGGTAGATCAGCAACAATAAAAACAAATCCAACAAGAATTCACAGAGAAGAACACACCAGAGACCAACACGCACAAAATGAAGATGCATCAATTCAGGAATTTTCACATTTATTACAAAGCATAGCTAGCAGAAGAACAGGGAAAATTAATAATGGAGAGCATTTCTGTGCAAGAATTGCCATTGAAAATCACATACAATAATCCAACAAGTCAAAAAGGAGAAGAATCCAATCACCAACATGAATATGTTAACCAGCCACACATGAATTTCCACATTTCTTCTTAAGCATAACTGCCAGAACAACAGAAAAATATAATAAATGAAACTTTCTGTCCTTAACCAATTCCATCAACAATAAGTTTTGGGAGAAAGTGTAATGCTACTAGAACATGGGTTAGAAATGAAAATCTAAAGTAGGATCAGAAACACTTATAAGACAAAAAATAGAGTAAAAATTTTAGTTTCTTAACATAACACAACAATATTTGAGCAAATCTTGAAATTACAAAAGGAAACTTCTTATATATCCTACAACTGCAAATCAATTCTATTTACATAACAAAAGCAGTACACTTGCTCAGGGCTTTGCAAATTCTTGACAGTATACCTAAATGATATCCTTCACAGAGATTCTTTTGAGCGTACAATATACTAAAAAAAAGGAGAGAGGTTACTAGAACACTTTCAATAATAGAATAGAAAAGTTTTGTAATTAATATGACAACAAATCAGCAAACAGATAGTTTAAAACTCCAAGTATATAATTACAAGAGCAAATCCCTTTTATATAGTCTAGAGATAGAGAAATTGTCACGCCCCGAACCTGGATCTACTGAGCCCGACCCGGGATGACTCAGTCCGACCCATGGTCCATAACTAAGACCCATGGTTCTGGATGTGAGGATAAGAAAAGAGTTATGAGAATATTTCAATTATTTTATTAGTAGGTCTCATCATCGCATTATCCAAATATTAAATAAAATTGTATCAAGGTTTATTTCATCATAGTTTCTAAAATAATGTCTAATACATATTTTCTAAGAAAGCAATAAAGTAAGATAATGATCAATTCTCTGTCGGCTCTAAATGTGTTACGCACCCGCTCCATCAGGCAAATCTGAAATATAATAAATAAGTTAAGCTGCGAAGCCCAGTAGGTACACTCTATCACCCTTATTACCATGGGGATGAGCGACTAAGCAAAGATAATCAATGAAAATAATATATAATATCAATGATGTAATAAGATAATAATAATCAAAACGAGTTCACCAATAAAAATATCCGATGAAGCTAAATATGAAAAGAAAACTTCATGAGCGTGCATGTCATAAACACCACATGACACACTTTATACAAACAGTGGGCCAAACTATCAAATACCACATGGATCCAAGGGGGTTGAGGCTTTGCACCCCAAGGCTCCAGGCCCTCTTTACTCTTTAAGGAAAAATCCTGAGGAGTTCGGCACATAACACGGCACGAAACCCTAACCGTGTGTCTATACACTCTCAATCTTCTTTTTCAATCTCATAGGAGTCCAACAATTCATCAAATATTCATAGGCCATGATAAAAACAACACAATCTCAAATAATATACAAATCAGAATTTTAAAAAGATAACAAATATTTTTAAAACATACTCAAATTCCTTCTAACATAACTAATCATACTTTTGAAAACATAACACATGTAAATCTAACAAAAATAAATGATTTTTAACTAACTAAAAAATGTAACATCAACATATCATATATACAATTTATAAGAAAATAACCATGAGAATAAAGGGATGAAATAACCTACATTTAAACTTGATTTTTGTAGTATGGTCTTTAGTCTCCTTCTTGCTCTATGATCTTCTACCAATTTTTCCACAGAAAAGAAGGTTTTGAAATGAGTAAAAATTATTAAAAAATTAGACTATAGTTTGGATAATAAGAGGTGAATAGTTGTTAGAACTATGGGATATATAAAGGCTACTCAAGATGACAGACCCTATATGAGAGACAAGATAATGGAAAATATTACGATCTTAAGAAGGAGATGAAGAACCAACACAAGAGAAAAAAGGGAGAACTAATAGTTTGATGAGAAGAGGGTGTCCCCTAGGGCTTAGGTTAGCAAGGTTAGGTTTATGTTAACAAAGAGATTTTCAAAAGTGGTAAAGTTTATTAATGACTAAAAGAGTTTTTTAAACTTTATAAAAAGTAGTTTCTAAACTTTATAAAAAGTGAGTTTCTTATTTTTAAAGTTAGGTTCTTCTCCCCATAAAATGTTCAATAATTTCTACGGAGAGAAAAGAAAAAAAATATTTTCTCTTTTATAAGTGACTTTTAAGAATGCATTATTAAATATAGTATTTATTCACAACTTATTCTTATTAGTACATGTGACAGCCACATAATCAAATATATTTCTTTAAAAAATTTAATATAGCTATCCTAGTCATCCTCTTCTTAAATGTTAGAAGTATGGTGTATGACACACATAAACTCTTAAATAAGCATGCATTATTCATATATATATTAAAACATAAGCAATTAATTAATTAAAGTCATAAGTTATATAAATATTCTTAATTAAATAATCATAAAATTAACATAAAAATTATAATGCACATGTATGGGCCTCAAAACATTTTTCAACCCATGGGCCTTACTAAGCTCATGTGGGCCCCATATGAAAATCACCAAAAGTCCTAAAAAAATATTTTTCTCCAAAATTTCTCAACAGTCAAATATAGTCTTCAAATGGTTAAATAAAGTCAAGATATGCATAAAAGTCAAAATTATCATAATCTATCGAAATAACAAAATTATTCTTTAAGGGATTTTCAGGGTTTTACAGACACATATGAGTAAGACTATCCGCACTACCTCCTCAACTTTACGACAGAAACCTCGGCAATAAAAGAGGATTTCAGAAACTAGTATTTCAGTGCCTTGATAGGTTAATGCATTTTGATGCGTTAAATTTTAAAAGATGAAAAATTAATAGCATGTCATGTTCTTCCTAGAATCAAATAGCATGCACTCAAATATCATTTACTTAAGAGCAAAACATAAAAAAAAACATCATTTAGCGAAGAACAAAAAGTTACCCAATGCAATCCAGAATTAGATTATTCCTGACTGTCAACATTCAAGGGCTTTGTGATGGAAGTTGTAGAACACGGAGCTCACCACCATGCATTTTATGCCTTTCATAATGTTTGAGTCTCATACTGTTGATGAACCCGTCTTCCCTTCAACAAATCGAAGCAAAAATTATGTTATAAAACATAAAAATATTTGCAGTTGAAAAACGCATGAACCCTAAAAAAAGTATTTGCAGTTGTTGAATTTGAAGAAGAAAATGTTAAAAAATATAAACTTTGTTAAAACCTTTGCAAAACCCTAGCTCACATTCAAGCATTTGAAAGAGAACATCTCAAGAATTCTGAAATCACGCTTAAATTCTTTGAGGGGAATTGAAGTTTTTAAAACCCTAGCTTCTCTAAGTCAAGCATTTGAAGTAGAACCTCTCAAAACAATCGATAACATTTCTGAAGATGCAGCAATAGTCTTACCTGGAAACTTGATATCGAGGGAGACAATCGCCTTTTCAAAGTGAGCACCCCTTACCTTAGTTGTTGAGATTGAGGGGTGCACACTTTATATGCTCCATTTGTATGCGCCTCGCAATCAAATATAAAATTTTAGGTAATAATATGTTATAAATAAATAATATATTTTAAGTTAATGTCTAATTGAATTATGAGAAGTATAGACTTACCAGGGGTTTGTAGGTACCCCGGCTGATTACTACTCGCTTTGTCTTTGGAACAATAAGAGCACATAACATCGGATCAACATCATCTTCTTCTTTCCCATGCTAGATTGAAACCCAATACACACCATCCATTCCATGTATATACCATCCATTCCATATATATATATATATATATATATATAAATAATAATTCTCACATAAATACCATCCATTCCACATACATATATATAGCCATTCATAAACATAAACACCATCTTTTCTACACACACATATATATAGCAATGACATAAATAAATTGGATTTGTAAAATACATAACTCATTACTTAAATTAAAAATCTCAAGAGTCTAGTATCATTACTTAAGTTTACATATCACCATCATATCAGTACCACATCAACATGAACTCATTTCATCGCCTTTTTAAAATTGATTACTGTCATAAAAACATCAACATCCTCTGTAAAAGCAACTCGGGCTACTTCTTGGAATAGTCGAAAAAGGTCATCAACAGTAGTTGACGTGCTTGTATTTTGAAGACCTCTCTCAGAAGATGATGATGCTTCTAATGATGATGCTATTGCACCACCATTTGACTTGCTCACATTATCACCCCACCTGAAGTAACCACAATTCTTATCGATTTCCTTCTAGTATGGCAACTCGAACAGAATGGATCTTTTGTACCAAGCACTCTTTTCAATATCCAACACATCTTCACTCCTTTTTCGTTTCTTCCCTTTCGATTTGCCGATATCCATCTGGATACTGTTCACCTTCTCTTTAACTTCAATCCCAGTCAACCGACAAGGACATCGGCCTTCTTCGACTTTATTGTTGAAAGGTGCCTTTTGAGTCCTCAAGACATGACCAATTGGAAGGAATCTTCGATGACCCATATAGCATATCTTCCTACTGTTCTTAAGATGTTGTGCAACGATTTCCTCGGCACATACAGGGCAAGCAAAGTAACCATGTGTTACCCAACCTGATAAGCTCCCATATGCTAGAAAATCATGAATTGCCCATAGAAGAATAACTTTCAGAATAAAAGTTCATTACGAAGAACATCGTACACTGATACCCCATTAGACCACAACTCTTTCAACTTGGCGATCAGTGGTTGTACATAAATGCTAATGTTCTTACTCGGCCCTTTTGGACCAGGTATCAATATGGTCAACATCGAAAACTCTCTTTTCATGTATAACGAATGGGGTAGATTGTATAGCACTATGATGACAGGCCAACAACTATAAAGACTACTTTGCTGGCCAAAAGGATTGAAGCCATCAGCTGCAAATCCTACACGGACATTGCGTTTCTCAAGGGCAAAATTTGACCATGTCAAATCTACTAATTTCTAAGTTACTGAATCGATAAGATGTTGCATGACACTACTTGACTATTCTGCTCTTGCATGCTAAGTCATTTCTTTAGATATCCATGGTACACTGCACATCAAAGTACAAAGATATATATACTAACTCCTATATATACAAGTCAAAAGTTCCAAATAGCTAATGAAACTAGATATATGATTGAATACTAACCTATAAAGTCTTTTAAACCTTGGCAGTAGAGGAAAGTATCTCAAAAACTTTGCAGGGACTGGTTTACGTTGTTTTTGTGCCACGAACTCACTCTTCCATCTAGATGCATAGCATACTAGACAACTTTGTCTGTCTTTGTGCTCTTTCCAATACAGAATACAGTCATTCAGATATGTATGTATTTGATCATACACCATTCCCAAATCTTTGATCCTTTTCTTAGCGTCATAATATTTTTTTGGCAATGAGTTTCCTTCTGGTAACAACTTTTTAACCAACTGAAAGAGTTCACCGAAATTGTTGTCTGACCAGCCATTCCGTACCTTTGGTTATACAAATCAATAATAACTGATAATTTTGTGAGTTTTGTTGAACAAGAAGAATATAAATGTTGTTTTGCGTCATCAAGTAATGAACTATATTTATTATCTTCGTTCACTTGCTGACTATGAAAATCCGAAGTGCCTTCATACCCATCTTCATTTCTTTCATATCTTCCATAAATGCATCAGCTTATTAACCAATTCTTCTAAATACATGATCATTCACAAGTTCATCCATTCTAGAATTGTCCGCTGCTTCGTTTTCAGCAATAGATTCAGTTGTTGATGGTTATGCATCACTTGACAATTTTCTTTCTTCATGAAAATGCCATGTGCATGGTATACAATCAATCGATACCATTTTCAAACAAATGTTCTGAAATCTTGCAGAGGCCAACCATCATTTTTCCATTTCGGCATTTTATACATGGACAAGATAAGTTCTTATGACCACCATAATTTTTCACTATAAACTCTAAAAATGAAGCAACTCTCTTCGCGTACTCTGTCATTGTCCGATCATCCAGCGTCAGCCATCCTTTATTTATTGATGACGCCATTTAGTACATTAGAACATAAAATGTTATGCATTTGTTTAGTTTTAATTTGAGTACCTATGTTCAATTGTTGCTAGGTCAACCCTAACCCATTCAAGAATTGATTTTGTTATGTGTTGATCATATACATGAATTGTATGTACTTGTTCAAAATTCGGTAGCATCTCCCCGCATTTCTTCAAATATACATACGCTTTTTGTTGATTTTTATGCCAATCATCAAAGATAGTCAAGGCATGAAAAATAACAAAAAAATAGTATATCTGGGGAAAAATGGTAAAATGTTATCAGATTTTGAACCAGTACATACAAATAATGCATAACAAATATCAATTCCTGAACTATCCACTCTGGACAATTCAATGATCATTATTTGTAAGAAGCGCATCATGCTTACAAATGAAACAGACATGTATACGGAGAGGTTACTATAACCAGCTTAAATCTCTTCAATACATGAACATCTCATTTAATAAGTAAAATAAACAACATAACAAATAACAGTCCTCAAATAGGCAACTTATATCATCTAAGGGTGGGGTGACTAAGTCTCTAGAAAATTACATGAAGATATGCACAACCTAGATTCAATCTAAGCCATGTAACATAAACCACAATGACTCGTCATTCACTATACTATTATAGCATAGCGAGCTCAGGACTGTTACAGGTTGATGAATAACACAATAAATGCAATTACTTAAATATAAATTGAAAGAACTTTTCTACAAGACCAAGGTAATTAAGCAAATTAAATGAAATTAAATCAAACAAAGAAAGAACAACATAAGAGATACAGAGGCTAAAGATCAAGGTTACCAACATTGTTCTCATACTACCACTCCCCAAGATCAATTTGGTATCAAACATCTTTAAAATTTAATTAACACCTAAATAGATATGAGACAACTTCAAACCTATAACGAAACAATTAAAAAAATTGATGGTACTAGGTGATCATAAACATGATATTCTTACATTATTTAATTTAGATGGTAAGGACAATCATCTAAAAAGAAATTAAAACTCATAAATTCTACTAAACAAGATATAAACAAAGAGAAAGATGAATCTTAAACAAGCAAAAATAAAGCTACAATGCTAGATCTGATTGATAACAAAAGAAAATTTATTAAAGAAATAAGAAAAATACAAAGGAAGTAAAAAAATATTACACAAGCCTAACATTAAACATTGCTAAAACATGAATTTTCTAAATAAAACTACTTACCATATAATATTTCATAAGCCTAACATGAATTTGCTCAAATAAAACTACTTACAATAAAATTACAGTTCTAGAAAAAGAAATTGGGCTCTTACTAAAGTTATCCATCCTGTAATACCCTGAACTTTCGTTATAGGGTATTACGGTAAATTCACCTAAGAATGAAAACCTGAAACTTTTTCACTCCTATTATTATTTAATATCATGTACGAGTATGTGTATTTAATTTGGCTTCATTCTAACAATTTTAAAAAATTTGTTATTTTTGAAACTCGCTCTTTAGGGCTAAATTCTTGCTAAGAATATTGAACTATACCTTGTAGGGGACTTTTTCTTGCCCTAGCTAATATTTCAAAACTTTTATAAAAAAATTATTTTGTGGGCCCAAGACAACAAAAATATTCTTATTTTATCCTTACTTACCTATGAAATTTAAAACTTTCTTAAGACATAAAAACCTTAGCAAGAGATTTTGATAAAAATAATATTTTCGTAATTTTTAAATTTTTCTACCATTCTTATATTTTCAAAAATAATATTTAATTATATTTTTATTTATTTAATAGGCGCATGGGGCCCACGAATCAATTTTTGAGTAATTCTGAAGTCATCTTAACACTTTTTCGGGGCTTTGAACTTTTTTGTGTATTTAAACTATTTTATGTGATTTATGTGTGTGACATGTGTCAATATCTTGTTGTATGAATTTTTAAATTATATAATATAGTTTAATTAAACTAATGTATAATTATTTATGTTATAATTTTTGGGTGGGCCCGTATGGCCAATCTAGAGGCATTTTGAGCTTAATGAAGCCTAATTGATATGGGCCTTGGGCTCATTTCTAACCCATTAGTAATGTAAAATATAAATTTTTAAGGGTTGAAAAAGTCATCCCTTTGATAATTACGAATTTCACTAAAATAGAATTCCTAATCCTTCCATAAACCTATTTTATGAAAACCTTAAAGCTTTAGAAGCTTTCACAAACCCAAACTCCATTAAAGAATAGAGAAATCTACATTAAACCTTTATCCGAACACCGATCGCACTCGAGCAAGAAGGAGAATTGACGGGGACTCCAAATAGAAGAACATACTCCGAGGAGATGACGATCCGACAACTTTCAAATTTGACGAAAGTTTCAATTTTATCCTTATTAACTTACCTGTGAAATTTAAAACTTTCTTAAGACATAAAAACCTTAATGAGAGATTTTGGGAGATATTGACAGAAATAGTATTTTCATAATTTTTAAACTTTTCTACCATTCTTATATTTTTAAAAATAATATTTAATTATATTTTTATTTATTTAATAGGCACGTGGGGCCCACGAATCACTTTTTGAGTAATTCCGAAGTTATCTTGACACTTTTTTGAGGCTTTAAACTTTTTTGTGTATTTAGACATATACTTGTTCTTCTTCAAGTTATTGCTTTTCATTCATTATCTAATGGTAGACCTTAACTATAAATTAATTTGGATATGATTTAGTATATTTTTCTTGAGTTAATTATTGTTTGGTGCCACCATGATTGGTTTGGCCATGACTTATTTGGCACCCATAATAGATAGTCATTTCTTTATAATTTTCGTAGTATTTTTAAAACTTAAATATTTTTCTAATTATTTTTTCTAAAACCTTTTATGAATCTATTTTCAAAAACAGTTAAGTTTGTATTTTTATGATTTATATTTATTTAGTTATGATTTTTCTAAGGTGTTGTCATTTTCTTCAAAACTCAGAATTTTCGATTTTACACGGTTCACTTCACTTGAGATTTCGATCTATATTTTTAATCTAATTATTTTTTATAAATACCTCTGTGAATCTAGTCTCTAAAACCTTTGCGTTCATATTTTTTTGATTTATATTTATTTAATTATAATTTTTCTAAGTTGTTGGGATTTACAAAAAATCTCAGAATTCCAGATTTTACACGGTCCACTTCACTTAGGATTTCGATCTATATTTTTAATCTAAATATTTTTTTAATTATTTTTCATAAATACCTCTGTGAATCTAGTTTCTAGAACCTTCGAGTTTATATTTTCTGATTTGTATTGATTAAGTTATGATTTGTTAAATGTGCGGGACTTTATAAGAAACCTAGAATTCTAGATTTTACATAGTCCACTTCACTTGAGATTTTGATCTATATTTCTAATCTAAATATTTTTTTAATTATTTTTCATAGATACATCTATGAATCTAGTTTCCAAATTAGTTGAGTTTATATTTTTCTGATATTTATTTATTTAATTATAATTTTTATAATGTGCTAGATTTTTTTGCAAGACCCAGAATTTCAGATTCTGTGCTGTCCAGTTGATTATAGATTTACATATATATTTTGAATCTAAATATTTTTCTATTTATTCTTTCTATAAACTTATGTGAATCTATTTTTTAGATCCATTGATTTTGTATTTTTAGGATATGTATTTATTTAGGTACTGACATTTTTTGTAAAATCCAGAATTTCAGATTATATGCATTCTACTTCTTTAAGAATTTCGACTTCGATTTTAGAAATAAATATTTTTAAATTTATTTTTCATAGAAACGTCAGTGAATATAGTCTTCAAATCCATTAAGTTTATATTTTTCTAATTTATATTTATGTAGTTAGGATTTTTACAAGAAAACATATTTTCTGTGAACTACCTATTTTTTAGATTTTGGACGATTAATGGCTTTGGGAACCCTTAGTGGTTCGGTTATGATTATTGACTATTAAGGGGTTTAGCCCTTATTGTTTGACTAAACTCTAGATGGTTTGACCTATACTTGTATGCATGGGGATCCCACCCATGTGTCTTGGATCCCTCTTTAGGGTTCAACCTTGTGTCATGGATCCCTCATAGGGTTCGGCCATGGTGTGTTGAATTCTTTTTCGATTTTCACTTATATTGTTCATCGATGTTGATCGTGATCTTTGGTGATTATTTATATGTTATTCATATTGTTTAACCTTAGTTCGTACCCATTTTATTATTCTTGATGATCATGTGTTTATTTTATATTTTTATTTAAATGTTAAATACATGTGTGCATATGCCATGTAACCCTAGTACCATCTTGTTGTCATACCATGATCATCATGTCATTTCATATAAGGGGTGCATAAGGGAACGGGGTTAAAGTATATTATATACGTTATATTGATTTTATCAATTAATCAAGGTTCGGTACCCTATGGTGAAAGGCCCCATACATTATTGTATCCTGCAAATGGGTCGATGAGACCGCTCGTAGTGCGGAAAGGAGATGAAGACCCTATGTGGTTATGGGTACTAATTGCATTTGCATCCTGTACTCACTTGCATTCATCATCATATTCATGTCATCCTTATTATACGATTGAGATGCATACATTAATTAAAAAACTTGTATAGTATGATATCATACCATACACACTGTTGTATTATTGGGCCTCGGCTCACGGTGCTACACCGATACCATTTTTAGATTTTGAGGAGCTGAGTACGTGGGATGATTTTGAGACGGGAGACTCTAGTGTACTCGAGGAGATCGACAAGGATTTGGGAGTCGACCTCACACTTTAGAAAGCTGTATTTTGATTGTTTTAAAACATTACTTATTTATTTTCAGGGGCATGTAATCCTTTGATCGAGAGCATGTTCTCATCTCCACCTCTCCATATTTAGTTGATTGATTGAATTATTTTAATTATTTGTTTCCTACATCTATACTCTTATTTTTACTTGGTAGGTTTT